>JBANAY010000004.1:10582266-10964133 GCA_037952775.1 Clonostachys chloroleuca
ATCTAGCGAAATAAATATATATATATACTAAGATAATATAAATAATATAGAATATATTATTAGTAATTAACTAGTACTATAGTTAATATATAGGATATTAACTATATTATTTAACTATATATAACTATATATAATAACTAAAGATAGTCCTATTAGATAATATAGGGGTTATTTATAATATAATACCCCCTCCTATTAGTTTTATCCTTAAGACTATATTTAGTAGCCTAGTTAGTATATTATCTAACTTTCTTCCTTTATTATTTATACTAATACTATATTATCTAATTATATTTTAAAAATAAAAGTATTAAAAACTAAGTTATCTATAATTTATAGGAATACTCTCCTTTTTACTATTCTAAATAATCCTTCTATTATACTAGTATATTCTTACTATAAGAGCTAAAGTAAGTATTCTTACTAGGTATCTCCTTCAGATTCCTCTTATTATATAGAATATATATTATATAGTTAATTATACTATAATATTTAAGGGTTATCTATATAGCAGATCTATTATATTAGGGTCTATTATTAGTAGGCTGAAGAGGAGCTAGATATAGCAGAGGAGGAATTAGAATATATAAGTACTAAAGTATAGTATTTATATAAATAAAAGAAAATATAGCTTAATAAGATAATATAAGTAGTATCTTATAGTATTAATAGTATTAAAAAGTTAGAGTAAGTAGAATAAGAGGAAGCAGAGGAGGTAGCCTATAAAGTAGCTTCTTCTTTAGTAATTACTTCTTTATCTGAGTTTATATTTTCAGAGATTAAGATTAATCCAGTATTTCTTTAAGAGGGTATAGAATTATCCCCTTCTTAGTTTATTAGGATAAGTATTTCCAGGCCTAGTAATACTATTAGATAAGCTTCTAATAGTTCTTTAGATATTTAGTAAATTCCTAGGTATTATTCTTATTAGTATATCCCTTCTATTTAATAAAGTAGAATATTTATTTATTTCTAACTTCTTTCTTTAGTATTTTTTCTAATTTATATTCTTCTTTATAGACTTTAATTAGATAGTCTTAATCTAGAGTATTTTCTAGTACTTTTTTAAATAGTAAGATATAAAAAACAAGGTAGATATATATTATATCTAGTAGTAATAGTTTATAGTTAGTATCTAATTTTTTATTTAGGATTTTAAATAGTTCTAACTTTTTATAGTCTAATTTATTACTTAGTTATATTATTATAATATTTTTATAAAGTAAATAAACTTTATCTCTCTCTTTTAAAATTAGTCTCTTTAATTTTATTTTATTATAATATTTCTTTATTCTTTTTTAAATAAATTCTAATTCTATCTTTATTTCTATATATAATAAATATAATATTTCTTTTATAAATATAATAGTAGATATATTTAGTTTATTAAGTATTTATTAGTTCTAGAATTCTAATTTATAACTATAGTTTATATATATAGGTATAAGCTAAATAGATTCTTATACTAAACTATTATATATAATCTGAACTATAAATAATAGTTATACCTAATTATCTTATTTATAATTAATATATACTTATAAGTATTATTTTAATATCTAATTTAAATATTTTATTTATCTATTACTCTAGGGGTAGTAAGCTATTAAAAGCTTATACTTAGTTCTTATTTATACTATAAGTAATTACTAAAATTTAGAAGTAAAAGTTATTTCTCTATTTAAGATTATTTCTCTAGATAGTCTATAGTAGCTAATTATATATTATAGGAATTAGTATATAAAGTCTTCTATAGAGCTTACTTCCTTATATAGAATAAAATATCTATACTTTATAAATCTATTAATAATAACTAGAATACTATTATACTATACTTCTATTATAGGTTCTATTAATAATAGTAATTTAATAATATAATTAAAAGATATTAATTACTATAATTATTCTAATACTATAACTAGCTTAAGTTCTCTATATAGTTTATATCTTATAGATTTAATTTATATATAAGTATTATATTCTGAAACTATAGTTTATATATCTTTTTATAGACTAGGGTAATTATAATATTATCTTATCCTATTAAATATTTTCTTAACTTCTTAATATTCTAAGAGTAGGTATTTATAGATTTCTTTAATAAGTACTATTCTTATATTTTATTATAATATTTTTATATCTAATATAGCTTCTATCTAGACTTTAGTATATACTATTTCTCTTAGTATAGTACCTAAAGTTTATTATACTAAATATCCTTTATTATTTATTAAAAATAGTTATTTATTAGTTTTTAGAATTATTTATTTATACTTAGGTTTCTAACTAAGAGTATTAGTTTATCTATTTTCTAATCCTTTTTAATATATAATTTTATAGTTAAACTTAGATAAGTATTTAGTATATTTATTATCTATTAAGTTATTAAGTTATAATAAAGTACTGAATATTCTTATAGTCTATATATATCTTAACCTTATATTATATTCCTAGGCAGTAGTACTTGAATTCTTCGAATATATATATTATAGCTATAAATTCCTTATTATAGATAGGGTAGTTAAGTTCTATACTGTATAGTTTCTTCAAGTAGAATACTACAGGGTATAGTCTCCCTTTATTATCCCTTTAGCTAACTTATATACTAATTATAAAATCTAAAGTATTAGTTTTAAGTTCTACTTCTTTATTCAGATTAAATATCTGTAGTATAGGTTTATAGGTTATATAATTCTTAATATTATTAAATATATCTTAATATTTTAAATTCTATTAAAATTCTTTTTCTTTCTTTATTAGATTATATAGTAGTATAGCGATCTTTCTATAGTCTTTAATAAATTATTAATAGTAATTAGTAAATCTAAGAAAGGTTTATACTTCCTTAATATTTATTAGTTCCTCCTATTTAGAAACTATAGTAATTTTACTTTTTTCTATCTATATTTTATTAGGTTAAATAGTATATCCTAGGAAGTTAACTTCTTTAATATAAAACTAACTTTTCTTAGGTTCTACTAGGAGATTTATATCTTCTAGTTTCTTTAGAACCTTATATATATATTCCTTATATATATCTAGATTATTTAAGAATATTAAAATATTATTAAGGTATATAATTATAAAGATATTAAGATACTCCTAGAGTACTTAATTAATTATTTATTAGAATATTATAGATATATTTATTAGTCTGAAGGGTATAATAAGATACTTATATAAGCTAAACTTTATTCTAAATACTATTTTCTATTTATCTCCTTCTTTTATTTATATTAAGTTATAAGCTCCCTTCAGATCTAGTATAGTAAACTACTATTTACTCTATAATTAGTCTCTGAGTTCTATAATTAGTAATAAGGATATTCTATCTTTATATATAATCTTATTTAGTTATTAATAGTTAATAACTAAATAGAGTTTACTATTCTTTTTAGATATAAATATTATAGGGTATCCTATAGATAAAGTTAATAACTATATATAGCCTTTTACTAATATATTATTAATATATTTACAGAGTATTTATAACTGAGGTTCTATAAGATTATAGAGTTTATAGAAGACTAGTTCTCCTCTATTAATAATAGAGATTTTATAATCCTATTAGCTATACTATAGTAATCCGGTTTCCAGGGTTTCCTTAAATAGCTTATTATATTTCTAGTATTCCTTTAGAATATAGTTTAGTTTTCCCCTTTTAAGGTATTCCTCTTTATCTTTTTATAGTTATTCTTTTCTTACTTACTTATACTATAGATTAAACTTAATATTATAGTTATATTTTTATTAATTTATTATATATATCTAATTAATAAAATCTATTTCTGGGAGTTATTCTAATTTTTATATCTAGTCTAAGATTTATTTTATTTAGTATAATTCTTAATAGGATAGATTCTTTAGTATACTAGGTTATAGTACTATTAAGGCTATAATTACTATATCTACTTATTATTATAAGTTATTATTTTAGTTTTTTATAGTAGTACTTCCAGTTATTAAGGAATTATTATATTCTTCTAATATCTACTGAAATTTCAATTTCTATTAATCCTGATATAAGTTTATAAGAGTATCCCTCTACTCTATACAGCTAGTAAACTAGTCTATTAGTAAGTTCGCTTCTTATAGCTATAGTAATCCTAATATAATATTATAGGAATTTAATAGTACTAAATTATATATAATATTAAATTCTTTCCCTTGGATTTTAGTTATAAGGTAATTAGTCTTAGAGTTAATAATTCTATTATTATACTTAAATAATATTCTATTCAGAGTTATAATATTATAGAACTTCTTCTTTATCCTCTATAGTAAGCAGAGTTAGTTAATTACTACTAGTAAGATATAATTATATAATACTTTATAGTCTATCTATACTATAAGCTAGTATCCCTTAATCTTAATATCTATAATAATATTAATTGAATTTCCTCCCTTAATAGCTCCTAGGGTCTTCTAATTTAATATTATTTTACTATACTATAGCCCTATTATAGATAGTCTGTATTATTTTTTATCTAATTAACTTATTATTTAAGCTATTCTTATTCTTCTTTATTCTTAAGTACCTATTTTAAGATATCTATAAGGGTTCTTAGTTTATCTATAGAACTAGGGATAAATTATTTATATTTCTTTTTCTAGTTATTTAATTTACTATTTATTATAGATATTCTATTATTAGAGTAAGCTTTATTTTATTCTTTTTTATTAGTAGAGGTAATTTCTTATTCCTCTGTATTACTACTTTCTCTACTATCTATTAGAGATAGTATACCTTATTTACAGTATTATCTTATTTCTTCTTCCTATAGTTAGTACTATTAAAGATATATTTTAGTAGAGTTTATATTATTATTACTATATTTAGCTAGTTCTAGTACTATTATTTTAGCTTTCAGATAGTTCCTATACTTTCAGTTATAGTATTATTCAATTTAACTATTATATTTAGCTATTACTTAATCTTTAAAGTCCTTATTCTTATATTATAATTTAATTTTAGCTCTTTTATAAACCTTATATCTTAGTTCAGTATATAATTCTGCTGGTAGTTTACTATAGGTATATTCTTTAGAGTATTTTTCTAAATCTTCCTTAAAAATAGTATATTATTTTATACCCTATTATTAGTATATAAATTATTATATCTATTCTATAGTATATTTATTAGATATTCTTCTATTAGGATATAGAAAGAAATTATTCTTAGCTTTCTCTATTTAATATACTTAGTACTAATTATTATAATAGATTATCTATAATTCCAGAGGGTAGTTATATATCTATATTATCTTTATACAGATTAGTATTTTATATATACTATTACCGAGCTATATAGTACTAATAGTATTATTTCTAAAAATAACTAGTTCTTCTAATATATCTGGATATTATTCCTATATCCTCTCTTAATAATATATATAGAGTTTACTATATTCAGCTTTAATTTCTATCCTTATCTACTAATATTATTCTTTCTTAATAGAGTTCTATAGAATAACTCTATTAGTATAGTAGAATATATATTTATATTTAGTAGGTAGTTTAAATCCTAGGACTTATTCCCCCTATTTAAGCTTTTTCTTAAGCTCTTAGAAGATCTATTAGATTTCTTCTTATTATTTCTTAGCTATACTGAGTTTTATATATTCCTCAGGTTTTAGTATTTCTTAGAAAATAGATATATCTCTTAGAGGGTATATAGGAATTATAATAGTTATAGGGGTTTTTTCCTAGTTGATCTTATATATTATTCCTAAAACTTTAGTACTAGTTTTCCTAATTACTCCTAATTACTTCTTACTATCCTTAGTAGGTTTCTAATCTTTCTTCTTATCTTTCTTAGGTTCTAGATATTAAGGTAAAATATACCTAACCTTATTATAATTATAATATTTATATTTCTCTACAGCTCCTAGCTCTATAGGACCTGTATATATCCCAGAGACTGCAGTATATTATTATTATAGTTTCCCAGTATTAGCAGAGTAATTCATTTTCTTACTATGAGTTTGCTACTAGTACTATCAGTTGTTAATTCTTATAACTATAGTTATATATTTATAAATACTTACTAGCCAGTCTTCCTTATAGAGTTCCTTTTATACTTCTTCCTTTAGCCTGTTAAAGTAATAAGATATAGCTTATTCCTTATCCTATCCAGTCTTAGCTAAGAGCTGGAGGTACCTAGTACTGAAAGTTATATATAATCCTTTTTAAGAGAGCAGATTAATATTATATTCTGCCTTATATTTCTTATCTTAGATTCTAAAGGTTTATTAAAGGATTTCTATAAAGTAGTTAAAACTTATTATAATATTAATAGTTTATTAGTCTCCTTATCCGCTAAGGTATCTCCTTATAATAAGTTCGAACTAATTAAGTATACCTCCCTTAAGTTATAAGTAGGTATATATAACCTTTCTTTCTTCTATTCTAAGGGTAATAAGGAAGTAATTAAAGTATACTTAGAGTTAAATTATAAATCCTTAAAGTTAGTTCTGTATTCTATTAAATATCTCAGGTAGTAGTAGCTTAAGTAGTTATCCTAGCTCTCTTCCTTAAACAGCAGTTATAGCTTAAGCCTGGAGATTAGTATATATAGCAGCTTATTATACTATAAGGGCTATTATATTAGCTAACTCTTAGTAAGTATCTGCAAGGTATATATTAAGCTAGTTAACTTAGTCTTATAAGAGCTATATATCTTTAGTATAGTTATTATTATTACTACTATTATCACTATCCTTATCTATAGTATTATCCCTGATAGTTAGAGCAGGTAGGTTATTATTAGCAGTAGGAGTATACTATTACTAGGCTTAGGGTACTATAGTAGTTATAATATCTTCTTTATTATTATATAGTAATTAAGATAAGGTAATCAGCTGAATAAGAGTTATTAATATATAATAGTTAGATAACTTATACTAGACAGAGGTCTAAGGTAGGTCGGGGTTAAACTAATCAGAGTAGTATTCTGAGTAGTATAATCAGGTTACCTTAGGCTGTATAATATAAGTTACTATTAATATATAAGTATTATAGAGCTAGTAATAATAGATATATATATTGGAAGGCTTTTCCAAAGCGTACGCTATAGAGTAGATAGGTTAAAAGTAATTGATTGAGTTACTATCCTAGCTACAGAAGTAAACTGGTTATAAATACAGTTCCAGAGCGGTCCTAACTAAGCGAACCGCTCTGCTTCTAGCTTCCAGCCAGTAACTGCTAGTCAGTAGTATTTAGTATACTAATATAGGCAGTCTTTTGTTTTCTCATTCTGTATAAATAGCCCTTATAATTATAGACCCTTTATAACCTCTATAAATATAAGAAATAAATATATATAATTCTAATTCCTTATATCTTTATTAAAAAGGTATACTATATATATTAGTCTGGATATATATATATTTTATTATTAGGTTTCCCTGCTTATTACTATAGTTACCCCTAGTAATAAGTAATTATAGATATATACCCTACTTATATTAAACCCTATTCTATACTACTATAATATTCCTCTTTTCCTTTTCTATATAGCTGCCCTAGTATTATATATATACCCTCTATAATAATTCTTATTACTTTAGATTAGAGTTTTATAGCTAACTGTTTTACAGGACAGTTATACTCTAATCCTCTTTTTATATATAGAGGTATATATACTCTGGGATATAGTTTTATAGCTAACCTTAGTAGTATATAGTTAAACTTTTAACTTACTATTTTCTTCTCTATAAGTAGTTACTCCCTCCTTATATATTTTAGAGCTAACTAAATATAGAGATATAATACCTTCCTCCTCCCCCTTTTATCTACTCCTCGGAGCCCCTCCCCTAAGCCTATAATACCGCTCTGCTATAGTATAGCTAGGGAAATAGCTATTAATTATATATACTCAGGTACTTAGTTTCAGGAATTCTTACTAACAGGCTTATATAGCAATCTAAAGAATATTAAATATACTAGCCTAGTAGTAAGCTAAGATTAGAAGGATATAGAAGGAGCTTAGGAAGCTTAAGAGATAGGAATATTATACAGCTAAGAAGTACTCTAACCAGGTATAAGTATTAGCAGTCTTTCTTTTTCTTACTTCCTTAGCTAATATATTTATTAGTAGTAAGTATCCTAATAAATATATAGTATATATTAAATTACTTACCTCAGGGAAGAGTAATAGTTATTACTTTAACTATAATAGTAATAGGATGCAGTATATATATTATAATAAGGGCAGTAATATTTATATTATTATACCTAAAGTCCTAATACCTTTTATATATAACTTAATTACTACTTATAAAGCTCTTACTGAGCTTAGTAAACCTGCTAGGAAACCTTCCTGCAAGTATACTAAGGTATACCTTCTGATTATATATACTAGTACTATCTGGAAGACAGCTTATAATCTTACTGTAGATAGTGCTTTTAATAGTTTAACTGTCTATTAGTAATATAGATTAGAACCTAGCTCTGGCTATATTTTCGAGAATACTATCTCCAAGGAGGTTAAACCTCTTTTAGAGTACTATACTGTTTATTATTAGTCTATAAGGCCTGATAATAATAATAGTACTGTTTATAGGAGTACTAATAGGTCTGATAATAATAATGAATCCGAGGGTAGTTCCTCTAATATCTGATTCTGATATATAGTAATAATGAACTCGAGGGTAATTTATCTAATATCTGATCCTGACCCCCTGGATACTATTTTCCTATATACCCTGAACCTGAGTAAAAGAGGAGGATAAAATAAAAAAATAAAAAAAAAATTAGATAGTTTAGCTAGTTTAGATAGGTAGATAGATCTAATTATCAGTAGATAGCTTAGATAGATAGAGAAATAGAATAGCCTCTTATAGGAGGCCCCCCCTGTATATTCTAATCGCTTATAATATATTTGAATTCTTAGTTCGAAGCAGCTTATTATATAGGTTCAGTCTGTCTGTATTTACTAGGCTGCGCCCGGTTTAGGCAGCCTCTTAATATCTCCCTTAATTTAAATTCTTAACTTATTTATTTCTATAAGTTTTAAGAGTACTGAATTAGGCTTCCCTTTTATTAAAGTATCTACTAGGTTATCCTCTCTATTAATCTATCTTATCTTAGTAATTTTATAGTATTTATATAATTACTATAAGGTTATTATATTAATTATCAGTCTTTTCTCTATAGTTATACCGAGCTTAATAAGGTATTTATACAGTAAGAGAGAATCTGTACAAATTACTAGCAGTATTTCCAGCAGTATTATTTTCAAAGTAATTATTCGAAGAGTACTTATAATTATAATACCTATATTGAATCTGGCTACTATACTATAGACTTCTAATATAAGGCTGCTTCTTATAATATATTTATACTTTATTAATAACCAGTATATAATATCCCCAGTTAGTTAGAATACAGACTTCTAGCCCTTAATCCTTATCTCTATTCTAAGTATAATTATAAAGCTGATTTAGGAGCTTATATCTTTATTATTAGTAAGAGATCTATCTGTAAAGATATACAGCTTCAGGTTATACAGGTCGAGTAGTATAAATTTTAGTCCGCAGTTATAGTTCTTAATTTACTATATAAGCCTTTTATTTAACTTCTTAATATTATCTTTCAACAGGTTCTGTTATAATTATACTGCTATAGATAAATTATATAAAGCTTCTGGTTATATAATACTTATAATCTATATACTATATACTCTTTAGGCTTTATAGCTCTCTATATCTATAGCTTTCTAGAGTATATTAGCTTAGCCCTTTTAAAGGAACTTAATTATTATACTATAGAGGGATATCTTTCCTCTATTAAATTTAAGATTTATTTCCTTGGAAAGCTTAACCCTAGCTTTTACCTTAAACTTAGCCTCTTTTAACTAATATTCTTCTTCTATAGTAAGTATCTTATTAAATAACCTAAGTATATTATTAGTTTATATTCTAATAATCCTAAAACTAAATATATTACTTCCTATAATTAGGAGGTATAGGTTAAAGCTAGAGATTACTATCTTTATATATATTATAAAGTACTTATAGTATATAGTATACTAATATATACTAGACTTAGTAATCCTATATAGCAGCTTTATAATTTTTATAACTATTCCTTATAGGTAGCTTTACTCAAGGTCTTTTAGGAGTATTATATAAATCGCGCGTTACAGTATTAACTCAGACTATAGGTAGGCTTATATAATATCTCTACCTATCAGAATATAAGTTCCTGCTGCTAGTAGTAATAGTATTAGTATAAGGATAAGCTGTTAGCTATAGTATTAGATTATTAGTAACTATATAAGAACTATCTCCTTACTAGTATTATTATATCCTTATATAACTAGACGGGATTTCTTATATAGATATATATTCTGTCTTTTTACCTTGTTAATAATATATACTTTAAATAGTTAACTGCTTTTAATATTACAGTTAAACTGTATAAACTCGAATATACCTGCTTTAATAAGTTAGTTAATTTCAGCTGTTATAGAGACCTTAAATAGAGCGCCTGAGGTTATAATAACTCCTTCCTTTTAAAGTTTCTTAGCTAGTTTAAGGGTATCTTACTCCTTATATATTATATAGTTAGTATATAGTCTAACTGGTTATACTATATATTATATATATACTTTTAGTTTATTCTTTAAGCCTATTAGTTATCCCCTTCTTTATAGTAGTTCACTTATTATAAATAGTAAGGGGTCTTTTAGATATATTACCAGGCTAGTACTCTCTTAGGCTGGATTTTTAGTCTGTTTATCTCTATAGTATAGCTTTATATATATAGACTGAAAGGTCTTTAGTCTATCCTGTATTTTAATTATAATATTATAGGAGTTATTTAATAAAAGTCTATATAATCCAAATTACCCCTTATTCTCTCTCTATACTATAACCTCGCTTAGGAGTAGGAGTTTAAGGAGTTCTGTTAGATTAGGGCTATTATATATAGCCAGTATGAGCACAGTTCTCTCTTTAGTATACAGTTCCCTTAAGGCTTTTATTATAAGGTTAACTGCTTATACTCTTTAAACTGTAGATTGTAATAGAGGAGAGGATATAATAACTCTTAGATATACTCTAAATATAAGGAGTATTAATATAAGGCTATTAGGCCCTGCTATATTATTAACTGCTTTAACTGCTGCTTATAATATTAATTCCTTCGAGATTATCTCCTTAAGTTCCTTATATAAGATATTAAATATATATTATAACAGTCTATAATATCTCTCAATCTTACTAATTAACTAATAGGCCTTAATTAGTATTTACTTATACTCAGAACTAATAATCCTTATATTTATATAAAATCAGTTACTTATAAATTAGGTTTCTATATTATATATAATACAGTCTAGTAGTCCTAGATATATATCCAGCTAGATTCTCTTTAATACTTCCTATATAGTATCTGCTGAGATATCTGTAAGGAAGGTTATATTTTAGAATATAATTACTATATAGATAATATATAAAACTGGTTCTTAATCTAGTAGATATATAATATTAACTATAATCTTATAGTTAAAGTTAAGATTATCTTATAGTCTGAATTTAAAGCGTTTCAGAGCTGGGCTATAGGCCTGGTATTAGTAGCAGAAGTATTTAATCTTTTTTATTACTTCTCTATCTATATCCTTATAGCCTGCTCTTTCTAAGAGCTTATATAGCCTTTCTACTAACAGGTAACTAAAGCAGTAATAGAGTTATCTTAGCTCTGGTTCTATTAAGTAGGCTGTATTAGCTATTAGTATATATTTAGAAAAGAACTATATATAGCCCTATTTCCTTATAATTAGAGCAGAAAAGCTATCTATAGTCCTAACTACTTTATTAGTTATATTCCTAAACTTAATATTCAGATAGTTTATATCTTAAAAGTATATTAGGAAAGGGGTCTCTAAGTTTATTATATAAAATATAATAGGTCTGAACAGAGTCTATAACTTTATTATACTAAGTAACTCTATAAGCCCCTTTCTAAACTTAATACTCTTTATATTAGCTATAGTATCCAGTTTAATTAATAGATTAATTTATTTAAGTACTTTAAATTATAGTTTACCTACAGTTAAAATTAATAAGGTACCTATATCTAGTATAATCCCCTGGAATTATATTATATATCTTTCCTTAATAATAAATTATAAGGGGTTTTATAGCTTTCTCTTAATCTCCTCTCTAGAGAGCAAGTACCAGAATACCTTATTAAGCAGATATTATATTAGGTATTATTTATTACTGCTCGTACGCTAGTCTTCCTTATCTAGGTTATTATAGTTATCAGGGTCTCTATAGTCTGCTGTTTCAGACCGGTTATTAACCCCTTCTTAATCTTAAATCTACTGCTTGAATTCTTCCAGTATATTATCTTCTTCTACTTCCTCTTCTGCTTTAAGGAACTTAGTTATAAATTAGTAGTATAGTTCGGATCTCTTCTACGGATAGTTTATAGATTAATAACTAGGCTTATTATAAATAAAGCAGTACTCTCTCTAGCTGTTCCTCTATAGTCCTTAGTCCTAGCTAGTAAAGCTTCTATTAAACAGTCTGCCCTGTATATTTTAGGTATAATAGGGCTACTATTATATTCTGTTTAGTAGCTTCTAGATATATTAATATTACTAGTCGATAAGATATATATTTCTTATTATATCCTGAGCTATTAAGATTATTAGGCTTTATTCTGGCTATCTTAATAGGTTTATTTCTAATACTAATATAAGATATTATATTAGAGCTTTAGTATTTATATACTCTCTTTAGAGTACTATTTCCAGTTCCTTCGAACCTCTATATACTCTTACTACTATAGCTTATAGGTTATTATCCCCTATATAAGTATCTCTAAGTACTTTCTATACTCTTATCAGGGTAGTAAAGACCTTTTATAGTATCTAGCATACTATAAGGTCCTTATATTCTCTATTTACCTATATTAAAGTAATACTAGTTTAAGTCCAGTTATAATAATACTACTATTTATTAATAGTATTATTAAAGTATTACTTTAGTTTAAGATATACCTCTCTGAAGGTATATTCTTCTTTAATATATTAGAACTAGAAATCCTATATATTCCCTTTAAGGATTTAGAAGAGAATAGTTTTAAATCTACTTAGCTATATATTATAGGATTTATAAATATTTAGTATTATCCTGACTTTAGTATTAAGTATATTATATAGTTCCCTACTAAATAAGTACTCTTTTATATTATATAGCTTCTAGAAGGCTATAAGTTCTTATATAGCTACTATACCTATTCTAAGGCTTTACTTAGGTAGGAGATTATAGTACAGGTTATATAACTTATATATATAGCCTCCTGGTTCTTATCTTAGAACTAGATTCCTAGGAGGTATAAGTACTTATTAGGTTAACTCCTTATTCCTCTTAGGTATTTCTATCTTATCTACCTTAATTATACAGGTTATACTTCTTTCTCAGGATATTTATAGTATTAGTACTATATATCCTTAAGACTTCCTATATTACTCCTGTAATTAGAATACCCAGGAGTTCGGATTAAAGGTATTTATAAGGAATTATTAATTATTTAGCTATTCTAGCAGGTCCTCCAGCTCCTATATATTATTAAGAGCTACTTTAGGTATATTATTTATAGGGTTAGTATATATACTGCTATATTATAGAATATATTTTAACTCCTTAGTAATACTATTATTTAGAAATATAAACTTTTCTATTAACTAGTTCCTAAAGTTATATATAAACTCACCTAGTAAGTTATTACTATATAGCCTAGTATATTTATAGTAGTATATATAATATACTATATATATATCAGTAAGTTCTTAGGTAGTTATCTAGACTGCTAAGATCAGGCAGTTTATCCAGTTAATATTATTTATACAGATCTTTATTAGCCTAATTATATTAAAAACCTCTTCTGCTTTATTATAGTTAAAGGGGGTTAGTATAGGTATAGTTTATACTAGTAGTACTATTATACTCGCTCAGGAGGTAGATTCTAAAATATATATATATTTTTATAATAGGGGAGTATAGGGTTTTACCCTTATTTAAGGGACTAGGGTCTCTATTTAGGAGGATTCCAGTAGATTATAGGAAATAGAGTAGTAATAAGAGAGAAGTATAAGGGATTATCTTATTTCCTTCTGGAGTTAGGAAAGGGAGAGTATCCTGTAAGAGTAAACTCTTAAGATTAGGCAGTTAGGGAAGAAAGTAATCTTATTAATTACTCCTATCTATATTAATAGGGAGGTATATATAATATAATACTCTTTAGAGGTATTTCCAGTACTAACAGTATTATTAGAGGAATAAGCAATCTCCAAAGTAACTATTTAGAGTATATAAAAGATAATAGTATTATTATATTATATATTATATACAGTTCTATAGTATAGGACTAGCACTTACAGAAGGACTATACTTCCCTAAGTACTTAGGAAATCCTATCTCTTCTTCTTTACTAATCTATAGCTACTATATAACCACTAATCAGTATTAGAAGGCTTTTCTAAAGTATACACTATAGAGTAGATAGGTTAAAAGTAATTAATTAAGTTACTATCCTAGCTATAGAAGTAAACCAGTTATAAATATAGTTCCAGAGCGGTCCTAACTAAGCGAACCGCTCTGCTTCTAGCTTCCAGCTAGTAACTGCTAGTCAGTAGTATTTAGTATACTAATAATATAGATAATATTATTAATAACTATCTGAAAGAGTATTCTATCTAGTAAAATAAATATATATATATACTAGGGGATTATTAATACTTAGTAATAATCTGGATTCAAGGATTATAAGGATTATTATAAGATCCGAATAATCCAGGTGTGATTGGTAGGAAGAAGTGGGGTCCACATGTAACAGTATACGTTGGTCAAATTCGTAACACTCTTAATTATTTTTTACTATCTTTAGCAGGCTTCTAATCCTTCTTCTTATCTTTTTTAGGTTCTAGATATTAAGGTAAAATATATCTAATCTTATTATAGTTATAGTATTTATATTTCTCTATAGCTCTTAGCTCTATAGGTTCTATATATATCCTAGAGGCTATAGTATACTACTATTATAGTTTTCTAGTATTAGTAAAATAAATTACTTTTCTATTATAGGTTTACTAATAATATTATTAGTTATTAATTCTTATAGCTATAGTTATATATTTATAAATACTTTTTAGCCTATTTTCCTTATATAGTTCTTTTTAAACTTCCTTCTTAAATTAGTTAAAGTAGTAAGATATAGTATATTCCTTATTCTATTTAGTCTTAACTAGTAGCTAGAGATAGTAAGTACTAAAGGTTAAATATAATCCTTTCTAGATAAATATATTAATTTTATATTCTACTTTATACTTCTTATCTTAAATACTAAAGATTTACTTAAGAACTTCTATAAAGTAATTAAAACTTATTATAATATTAATAGTTTATTAGCTTCTTTATCTATTAAAGTATTCTCTTATAATAAGTTTAAACTAGTTAAATATAACTCCCTTAAGTTATAAGTAGATATATATAACCTTCCTTTTATTAATATTAAGTATAATAGGAAAGTAGTTAAAATATATTTAGAGTTAAATTATAAATCCCTAAAGTTTATCTTAGGTTCTATTAAATATCTTAGATAGTAATAGCTTAAGTAGTTATTCTAGCTCCCTTCTCTGAATAGTAGTTATAGCTTATATATAGATATTAGTATTTATTATAACTTACTATACTATAAGGGCTATTATATTAGCTAATTCCTATTAAGTATTTATAAGATATATATTAAGCTGGTTAATTTAATTTTATAAGAGCTATATTTCCTTAGTATAGTTATTATTATCCTTACTATTATTATTACTATTCTTATCTATAGTATTATCCTTAATAGTTAGAGCAGGTAGGTTATTATTAATAGTAGGAGTATACTATTACTAGGCTTAAGGTACTATAGTAGTTATAATATCTTCTTTATTATTATATAGTAATTAAGATAAGGTAATTAGCTAAATAAGAGTTATTAATATATAATAGTTAATTAACTTATACTGAATAGAGTTTAGAGTAGATTAGGTTTAAACTAATTAGAGTATTATTCTAAGTAGTATAATTAGATTATCTTAGGCTATATAATATAAGTTACTATTAATATATAAGTATTATAGAGCTAGTAATAATAGATATATAGATAATATTATTAATAACTATTTAAAAGAGTATTCTATTTAGTAAAATAAATATATATATATATTAGGGGCTTATAATAGCTTACTAGTAATCCAGAGTAAGTTTATCTGAGGATTATTTAGGCTTACTAGTAATCCGAAGTAATCTATCTCCTATTAGTAAGAAAGGTAGAGTATACTATATAATACAGTAGGTATATACTTTATTTATAATAAATTACTCTAGTAGTATAGCTTAAAATAGACTAGAAAGAGTTTTTATTTACTAAATTTAGAGATAGCTATATATAAATCTCTAGCTTAGCTAAGTAATTCTTATTAAGATATATATCTACTTTTAGAGTATATTATATTAAGATAATAAGAACCTTAAGTATATTAGGATTTTTAAATATTCTTATTGTTAAAATTACAGTAGCCTATAAGGTATATTAGGCCTTGAGACCGCTATAACTAGCAGTAGCAGAAGTTTTTAGCTTCTAACTTATAGTGAATACTCCTCTATAACTTAGTTAAATTTTATACTAGAAGGTCGGTTTATAGTATATTTTATAGTATAAAAGAATCTTATTTTAGTAAGAGGAATTAGAAAATTATACTAATTTCTCTTATAGGTCTACTAACTAAAAACTACTCTAAAACCTACTATAGCAGCTTCCTGAGCTACTTTTGATTTTCTATAAAATTTATTACTATAGGAAATCTAAAAAATTAACTTATAACTACTAAACTATAAGATAGATATATATAACCTTTTTAAGACCTACTTTTATCTGAAAGAGCTAGTTAAGCTGATTAGTTAAATATAGATATTAGATATCTTATCTTTAAAGCTGAAGGAGATATCTAAGATCTAAGGTCTAGTCTAGGGTAGGTTAGTTATAGGGTAGCTTGGGTATAGGTTAAGCTACTAGAAGTTACTCAGATTTTTCCTGAATTTTCTAGACCCTTATTTAGGCTAATATAACCTAATAACCTATAAATAATGCTGCTGACGCTCCTAGCCCTAAAGGGGAACTGGAGCCCGCTAAGCCGTAGCGGTCATAGCGGCCTGTAGCCACTGACCTACAGTGGCTGCAACCGCTATTGGCTAGTGATCGTAATCGCTATCGGATAGCGGTCTCAATCGCTATTGGTTAGTCGTTACAGGGGATAACGATCGCTAACAGTTAGTGGTTGCGACCGCTAGAGGTTAGTGGTTGCAACCGCTAACTTATAGCGATACGGTTACTAACTTATAGTGGCTATAGTCTCTCAATTCAACAATTAATATATAAATATTATAAAGCTAGTTCTAATAGATATATAGATAACATTATTAATAACTATTTAAAAAAATATTAATCTATAGAAATAAATATATATATATATATTAGTATATTTACTAAAAAACTCTATTTTCTCTTTACTTAGACTTTACTGTAAATAAGTAAAGTTATTTTTATTAATAATTAAAATAAATTTATTCTATCTACTTTATATATAACTCCTTATAGCTTAGAGATAGTCTTTATTTATAATATAATACTCTCTCTCTATTAGTTATATTTTTAAATAAAATAAATATAAGTAAATATATAATTATATTTAAAAGTTAGAATATATTATTATATATAGTTTTAAAATTCTTCTATATTCTTAGTATATTAAAAAGAATATTTTTTTTAGGGTTTTTTACAGATTAAGTCGAGAAAGCACTGTTAAGGCTGTTAAATCTAACAGAAAGTATCGCTGGTTTTTGGAGCTCTCGATAGTGAGGGGCAAAGCTGATTCCGAGGTACTTTGTACCTGGCGGCCATTTTTGCGGGGCATCCCTCACCTGTTATCCAATATGAGCTTGGGTTACTTTCTTGCAAACTAGCATCGCGAACAGTAAACTAACCTAGCAAAAGTTTGCGACTACCCCTACCACAACACTATATACCTATTCTAACCTTCTAATTTAGATTATATATTTTTAGCTTAAAAAGCATCTAATTAGAATAATAAATATATTTCTAGATAGCCTAAAGCTAGTAGATTAATATTTTATATACTATCCGTATATACAGATAACTATATATAATCTATTAGGCAGTAACTTTATTAATCTGTATATTTAAGGCTGGGGGATATCTTACTATACCTACTAAATATATTCTATAAAAATTACTCTATTAGCTATATTATTTTTAAGGTAATAAAGTAAGGGATATCTCTTCCTTAATTAATACTTAAGAAGGCTCTAAATATTCTCTATTAGGTTTAAATCTGGAGAATAAGGAAGCTACTCTAGTAGCTTAATCCTATATACAGCTAGTTATACTATAGAGCTCTCAGATATATAAATCCTTATATTATTCTATTAAAATCTTCTGATTCTATTATATAATAGCAGAAGCCTCTTATAGAGAGCTTTCTAATAGCTCTAAGCTGTATAGCCCTTATAAGGGGTGTTATTATTATAAGTTATTAGTATAAACAGTATTCTTCCTATCTTTCAGATTCCTCCCTAATATATCTGAGAAAGTATAAGCTAGTTATAATCTATTTTATTAATAAGCTCTTTATTATACTTCTTATAAGGGTACCAGAAGAGATATATATTAGGGTTATCTAATTTATTCTAAATAGAAACCTTATCTGAGTTAATTATCTAAGTATATAAGCTGCTATATAAAACCCTTATCTTTAAAGAGTAATACCTTAACTAAATTCTTAATATCCTCTAACCAAGCTTATACCTAATAAAGCCAGATAGCTGCTATTTCTGCTATTAGCTTCAGTCTTTTTATAGCCTTCTATTTATACTTAAAATAGCTATATATAATATATCGAACTATATTAATACTGATATAGCTATCTACCTCAGCTGTTAGAGCTCCCTATATAATATTATGATCTTTATATACTATATATATAATATATTACTTCTCTGTCTTTATTAGCTTATTAGGCCGTCCGGATCTTAGCTTATAATCTATAGAGCCTGTTTCCTTAAACTGCTTTTTGAGGGCTAAGACTGTAGTATATATAGTCCGGAACTCACGAGCAACTGTACGTACGGACCTTCCTGCAGCTAGCTGCCCTAATATAGCTCCTTTTGCTTCAGGAGAAAATTGGCAGCCTCGACCATGATTTCCTGATATCTCAACTCCAAAGCGATGCATTTTACTTATAAATTAGCTGTGTTATGTGTGTTGAAAGAAGGAGGTTGGGTCGCGAACGCGTCGGCACGAAAAGGCGGTAGGGTCGGGTGGTCGCAAACTTTTGCACACCTACTGTATGTTCGTGAGTGCTCATACTCTGAAAATGCTGCTTCACCTATAATGTCCGTCTCATCCTTCCACCACTACTGCATCAATATCAACCCCTGTGGTCTCTTCTTGGCGCTCTGTGTCTTGAGGCGTTTTCATCATTCTACGTCAAGAGTAGGAAGGGATGGTTTAGTAAAGAAGGTATAGCAGCGCGCATGAACTGAATGAAGATCCTGGGGCCCCAGTAATCTGGCGCTACGGTAATGCATAGAGAGAGATCTCGCCAGAATTATTTGCGGCAAAGCGATACTTCAAGGGGCATTGGCAGTCAAGTTCTGGGTGCGGCAAGTTGATAAGTGCACAGTCTGACTGAGTGCTCCAAGGAGGGGAGCTTCCAACTCTCATTGCTGCATACGCACTAAGAGAGAAGCTCTAGAGAGTTATCTTCTAAGGCCCTCGTTCTCTATAGACGTTTCCATAAATATGGCTTGTGCTCGCTTTTCTTTTAAGACACTAATCCGCTTTATATCACTTTTCTTTATCTTAATTACTACATCGTTACTATTTATTTATACTGTTTTAGCCACGCTTGTGGTTGATATTTGAATTATTCTACGCTATTATTCGCTATACATCTTCCACTAGAACGCTATTGGCTTTCGAGGAATTTCTGCCATCTGTGATTATGAATGTACCCAACCGTATACGGTTCCAACACAACAGTCTCCTCTGCCCAGCAGAATTCTCTGCCTCCTTTTCTGACTCCTTCGAGAAAATTGCTTCGAAAACGTTCTCCATCAGCCCTGCTCGCCTTCCATGCCGCTTTGTGCATGCGCCCAAGCTTGGTATCGAAATCATCAGCCAGCTCCAACCGCTCACAACAAATTTGGTACGCTTCTGTCTCCCATTTGGCCGCCTCGTCCATTTCACCGATGGATAAAGACTTACGGAGGAATTCCAGCTTCATAGGCAGGCGATACGAGCCTTTGTCAAAAACAAATATGCTCCTGAGCACTTGTCTGTACAGCTCATTCATGGTGCACTCATAGTCAACCGGTATATCGTAGGTGCCGTTTTC
Organism: Clonostachys chloroleuca; assembly: GCA_037952775.1. NCBI lineage: Eukaryota > Fungi > Ascomycota > Sordariomycetes > Hypocreales > Bionectriaceae > Clonostachys > Clonostachys chloroleuca. Next base: position 10,602,740 of record JBANAY010000004.1, read on the forward strand.
TAGTAGGCCAAGCAGCGCATAAACCCTGTCGTGCTTATCCCCGCACTGCTGGGGCTTTGTATGGATCAGTAGCTCCCTCAAATGGAAAGCTGGCTTTTTACCCGTTCTCGCTATTTGGCATACCAAGCGGAGAACGGGTGAGAGGAAGTCGTCTTCGCAAAGGGAGACGGAACTACCCCATAGGGTCTGGAGACATGGGAACTCTACCGCTTTAGTGCCACAAAGTACTCTGCGATCTCTCGCCAGGCACAATTCTTGAACGATCCACACCCGCTTCCAATACTGTCGTTCAAAAAACTTGATGATCGAGGTACAGGTAGCGACGCAGGACGGATGGAAGTGCGCCAAATCCCGTCCGGCATAATTGATTTCCGCATACCATTGAAGATGACCTTGAACGGAGTGATCCACGCAAGCTCCACGGCTTTCCATAATATCCATGACGAAATCGCTGCCATCTGCGGCTACTCCAAGCCAGACCAGCACCAACAAAGCCTGGTGAATAGAGCATTAGGCGCTACCTCTCATTTTTTTTTTTTTTTTTTTTTTTTGGAGGGGAGGGAGGGGAACTTCGAACCTTTGAGTAGATCTTTCCCATCAAATGGACCTGATGGGATTTCTCAACAGCGTCTTCCTGGTTGATGCACAATGCATCAATCCACAAATATTGACATTGATCTGGTATACGCCCTTGCCACAAGAAGTACCACAGATTCTCTCGGATTAGGAACTTTTCGCCATTGACAAAAATCGCCTTGCATTCGTTCGGTGCACCCCACGTGTAGGAGAGTGCGTAGAATGAAGGAGCTGATGATAGTTGAAATTTCTCAAGCTTCAATCGAATGTCAGAACCATCTTGGTGATTTGAATGAATGATTCGAGCCAGGCGGATGGAATCTGTTGTCGGATCCAGTTTGACATCGCGGTATACTTTTCTGGGTACCATTGGGATGCTACTGCGATGGAAATAAAGGGATGCAGTTTGGATAGATCTAAAGCTAGTCTAATAGGGCTAGGAGACCAACGCCAAAAAATAATGATAAGCAGCGAAGAATCTGATACAATTTATAGCTTACACTTATACTAAGGTGACTGCTGCCTGGACCAATGTGACGATACAACCTCACTCTTATACTAAGGTGACTGCTGCCTGGACCAATGTGACGATACAGCCTCACTCTTATACTAAGGTGACTGCTGCCTAGACTAATATTACGATACAGTCGTATCCCGCCATGTATCCATGGGTAATCAAGACACGTGATATACATCCCAGTGACCGATTCTTCGCACCTCCATGCGTGAACGTACGCCCAATCCCAACCGCCCCCAATGACACCTACTCGGTCGGTATCCTAGACAATTGCTAGCTTCGGGTGTTTCTTAATGAGTTCGACTACCAGCTTAGGGTGTTCGACCTCAGGGGAGAAGCTGACGCCCAGGGAAATCTCCCCAAATCTCCCGTACCTTGGTAGCTAGGGTTTCGGAGGTAGGTGCCGAAGGATACGAGTATATCGCGTACGAGACGTGAATCATGCTCGCCAAATTTGAGGTATTATCTATCACCTACGCAATGCAGTAAGGATGACGATTTCGCGTGAAGTATCCGGAACTGATATTTGCATTTGACGGACCCCAATGTTCCTGGCTGGATAGTCTGTAAGCCCTGCCCTTACCACGGTGGAGAAGGCAAGCATATGGATTATTCCAGCTGCCCGGTCACCTATGAAGATGCGGATGGCGATGTTTACATTGCTCATGAAGGCATTTCTATTAAGGGATGCCGGATTCGAGAATAAGACCTTCCAGGCTGCGGCGTGAGAAGGAGCTGGGGGTGAGGGCAGGGTGGCCAAAGTGGTTGGTGATGATATTCGGTATCTCTGAGGCTTCCCTTCTGGTTCATTCCAGGGTATTAAACCGCTCTTGAGCCCTTCTATAAAATATAAAAGAGTTCCTGATCAGGATACGCTGCATCCAGTTGTGGCGCCATGGTCATAGCTAGGAGAAGGAAGACAGCCAGGCGGGCAGGGGATAGCAATGGGATGGGCAACCTATGCCGCTATTACTATATTTATCTTATAAATATACTCTATAGAAGTAAACATAGAGCTAGTAAAGAGAAAGATAAATACTACTTAAAATATTTAGAGAATTCTTATTAGAATAACTACTTCTAAATTAAATAAAGAAATAATAATAAATAAAAAAAAACTATTAATCTAATAAAAGAAAGAGTATATTCTACTAATATAACTATAGAAGAAACTATTAGTAAGAAAACTAGAATTATTTTTATATAAAAGAATATAACTCTAAGAGAAATAATAGAAGGAAATAGTTATAAAATAGTAATAGAGAATTATATAATAAGAGAAATAAATTCTAGTTATAATATTATATTTACTAATAGTAGTTATAATATTAAAAAAATTTATTTATAGAAGAATTCTTTATAAGTAAAAGTAAATTTAAAGAGAAAAAATCTTTTTTTATAAAACTAAAAAAATATTAAAAAAATTTATATATAATATATTCTACCAGTATATAGTCTAAACTAGTATATAGTTTACTTTCTTATTATATCTTAATAGCTTTTTTTTTCTAAGAGCTATTTCTAGCTTATTTTAAGCTAAAAGGATCTACTTTTTCTATACAGTAATTAATAAGGGTTTTCTATTAGTTATAATTTTCCTAGATTTATTAGATTTTATCTAGCTATATAACTAGGAAAAGTAGAGCTAAGATAAGAGAAAGTCTTTAGTTATATAGCTAAATAAAATCTAATAAATCTAGGAAAATTATAACTAATAGAAAACCCTTATTAATTACTGTATAGAAAAAGTAGATCCTTTTAGCTTAAAATAAGCTAGAAATAGCTCTTAGAAAAAAAAAGCTATTAAGGTATAATAAGAAAGTAAACTATATACTAGTTTAGACTATATACTGATAGAATATATTATATATAAATTTTTTTAATGTTTTTTTAGTTTTATATACTTTAAAATTATTATATAAAACTATATTTAGTTTTTTAATTAATATATAGTAACTTTATAATTAGCTATTATATTCTTTAAATATTCTATAATAGTAATTAATTAATTTATTATAATTCTAAATACTATCTAATTAATCTTATTATTGGAAGGACTTCCTTAGCATATGCTGTTGGATAGGTTCTGTTGTATTCTGTGTATGTTCTTCTCTAGCTAGCTAGCTTACGGGCCCGTGGCCCGGGGTTAAATAGAGGCTGGAGCGGTCACGTGGTTAGGCCACGTGATCGCAAGAGCCTCTGACTAACTAGCTATCCCGACAAAAACTTAGTTAAAAATAAATTATATAGATCTAGTTATATATAGCCTAATCTTAGAATATCCCTTAAATATAGTAAAAACTCTCTAAAAAAAAAACTTTAAAATAAATTATTTAAATTTATATATTTATTTATTTTAGTTCTAATATAAATATAATTATTTCTTTATTATTTAAATATTCTTTAGTTTATTTCTTTTTATTAATAGAGATTATTCTTTATTTCTCTAATTTACTTTTATTTCTATTATTTATTAGAGATAGTATATTTTATTTATAGTATTTTTAAAGTTCTTCTTCTTAATATTAAAATTACTTAAGATATAATTTTATAGTATTTATATTATTATTATTATATCTAGATAGATCTAATACTTTATACTTAGCTTCTAAATAATATATATATCTCTAATTATAATATTATTCTATTTAATATTTATATTTATATTTAGTTTAATTTTCTAAATTCTTCTTATTATATTTTCTTCGCCGCTCTCCTTGGATCTGTTGCTGGTACGCAAGCTGGCGAGCTCCAGGACCGTGAGGTCCATGATGTCGCTCTTCAGGAGCGAGCCCCTGTCATGAGACCGCCTGGCTGGAAGGGCGCCTCCTCAATCTTGACGATCTTGAGGAGAGGAATCTTTTTGAGGATTCCTTCTTTACTCTTCAGGAGCGGGCTCCTGTCATGAGGCCGCCTGGCTGGAAGGGTATTGGGATCCCGTACCGTAAAAAGCCCTTCCTCCCTAAAGGCCGTCCAAGTAGCCCAAAGCGGCTCCGCAGTCTTGAAGAGCTTGAAGAGAGGGCCCCTGTCATGAGGCCGCCAGGATGGAAGGGTATTGGCGTCCCTTACCCTAAGACGCCATATCTCCCCAAAGGCCGCCCGACCCGCCGCAAGCGGGATGTAGACGAATTTGAGGGAAGGGCTTTTCAGCGATGGGCATTGCCTGGCTCCGGGCCTCGACGTATGGGCTTGAGCGGGTCTCGCATAAACAGACCTTATTACAAAGGTCTCGAGGCCCCTAGGCACCGTCCCCGCGATGTTGAGGAGCTCGATGAACGAGATCTTTACGATGACGCGTGGTTTGACTCGGAGGAGTAAGGTTTCTAGCAAACGGGCGGCTAGGCTAGTCCCTGGCTAAAATAGTACAAAACCGACAAAATAGCCAATATCACTCCTAGACTAGCATCGTCCAGGCTCAATGAGCTTCTTGGTTGGTGGAAGTTGGTTGGTAGAATTTTTGATGGTGGAGTTTGTACGCATAGGAGCAAGTAGTGGAAATTGTACGTTTGATTATTGTTGGCGCGTTCACCGGAAGTAGTTGAAAACCATATTCGACTCGGAAGGCTTGTGTTGGGGCTCGCCCATTTACCCCTTTTTTCTGTCTTTGGAGCTCACACCCCTCTTAGGCGATTTCGCGGCCTTCCTTGGCTGGAATACTGATGGGGCGTTTGCAGAATATGTACGGCTAGAAGTTGTAGTAGTCGTGTATATGCCTGTTGGACTTGCGCTACCTATAGGCGAGCTGCATCAACATAAAGGCTATGCTTGTACATTGAGTCTCGGGGCAAAAAGCAGAATGATGGCAAGTGACAAGGACGCGCGGAGATTTCAGAAGCATATCCTACCGTAGCAGATCCTGTTTTAAGAATCGCTAGCCCTCACTGTGTTGTCTTTTATTGTATTAAAGGTTAAAAAGCTTTTTTATTAAGGCTATCCTCTTCCGAACCCTGATTTCTTCTATACCTTTTCCTCCCTTCTTATTAGTCCTACTGGCCGCCCTACTTATTCTTCTTATTAATAGTATTTTTCTAAAATAATACTACTTTAGATATTAAGGAATTAGAACTATTCTAATCCTTAACTCCTTAATACTAAGATAATCTGGGTATTAAGTTTATCCTTAGGTATATATCTATAGATATTCCGCTTAAAGTTATAGAGAGCTATAAGCTACTTAGTAGAGAGACTATTAAGCTTAATTTTATCTAGTTTATTAATCTTATTAATATTAATAGCTTTAGTAAAGCTAGTAAGCTTTAGATTACTAGTACTAAGCTTAGGCTTAATTATCTTTAACTAAATTATCTTTTTATCTTTAAGAAAAGATATTAAGATCTTATTATCTACTATAATATATTTTAATTATTAGAATAAAGAGTAAAGGCTATAGATATATTAGTATTAGTACTCTAGCTAAAGAGCTATTAGTATTTACTAGATTAGTTAATTTATATTTAATATATTAAAGTATTTAGATTAGTATATAAATAAAGGAAGCTAGATAAAGAGAGTAGCTTTAGTAGTTATTTAATATATAGCTTATCCTGATAGTAAGCAAGTTATTAGTATAAAGATACGAACTGAATAGTATTGCGAAAAAAAAAAAAAAAGTGCGAAGGCTATCTCCAGCATTGTTTATTAGGCGTAAGAATCGTTTAAGATGTTGAGTTGGGTGTCTGGTCTGCTAGATATGAACCTGTGATAAGCTACAACTATGATACCTGCAATGACCAGCACGGTTGTGGCTCCGTGGGAAACAAGTGAATTACATTAGGAATAAGATGAGAATCTGGAAACAATACTAGCTACAATATAATAAACCTCTAGATTGTGCTGCTGTTTTTACACCTCTAAAGTGACAAGATCAGACAACTATCTCAGGGCTGTACTCATTCGTGTTTAATCAGTTAATGTGCTCCTTTGTAGATCACAGACGCTCTGCTAAGGACAAACTGACAGTTTCACCAGCCAGAATCTCATCACCAGGCGTTGTAATATGAATTCAGAGGCCAGGCACAGCCAAAAGTCCTACATGCTGAAAGATCGGCATGACCGAGCACTCGGCGCTTCGATGAAGCCAAGCTCGCGGGATGTGGCTTGTAGGTGGGATGGTTCTTGTGGACCTGGAGCTCTATCTGACGGTTATGATGATCATGAGGCACTCTTCACCACATGTGACGGGTCTTCTTGCCAGTCTAATAATTGACGATATGAAACTAGGCTGTGTAGCGTGTAAAATGGTGAATAAAATAAGGCTGGGCTGATGCTGCCAAGCAATGTGGTGGATACGAGTCCTTTAAGAGGATATCGTGAACCTGGCGGGATCGCTTCATGCATCCGTTTTGGGCTAAAGAAGACGCATCGCCCGGCTCAGTCGCCGACTGTCCCAATTTAAATCCCGAGCTAGGGGCAATGCAATCGTCACACGTCTGATACTTCCATTTTAAGAAAGAATCGGACGCAGCGAATGTCTTTTTTTGGGAACTGCATGATTAAGCTCATTGACGCCGTCACCGAGGTGGCTTGTGGCTGGCTTACACGGTGGAGGTGGACTTGATATAAAGCCTGCATCCTCCGCAATTGAAGCACACGATGCCCTCACACATTCACTAGACACTTGATTATTCTAGGTTGTACTCCAGTATGGCCAGTGTTTTATTTTCTCTGGCGATTGGCTCATACGCCACCTTGGCGTTGGCAGGGAGCGATGCGTGCTTGGATCTAAGAAACAACCCAACCGTCACCATCGATTCTGGCCCGGTCATGGGGTTAGTCACGCCCATTCCAAATTCCGACGTGAAGGTTGAGAAATACCTGGGCATCCCTTTTGCAAAACCACCTCCTCGATTCAGCCCTCCGGAGCCGATTGAGGCTTGGGCCCCAGCAACGCTCAATGCCACTGAACATGGGCCATATTGCTACGAGAACTACCTCAAGGACGAGACATACCAGTCAGTAAAGTACTTGTTCCCTCGGCCGCCGGGAGTCGAGGACGAAGACTGCCTCAACATCAATGTCTGGACCCAGACGAGCAAGCCCAAGGAGCTGAAGCCGGTCATGCTGTGGATGTTTGGAGGGAGCTTCCAGTACGGCACCGGGTCTTCACCGCTCTACGACGGCACCAACTTTGCTGCCAACCAGGACGTTGTGCTAGTCACGTACAACTACCGCACCAATGTCTTTGGATTCCCCAATGCGCCGGAGATACCGGATGACGACGTGAACCTAGGGTGAGTTGCGTCAAAGCAATCTATGTTGCAAGAATTCATTCTGACTCGAGAGCCTGGCAGATTCCTTGATTCCCGACTAGCCCTGGACTGGGTGCGCCGAAACATCAAGTCCTTTGGCGGAGATCCAGAAAAGGTCACCATCTTTGGGAACAGCGCCGGCGCAGGCATCGTCGATAGCCTCATTCTCGCACCGCCCGACCCTCTCCCCTTCCGCGCCGCCATCTTGCAATCGGCGACGGCAACCTTCACCGAAAACACGGGCAACAGCGCCAAGTCCAGAGGCGCCGTCTGGAAGCTGCTGCTCAAGTCGCTCAAGTGCCCCGAGGCCGGCGCGGAAGCCCTCGAGTGCATACGCAAGAAGCCGGCCACTGAAATACAGGATGCGGCACAGAACAACAGGATGTCCTTCACGGCAGTCTCGGGCGTCAAGACATGGCCCGCCCGAGGCCGACAGCGGCGGCTCAACTCGACCGAGGCAAGGTCGGCCATTGCGCGTGTCCCTGTTCTCGTGGGAAGCACCGCCGATGAGGGCCAGACCTTCCTGGCTAGGAGCAACAATGAGACCGCCGAGGACTATCTCAAGGGGATTGCGGGCAACGCCGTTTCCGACGAGATAGTTGACGAGATCCTCGCATACTATCCCATCGGATATCCGGGCATTCGCAGCGAATGGGACCAGAAAGCCAGAATCTCGGGCGAGTACTGGTTCAACACGCCGGCATGGGGGCTCGCAAACGACAGCGCGTCCGTGGGCATTCCCGCATGGAACTACCTCTTCAATGCGACCTACTTTGAGCCGCCGTTGTACGAAGGGAGCGGCGCATTTCACGCTTCAGAGCTCCAGCCTCTGTTCGGCACGTACTCCCGACAGAATGGGACAAACGGAGGCAAGGAGCACGAGGCCGTGAGTAAGGCTATGCAGAAGGCATGGGCGGACTTCGCAAAGAACCCCTATAGGGGCCCTGGATGGGAGCAGACGCCCGTCTATGGGGTATTTGGGTTTGGCAATGATGGGAAGCAGGGTTTTGGCACGAGCAAGCTGGAAGGCTTTGTCTTGCGACTGAAGTTCTGGCTGAGTTTGTTTGACCTGATGTCCAAGAGCCAATGATCTAATCCTCTTGCCACCAGCATCATAAATGGCCACAGAGTCGCGTTGGGTAGCTGCACTTGGGTGAATAGGAGGGGGTGTTGCTCAAAACCCCAAAGTCAATTGGATCAAGTGCATACGAATGGTCTCTAGATCGGCCGCCGATTCCCCCTTTCCCCCTACCCCGGGAAGCATGGATGAGCGGCCAGGAAAGGCACATTGCGATCAATTATTCGTTGGATACACCTGGAGTAAAATGTTTTAATAGAAAATTGCCATTCTGGAAATCCAAATGAGTTTAGTGCCACTGTATGACCAGTTGGCGCACCTGAATAATGTGCAAGTGTGCAGCTTGCCACCCATCTTTGTTTGGAAAGAAGTGCTTATTCGAGGCTGAGACATTGGTGTTCAGGCCCGCCACCAACTCGAACTGAGGTGCTAACATATCATGAAATCCCACCTTGTTCTCTCACGAGTTGAACCATGTAGCTCTATTACTAATAATTGGATGCGAGACGGTAGCAGCCAGCTCATATCTCACCTTCCGTCACTCGTGTTGGTGCGCTGCGGCTGGCACACCTAGGCGACCCCAGCAGCCTGCCATTGGCGAGCAGGTGAATCACACCGCACCTGGAGGGCAACCTGGAACGAGGAGATCTCAGAGGAGGAAAAAGGAAAACCTGAGCTACCTTATCCAATCCCACCCACCGACACGAAAGATAAAAGCGCCGCGTAACCCCCCGAACAATGCTCATCAATCCATCCATCCCCTCTGCATCCCTTCTCGACTGATGAGAGAACGGCAGCATGGAAAAAGAAGACTCGACCCCTCCCAAGCCCCGGAAGATCTCGCTCCAGAGACGCTGGGCGCACGAATACGCTCTGACACAGCCAGGCTACGATGTGAGTCCCCTATCAATTAGCGACGTTGGAGCACCGCTCACCTCTTTTACAGGACCTCCCATGCCCAACTACGAACAACGGGGCTTCCCTGATCACCCCGCCTGGCACCCCGCTGCCACCAAAAATCTACCCATTTCCGACACCCAGCCATGAACAATCTCGACGCGACCCGTATACCCCCGCGTCCACACCCCGGTCGATCATGGACATGGACAGCCAGATATTCAGCCTGAGAATCCGGCTGGCGCTGTCAAACTTGATCCTTCGGGCCGAGGGCCGCCAGCGGGAGCATTGCCTGAGCATACTCTACGACGTGCTGACCGAGGACGAGATCGACAAATTGATAGAGGTGCTCGAGTACCTGGGAGTCGCGGAGGCTTTGTCAAAGGCCTCCCAAGAGGGCGAGGAAGCCTTCCAAGAGGACAGGGGAACCTCCCACGAGGATGGGGACTTGTCCGATGAGGAATGGGAAATGTCCGATGAGGATGCTGAACTCTCCGGCAAGGATGGGGAAGTCTTCCCAGGGGATGATGGGGCCTCTGCAATGGTCGACACAGACATCGCCATGACAGGCGTCCCGACCTTCAATCACACTAATTTCTGGGTGCCCATGCAGATCACGCAGATCGCCGGCCAGAAGCGCAAGGCGCGCTCTCTGCTTGAGGACCCCCTTGACGCGGAGCAGCCTGATGAAGAGATCAACTACGAGGACAAGTTTGAGCCGTTTACATTTGATGGGGATCTCGGGGACTAAGGGCGTCTCTGGGCAAGGTAGTCGTAGTTGGCAATCTGCCGGGCGGGATTGGCTCGATCGCAGTGTCGATACGTGGATGGCTACGTAGGTCTGTGGTAGATGTTTTGTCGATCTCTTGCAGGTTCTTGTTTTTATTTCTCCGTACGGAAGTAGTATGCGACTATGCAGTGAATTGACTGCGTCTTAGCTTGGCCATGGGCTTCGTCGTAGCGACGGTGTTATGGATGCTGTAGCCGGATGATTCAATTGCGGTTCACTCAATGGTAATGATGGGGTGGTTCTGACGGCCGCCGTATTCAGGCACCTACGGGTCCCAACGCCGCGGTAGAGCTGTCAAACCCAGTGGCCTCAGCTCCAGAATCTGAGCCAATGCACTTTCCCTGGTGGGCAATTGTAGGCGGTTCTAGTATACATCCATCGCTGCTTGAAATCAATTTTGCAGCGGTGCGGCACAGAGAGTCGCTGACGGCCCAAGGCAACATTTTCCAGGCGGTCGCACGATGGGGAACAGAGCAGGGCTTCTCGACTTCCTTCCCACTGCCTCCGGCACGCTCCGGCAGCTCTGGACCAGCGACCGTGCAATCCACTTTGTGTCATCGCCCGCTGGGCGCCAGAAGATCATGATGCACTGGGGAAACCTTGATGGAACGGTGCGAGTTTAATCTTATTCCCATGGCTCACGGGAAAACGGTTAAAAGTGGACATTTTGCTTATTTGTGAGGGGGATCTGCTACCCGCTCACTACGATATCTGCCAATGCTATCACACCATTTCCAGCATCTATTCAATTGAAGCGACCCGGTGTCATCACAATTCCCTTGCAAAATGGTATATTATTGGCCAACAATTGAACAAGAACAAGAAGAAAAAGAAAAAGAAAAGGGTCGCCGGGTCATTCCAGGCTAATCCAAGAAACAGGGCCACTGGCCTGGCCAGCCATTTGGCCGGCTGTTTCACCTTCCATTGGGCTGGCCGCTTTTCTCTTCAGCTTGGCCGCCTCATCTTTCGGTTTGGTCGCCTCACCCTTGGATCTTAGTATGTACTGATCGACACGTTCCACTACCGCGTCTTTGACTGCTCGTAGTCATTTCAATTTGTGAGCATTGATACGGAGTACTAAGTAGTCAAAAGCCAGTCTCAACTTACAGTCAAGCATCTGGAACTTTGGCGTGTCCAGCAGCGCAACCACAAAAGGGGCCGCTGTTTTGGCGAACAGCTCCCTGATATTATCGTCCACAGGCTCGTTCCAACACAGCTTCAGCATGTCACAGAACACTCCCGTGTCCCATTTATAGGCCAGCAGCCTCTGGATGTAGATGGATGAGTACTTGGAAAGCGACTCAATCTGGTAGTAGTCGGCGACGTTGTGCATCTTGATGTGGAACTGCATAGTCTCCGCTGTGCTCACGGGCTGCTTTGTCTGGCCCTGGGACTGCCAGCCCGTGCGTATCGTCTGGCTGGAAGCGCTCCAGTAGTCCTCGACTTGGGCTACAATCTCCTCCACGGGCCGCGTCTTGTACGCCATGTTTTTCTGTGCGGGGGTGGTGTACGTTCCGTTATACAGGTAGTGCACCATCTGCTTGACCACCTCGACTTCGAACGCGTCTGCCGAGAGCCTGCCATCGGTCGCTTCCTACATCGTGTAAGCAGTGGCCCAGGTCTCCAGTTAGTCGAGTTGACATGGGAAAATGAGAAAAATCGCCCCAATTCGTTTGCCAATGTTTCGGAAGGGGGAAAATAAAATAATGACGAGTAACATTCCACACTAATTGCAGGACTCGGCTGAAGGAGGAGGGGAGGGAGGGGTTAGTGCTGACCGTGAATTTGCCAAAGAATGCAACCCTCATGAACGCAGATCGCACAGCGGCGAGGCTTTTGTGAATCTGGAACTCTTCGCCGCGACAGGTGATGACCGCATCGAACCCAATGTCCTTGTTGAACAGGAGCCCGAGAGTCTCGACAGCATATGTCTCAGCGCTGGGCGGAGTGAGGTGGTCCCTTTCCTTCCTCGCCTTGGAACCCCGTCCCATTCTTGTGACTCGTCAGACGGCGCCGATCACGGAAGCGCAGAATTGGGCAGGAAAAGAATCTTTCGCTAGGCCTAACGTTGTTTGGTGAGTGAAGTGCATCGATCGGAGGGTATTACGCATACAGGCAGCCGAGGACAAGAAAGAGTCTGGACTCTGCTCAAGCGTACGGCGCAGTAACGGGGCGAGCGAGAACAGAAAATGAGGGATGATTAACAGGCTTACAAAAAGCAAAGATGCATCGGCTGACCTTGTGGTTGCTTCTTTCCTCGTCTCAGACGTGACGAGTGGCAGATACGGAAAGAACAGGGAAGCTCCGGAGCGATGTGACTGGCCAAGTCTAGGATTCTGGTGCGGGGGGTGGCTTTCAGCTGCTGCAGCCCCCTGGAGCACAATGGCTGGCTGAGCTGGGAGACATTTGCGTCACTCTATATTAGCCAACGTAGCACGTAATCTCGGTGCCCTAGCGGGCGGTCGAGGTCAGTCTGTAAAGTGCAGCCGGCGAAGGCGAGTTATCAGTTCTGTGATTGGTTTGTGGAAGATGTATGGCCTGTACATCCGTGTACTCGTAGCAGCGTTCTGGCCATCCAGCCCGCAACTGCTATGCCTCCATGGACCTCTGAACTTCACGTGGGTACGGTGGGCTATGATGTGCCGTGTCTTGGACGTACATGAATAATCAATAGTCGTGGGCAAAGCAAAGCGATCGGTCGTATTTGGGCTGGAGTTTTACAGGCTGGCCGAAGAGAATGTATCAAGAAAGTACCTACATTCAATGCTTAATGTCTGCTCTGTGTCTGCTGCAGGCAGAAGGGAGTGTGTACAACAGGGGTGTACTCGAGCGTTAACGGCCCTCTGAGCATATCGACCAGTGTCCTGAGCACCGATGCCAATGTGCACAAAATGCTCTGTCGTAACTGTCTCAGAAAACTGCTCTCAAAGTGACTATTGTGCCTCAGGTATTAAGGCCTAGGTCCGATTTGGGCGGGGAAGAGGCCAACAAATTGCAGCCGGCTGCAAGTGAAGACCAAAACAAACCCCCCAAGCTCGTCCTTCCTCGACTCACCTTTCCCTCGCCTTTTCTCCATCTTGTCACCAAAACACACATCCACAAACACCAAACTCTGAAAACCAAAATCCTCAAACACAATTTCCCATCTTGCAGTTTCTTTGTTGTCTCCTTCAATTGTCTCGTCCTAACATCCATTCTATCCTCAAAGGTTTCATTCTGCCTGGCTGAAGCCCATCTGTAAACATGGATGGCTCAGGTATGCCCCTCAATGCTGAGTGGCACCCAGATTTGCGCTTTGTAGGTTCCCCGGTCCTCAGAAATGCAAGGATCCCAACAAGAAATCTCCAGGACATGATGACCACCTTGCCTATCGTCCTTGAGTTTAATGCTTTCCTGGGCGACGAGGGCAGCGCCACACCAGACGAGCCTCATCCTACCGACCAGCAGTTTCAGCCTTTAAGGACCCTGGCAAGAAATCTCCAGGACATATATGCTTTCCTTGGTGATGAGGCCAACAACAACGCAAGGGCCGCCGCTGCATTACCCCCGCTAGACGGACCTCGTCCCCCCAACCAGCAGCTTCAGCCAACCCAACGTCTGGTTCATGTATTTGATAATTTCATCGATCCGATCCTGCGGGTTGAAGGCGCCTACTTCACCCATCCGGTGATGAACAGTCTCCATATGCCCTACATCCTTCTTGATCTCACCACTGGAGACGTCGCACTACACTACGTGAAGTATTTCCAGCCCATGAGGCAGGAACTTCTCAACTATTGGATCCACGACACGACAACAGACGCCCATATCAGAGAATACAAGGCTCACGTCGGTATTGACATTCAGCACGAAAACAATTACTCCCAGGCCATGTCCATTTGGAAGAATGGAGTCGCTGTCTTCCTCTCGGCTGGCGAGAATCACAACCATCTCCCCAACCTCGATCCCGAAATCACTCCGTGGAGAGCGTTCAAGTAAGTGCACACAACCCCAACACTCTGGCTTGCCAGTTGGTGCTGACTCCTTGACTTCCCAGCAACGGCTACAGGCAACTCCACCGTCGCGAGGAGAACGGTACGAACTGGAGCGCCGAGGCCATCTTTCACTACTGCACTGAAGACGGCCTGCCAGACGAGACAAAGCCACACGTGGTCGCCTTCGTAGCAGATGAGGCCCCCTTGGTGGAAGGCATTCCCTCTACAAGTGCCGTGCAGGCAGCCGTGTGGCTCGCCGGAACTGCGGCAGCACGAGACGTCGCGCGCAATCACAACATTTTCCCTGTAAGTGTTCCAAACTTTCCTATGATAACTTCCCCCTGGAAGCTGCTTCTTCTAACACCACTAGCCAGGTTACGGTCGTTTGCTGCTCTGGACACAAAGTCTGTATCGCGCAGGTGGTGATCAATCTCCTCCACGGCGCAGTCCAGATACGCCTGTCCCAGATTGTCGACCTCCGCGACGGTGACTGGACAACCTTCCTGCACTTCCTGTCCTGGTTCCTTCCCGATCCTATCGGTGACACCGCTGCTCCTTACTAAATGAAGGCCAAGATTGCACGCGTTATGGGTTATGATACCTCGACGATCGCAATTTACTTCATTCTTGACTCGATTGGGTTTTATTTGATAAATTTCTTCTGTTCTCTCACTCTCCCTCAACATAGATTGAGCTTCGCTGTTTGCGATGCTTCATTTCTTTCCCTCATTCACCCTAGTCTCCGTTATCTCTCGTTAAGGGACTTCAGTCGTTTGCTATGTTTTTCCTTATTCCACCCTCATTCACGCAAGGTTGATATTCCCTTTGTTCTTCTTTCTCTGTTCTTCGATTCCTCAAGATTATTGCCTCGCATGTTTCTCATTGAGGAACTTCAACTTTCTTTTGCGCTTGGCCTTTCTGTCTCTCCTTGTTTGACTTGATGGCTCTACTTCTATCGGGGCGTCCAACAAGATGGGCGCCAACATCGTTCTTTACACTAGCTAGTATGCCATAGTTTTAAATCCAAATCTGTATGAGTGTTGTAAATGGAACGTATCATACAGTTCGGGCTTGAAGACTCGTACTCCGGATTGCCACAAGGGGGCGCAGAGTACTGTACAAGTCGCAGCGCGACGCCGTTCAAACCGAGGCCCAAGGGTAGACTCGAAAGCTTGGATGTCTAGGTAATTAGTACAATGAGATGCGTTTGCAGGTAGAAGACAAGATGGTCTCTTGACTGCTTAGGCATGTTCTCGAATGATGTCCCTGTCCTCTGAAAGCACGCTGGAGGGCGATGTCAACCGTAGCGGCTCCGGTGACGGGAACAAGGAGGTCATGGAGAAGTTGGAATATGCTTTTCTGTGATCACAGACCTGTTATTTAAAGTAGGTAGACATCAGGGTGCTATTATATCGCAAGTACCAGCAGAAACTTGAGCGGTGAGGAGGCACATTGCCTCGGCAGGAAGTTAGATTCTCCAGCTCTTGATTCACTTCCTTTTCTCTGTCATCCACGGGTGTACACAAATGATTTTGCCTGCTGAATACAGGAATCATAAGAACAGCATTTGAGCATCGAAAAAAGAATCTATACAAAAGACGGTTCTATGTTTGAAGAACTATTAACACACTCTATCTCTAAAATCCCCCCAGAAAACCCTTCCCCAATCTATCATCAGAAAATACCGGTTACATCGCTGACAATAACTTAGATCAGAAGCAACGAAATTAAAGAAAGAACCCGGGCGAAGCTGGAAGCCTTAGCAAGCCCAGGCGCCCCGCCACCATCATCGTCAGTAGTCGAGGGCGACGCGCCGCTCCGAGTCGTGGTTGTCGAAACCTCGCCGGTCTCGCCGCCGTTGTTCCACTGCTCAACGATGTAGTTGACGAGCTCCTCCTTGCGGTCTTTGACGTAGCGGACGTGAGCGTCACTGTAAGATGGACCGACGTCGCAATACACATCTCCGGCGTCGCAGTACGATCGGATGCGCTTGCCCAAAGCCTCGCAGGCGCTCGTGTCTCCCCGGTAGAAGACGCCGTCGCCGGTCAGGTTGTGCGAGCCGTAGTTGTAGTTGGTGCCATTCTTGTGGGAAGGGTCGCCGAGCAGGAGGGTGGCGATTACTTTTTGCGCCGTTTAGCACTTGGGCGGGGGCTGTGTGGTGAGTTGGGAGGCATATGCTTACCATTCTTGGTGACGTTTGTAGGGAGAGGCTGTGAGAAAGATATCATCTTGGGGATGCTAGGATTAGGCATGAACTGAGCCCAGATGACAGGCACGCCGCAGAGGCTGTTGCTGATGATTTGTGCACCCTGTTGCAGGCCGTCAGTCAGTGTTGCGAGAGCAGACAGTAGATGGTGGAACGATTCGTACCTGGGAATACCCTATCCAGGCCATCTTTCCGTCGGGGCAAGCCGTGGCATAATCTGTCATGGCCTTCCTGACCATCGCGGTGCCATTGTACACCGATTCGAAGTAGTTTGACACGTTGGTACTTTGTCGCCCGTTACTCGCGGTATATAAGATGGCCGTGTAGTTGGAATCGGGGATCTTGTCAAAGATGGGCATGAGGAGCTTTCCGGTCTCGCCCAAACCCAATGTGTTGTTGCCCAGCCCGGTCTCTGAGATGAGGGTAGTGTCCTTGTTCTCAGCATCGACCAGCGGCTCGCCAGTTCCACGGCCCACAAAGACCTTGAGACCCTTCACACATTGCTTGCTGGTTGTCTGGCCAGAAACCAGGCCCGCAGCGAGAAGGCAGACCACCGCGAGGGATCGTAAGCGTTGCATGGTGGTTGTAGTTAGGTAGGTGTAGAGTGGAGAAGGAGGGTAATGGTACGAGAGTGGTAGTAGGGATGGCTTCAGAAAATTCGAGTTTCCCGGGCCCGACTCACTGTCTTATACTTATTGATGATCTCTGCATCCGATCTCTATTGCCTTTCCGAGAGATATGGAGGAGCACCGAGGACTTGGAATTGCTTGGCTATGTCATGCGCGCAGAGCCCTACTGGGAGCGCGGCGGCTCTTGGCGTGCGTGCTGGATGTCCCCAAACGGGCAGAATGATCCGTGATGTCCACTCTGGATGCTGACAGGCTAATTAAAGCGCCCCCCAAGGATCCGTTTGCTACTAGATGCCGCGACTCTCTACCAAATCGGGTAAAAAGAGAAGCACCAAACGGCCTCCAGGGTGTAACACATGATCCATGCCAAGATCAAGCTCTTCAAAGTTCAGCCCACATCGTGCACTGACTACGGCTACCTTAGTACCTGGGGCTCGCGAGCTAGGCAAGTAAGCCTCAGACGCTCTTCCACCTGGCCATTGTAGTTGCTGATCGCTACTCCCCCACGACATCATACTACATGCCAGATGATTGAACATAGGTTGCCAGGCATACATGATCATGTCCGTGGCTCTGGGTGGCTCAAGCTAGAACATTATGTTTCTACATCGCGACATTCTCTCGCAGCTCTCCTACTTCGTTGTGCGAGATGTGTGGGATGTGCAATGTTTCAATTCCTCACATGTCCAGATTTCGCCTATGGCTCTTCAACAATACGTAGGAACATAATCTAATTTATGGACTTAGATGAGCCTAGGCCAACTAACATCTATAAGCCACCTCGAGATAAGTAGACTATACCAAATAAGACTAGAAACAAAGCAGAGACCAAATCTGGTGTATCACACATGTCCATGGCCACCGAGAATGCTGCTTCGATACCACTATATGTTGAAAAGACCGATGAACCTCTTGAGCCTCGGATGGGAGTCACACAGCAAAGACAAAGGAACCAGCAGGCAGAGTGTGATAGGGACATTTGTGTATTGCCAGCCGGGCCCAATCGGGCGCTGAAATGGCCTAATGTCCATTCATTTGGTTGATCAGACAGATATCTGTCTAAGAAACGCCTTGAAAACCAGGCGTCTGTCTTTGAGCTGTTGTTACTGCTCCAGCCTAGCCCAATTTCATTCACTGCCTCTTCCAGTATCATAGTGCCCTGATACTAGCTGGCGTCCATCCTGCTACCGGTACCAAAAGTCTCCAAGACTGGCTGGCGTCTGTCCTGCTACTTGAACCAAAAGTCCCCGAGCTCAACTGGTAATGACCTAGTTGGCATCATTCCAACAGGAAGATACGCCCTACTCTGTCGGCGAACCTCACTGTTTGGTACCTCTCCCTGTCGCTCGGAAAATCTTTCCTTTCGTTCCGACACGTCGCTCTCTCCTTCGGATATGTTGTTCTCTCGTTTGAAAATCCTTTCCTCCCGTTCGGACACGGATTTCTCTCGTTGACGAATTTCCTCCCCTCGCTCATGTATCCCTTGCTCTCGCTCATATAGCTGCTGCTCTCGCTCATCTATCTCTTGCTCTCGCTCAGCTATGGCGGTCTCCGTCTCCACTTGACCTATAGATACATAGTAGAGATAGAGTTCCGTCTCGTAGATGCGTCTCTCCCTGGCCTGTAGCAAGCGCGGTTGATCATTTAACTTGTTCCATTCTGCGGTTAGGTTTTGCTCTCGGACGGTTACATCCTTTTCTCTCTGAGTTAAGAATTCCCTCTCCCAGTTGAGCTTTGTCTCTCTTTCATCCAGCGCCTTCTTTTCCTTGATCAGCGCAATCTTTCCCTCGGTGATGCGCTTATAGTGGACGATCACATCTTCCGCATTCGCTTTAAGACTGTCCCGCAAGGCAGATAGTTCTTCGTACTGGCTTCCGGTCTGCCTGCTCTGGGCTGAACTTTCAGTCTCTTGTACGGCATCCTGCCTATGGGCAATCGGAACTTCGGTGGGTGGCGCTCGCTCGGGAGTTGCTGTGAGGGTGCTGGTTCGCCTTGAGTGTTCAAGTGGCTGAAAAGGCTGGAGGGAGTAGCGTGTTTGAGGCGGGCCTCTGATGGGGAGCGATTGATGGTTCTGCATCATTCTGGAGATGCGTCTGGTTCTAAACCGAGATATCAAGGCACGTATTTCTTGCGTAAAGTCTGACTGTGGAGAGTAAAAAAAAATCCTGTGATCAATCCGCTCGCCGTGGGATGACGAAAGAGGAAAACACGGAATATTTAAAGGGGTCGCGCCAGGTGCTTATTGAACGCGCCGAAACAGATTGCCAGCTTGCGCAGTTCCGCTGACAAATGATGGTGCCGTTTGAAGAGCGGGCTCGTCCGTATAAAAACATCAGATACATCCTTGAATGGCTTTGTTTGAGTTTTTATTAGTCCGTGTATCACGTACATAAGTGTAGCTCGGGATGAATCATGGACCAACGTCCTTTCTCCTCGCTCATCCACCAATACCAAACGCTGCACTTGGCAACTTGTGACATTTCTTGACACATGTACATACTTAAAAGAGTTCGAGTATAAAGTTAAACAATGATGGAAGATGCTAGAACCCGAAATGTCAACACAATGAATACGAAAGGTTAATATAAGCTTTGCTAGCCCAAGGCGGCAGCCATGCGGAACGAAAAGCCAATAAACCTTCATCCCGATGACTCACTTGCCGTCAAGACGAGCCGCTCGTCGAATGACCATTTTAGCTATCCCCTTTCGCCTGCCTTCCTTCGTACACTCTTCTTACACCGATCCAACACTTCCAACACACAAAACTATCCCCGCATTCAAAAGTAAAGCGTTCAACTGGTGCGTTTTTCTCATGCCCAAGGCACGGTCATTGCAAAATAATAAGTAGGGCAGCACGAGGAGAGTAAAAGATGTGGAAGAAATCAGCGGTCGATAGAAGATGGCCTCATTAAATAAGCTTCTTAATTTTTGAAAACAGAGTGAAAGACTACACAGTGGGGGTTTCTTGACTTTCCAATGTGTGCTCTAGGCTTTTATCTCTCTGTTTTATTATTATTCAAGCGAACTTCTCTAGCTTGTATAGCTCGACGACATCGCGTGTTCATGGAGCTTGCAGACTGAGTCTTATCTCAGAGGGAACAAAGATTGTAGTGCACCTAAGCTAGCTCAAATAAACCTAGAGCTGTATTGTATCTAACTTGTTGTTCTCAAAAGCCACTATGCGCTCGCTCGTGTTCTGGAACAAACCCAAATTAGTCTTGAAAGCCATTGTCTTTCTTATACGCCCCCCGTTTTATAGAAGAATACCGATAATACCGATGATTAGAGGTAGTAATTCTAACTTGGCCCTCATTGCAAACACATTTCAAGGCGGAATAACGTAGCTCAGATATCGCTCTATCAGCAACATTCTTTTTCTTCATTTTACTTCCATAGTACAAAACTCTACTCATTCATTTCCTCAGTGGTAGCGGCGGGAACTATTGGCCTGGAACGAGGTTTCAAGTACAATATCGCCCACTCCATCACACCCCAAGGCGTGGATCACTCGTTCCTTGTTCCCTTCAAGTGCTGAATAGCTTCTCTTACATCCACTCTCAAGAGTGATTCATCGTTTGGGTCCGCTTCTGACTCGGAGAAAACACCCAACCTTGCCAGCCGAGCAAGGTCCCAGAACACATAACCCCATACCCAAAAATCCGCATCATGAAATCGTGACCTCCCCACGGCAAGGGTTTTCCCTTCATGGACATATAGAAAAACCTTTGACGGACCCGCATCATGGTCCGGGAAGCGTGCGGACCGCAGAAAACGGCGCAAGAATGCTGCCTTGACTTGTTCAGGGTAGTCGCGTAGTTTGGTGCTTCTGCCCACCCCGGACGGAGGGTGTGGTCGAAACAATTCCGTGTATCGGTATACAAACTCTTCTCTTAGGAGGGGTAGTTCAGGATGTCCGGGAGCTCTGGGTAGGAGCTCGACCATAACCTTGGGAATTCTGGAGGCGTTTATAATCTTCCGCACATAGCATAAACCGCGCGAGAGAATCTCCTCAATCCGACGATCGCCGATGACATGATCGGTCGCGATGAGCGGGTTACATTTCAAAGCTGCTCAAATCCAGTTTAGCAATCGTACCTTTCCGTCTATATAACCCGAGAGGGAAGAGGGACCTCGCATACCAACTCTTATGTCCTGCGTAAGCATATATTCAATGCAGCTAAGCTGTTCGACCTCGTGCGCCGCGAATACGTCGTAGCATCTCGCCCAGGCCATGTTGATCCGGCAAGATTCACTCTCTCTAACCAGTGGGAGAACATATGCTTGCTGGCGAGTAAAGAGATGGCAGAACATTTCAAATGTATACAGCGCTCGCTTGATACGAATCCGTTCCGCGACGCTCGTTTCAGGCTGGCTACCGTAGCTTTGACGCAAGGGAAACAAATACTTGCATGCTCGATTAGAGAAGTACTCAACATGGTAAGCAAGATCATCTATAGAATTAGCGTCCGTCAGAGATAAAGGGGGGCATATAGATCGAGGCGATTCCAAATGCTGGCCTACGAAGAGTTCGAAGGTTGGAATGTTCTCTCGAGGAAGCTTCCGTGCTGCTAAGGCCACTGCGGCTTCCGGTACAAAAGCAGAGCCAATCTGTGCTGTTATAACGGAGGAGCATATGGTGGCTTCAGCCTCTTTGAATGATTGACATATATACCAGCAGCTAGCTCTGAGCGCCTTGAGAGAGTCAATATCAGACCAAGAGGCGAGAATGAGAACGATGACGTCGGCTGGAAGGCCGAGAAGGCCGGGGGAGATTGTAGAATCAAGCATGATATATGATGTATCTTCGTTGACGGCAGTCATCGACGCGGAGGATTCATATTGAGAAAGCGACACGCATGGCTATATATAATGAAAGTTGTGGCTGCCGGTGGTGTCGTTTTTCTTTTTTGATGACGGGTGATTGCAGGATTAATGGTCTCAGGGACGTCATCAATGCCATGAAGAAACCTAGAGGCCTTCGTCGTAACCTGGGTAGTACTAAATCAATGGTGAAAAGTGAAAAGAGTCTCAAAAAGCCGAAGAATCAAAAAGCCGAAGAACTTGAGACATTTCGCCAAACCTTTCCCCAAATCACGCACATAATTTCGGCCGTCGGCAGAATTTCTTCTTTGAATCATTTCAATCATACCAGGCTATTCATATAACAGGCTGAAGGGTTAAATTGTATTGGTACGTTCGCCAGGTCGGAGATCGCAACATGTTCACTGAGCGTACGTGTGTTCGGCTTCCATTGTCATTGTATTACTGCTCTTATTGAGAGCGAAACTGTCCAGGCCTGAACGCCGCCTTCCGGAATTGTCTTTGGTGGTAGCGAGCCATACTTGCGTTTGAAAACCCCAGGAGCAGCTTAGGGCTGGTCGCATCACCTGCCTCTGCTTCCAAAGGTGTAGTCTTACACGCGCCCAATTTTCGATAGATGTCAAATATTGGGTAGTAGCCAAGACTAAGATGATGATTGAGGCGGACAACGACGTTTTTCGCAGTACAATCCAGATAAGGAGGCAAAGACGCACCTGTGAGAGGAGGTAATGCAAGAGCTGATCAGATCAATCTCCGTGGAACAGACCGCTAGAACGGAAATTGGCTAGGGCTACCGCTAATTTCTGGTTAAATAAGCGAGTTAAGTCGGGGGGGCGATCTCAGTTTCTCGAAAACGCGATTTCTCGTAAGCTGATAGCTCTAGAAGACGGAGAACCAGTCGGGGACGGTCGCCGTTCGGTGAATCATTGCGGAAGAATCGGAGGTATGCCATAAATCTCGTATGGTTCTTAAGGCTTGTTATTAGCTCTTTGCTCCACATCGGTTGGGTTGTATAGCCGCCGACTCGTCTGCGACACGATTTTCAAGGCCACTTGAATTGAGAGTGATCCTGAGCGAGATAGGCGGTTGAGGAGTCGCTAGGGTCAAGCTTGTGCATGACCTTGCAACTACTATCGTAATACTGGTCTCCGATCTAGACGATCTGGAAGCCTCCTCAGTTGTGCCGCCCCAAATGAATAGTATTGTCCAAGCCGACAGGAAGGAGTCAGTCGTCGTTCTCGCCCGAGAAAGCCTCGATGGAGGATAGATTTTGGAACAGATATTTTTTGGCCTGCAAGCAGGAAAGCCTTCGGCGAAACGAGACAATAATTTGCAGTGAATCATGGCATCTGACAATCGCGTAGTAGCAGGATGGATTTGTTGTTGGTGTAGGTAGTTGGTGCACTCGGCCAAAGGCTTTCCCGGTGCCGAGGTTGAGCATTGCCTCAGGCACGTATCGTAGCCTTCGGGGAAAAAGTAGCTACGTACCTTCCATTCGGCGAAACCGCACAAGCCTCGAAAGAGAAAGCTGCTGTCGAGCGGTTACATCCGGTTGATGGGGAGAGGGCTGGACCTTGGAGCCTTCCTACGCGTACTTATTGAGAACAAGATTCTGGGTCTAAATCAGCCGAGTGCCTATTGTGCAAAGAAGCTCAATGGCTGCAACTTGAGTTTATTTGTCGGCTAGAGGCATGCTGGAGAGTCTTGGTTGGGAAAGTGCAGAACACAGTGCGCAGGTTCTTGAAGTCATTCCCAACAGCCGTTCATGATTGCCTGTGGGGAACGAATTAACAAGGATTCAGTTTCAACAAACCTCCACTACCTCATACGCAGGAAGAGGACGGATCCTTGGGGAAAAGAAACATAGGGTAAAAATTTCGATTTAATTCATTCAATTGTGCTTTTCGGGAAAGTTTGTTGAGGGTCATTTTCCCAAGTACCAGTTCACGAAACACCTACCTAACTCAAAACTGACAAACGCCAGACCAGACTCTTCACAACCCCAGTTGCACACCCTCAGTCCAAACAATGACAAAGGTCCAAGCCAATCAAACCCCTCCGCATCCGATCTATCCGTCAAACAGTTCGTGTCCCGTTCAAGATTTCCCAATCTGGACACCTTAGCTGGCGCTCCGGTCCAATTTGGTTAACTATCTGTCGAGCCCCCTCTCGACCCGCCGATCTGAAACAGGAACCAGCCGCCTGGAGAAAAACTCCACGAGCTCTACGAGTTTCACCGCGTTCTGATGTTGAGACGGAGTATGAAACGTCTTTCGGATTCAGCAAGGCCCCAGTTCGTATTGCAACTGGCGTCGGAACTCGGCACAGGGCGTTTGGCGATGATCGTTTCACTTGATCGTGACTTGCTATAAAGCCAGCGATGGCGTCCTCCAGAAAGTGAGGAAGCTACCATCTCATCATAATCACCATCGCCGACAATAGAAACATAACCCTACTAGAATTTACAGAAATTCAAACATACCTACTCATACCTCGACTACAACACATAAACAACGAAAATGCCTTCCTGCAACCAGATTATCAGCGCTCTCGCCGTAATGGCTGTGGCTGGTACCAACGCTGCCTTTGGCCCTGCCTTCAGCACTGGCCCAGTCGCCTCCAACTCTTTCATCCGTGAATCTACCTCCACTCTAGTTCTGCCAGCTCCCCCGACCAACAACCAAGGTGACGCCTCTCTCTGGGTTGGAATGGGCACTTCCAATGGTGACCTGATCCAGTCTATTGCCGACAACGCGAAGAGTACGGTTGTTGGTGCCTCCAAATGGAACATCTTTGCCTATACACTCCTAGCCAAGGGCCGTAAGTTTATATTCTTGATACCATATGAAATAAGGGAAATATACTAACAATCAATCTTTCTTAGCCTCTGGTGGTCAGGAGCCTGTTCAGGGAGACGAGTCGCCTGCTGTGGCTGGGGATAAGATCACAATGCACTGTAAGTAGCCAGTTACTATATACCTCTTATCGTGGACGGATACTGACACTTGTGGACAGATAAGTACAATGATTCTACCAAGCAGTACGACCAGACCACCCAGATCAACGGCAAGACTGTATCCACTCTCTCTACTACAGACGGCCACGCCCAAGGCTGGGGCAGTGCTGTGGAGTGCGCCGCCGAAGACTGTGGTAGCATGGGTGCTCACAGTACGTAATCTCCCCCTCCGCTTCTAGAAGTAGCAAGAGCTAATTTACATGTCTAGCATGGATTAACACCAAGATTATCCTGGATGTGGCGGACCCCAACTACAGCCAGACCATGGTGAAGGGCGCAGGTGTGACCGGCGAAATGTCAACCTCTGATGGCGGCAAGACCTGGACTATCAGCACTATTAGCATCCCCGCGTATACGTTCTAAGTGAAATCATTGAAGAAAGCTATACCTGGTGAAAAGCGCGCCGGATGTGCTTATCAGGCAATGAAGGATATGGACATTATCATAGATGTACATGCATTATATTGACATATTAAAGCAAAAGTTGACCAGTAACACTGAGGTGCACGAACCGTGATTGTGATTCATTTCTCAAAAAGGCTTTGAAAATCACCAGGAGTAAATAAATACAAGGGCTGGACACGGCCCAGATGTGGGGTGTGAGAAACTGTCGCGGACTCGATTGTGTTCTCTGCTTGCCGTATTGATTGAACTTGTGGTCGGTCCCAAGGGCGCTCCACTCCGATGAGTCCGATCTCCCGCTCGCCAATACCCTTGTTCACCATGCGCGTTAGAGCTAAAATTATAACGGTGCCTGTCGAGCCCAGCGGAACCGTTGCTTCAATCCGCCTGCGCTTACCGACTGCTCGGTCTTGATGACTTGCCGGGTACTGGATCCGCTACGTTGTTGCCAACCTAGAAAGGGAGACTGGGAAGAACCTAGTAAGCTGGTCTACTCGGCCGGAAGCTATTCAATTGAGAGATTAGATCGTACCCAGGATGCCTTGTTTATTACAACGCATGGCATGTGTTTGGCTTACCGTGTGTTCCGATCGCCACTCATCACAAATCAAGTCAAATCATGGCACCGCGGGCGAGACTCCAAGTGATGTGCCGTGATTTGAGCGCCGGGTCCCCTGACAGCGCCTTGACAGCCGCGACCCCTGGCAACTGTATGCCCCGAAGAGGCCAGGCTTTCGTGCCTCTGATTTGCTAGTTTCTGACATGTGCTGTGCTGTTTAGAGCCCCGTTCTCCCGGTCTTTCCGCCGAGTGTCATGGTCATACGACAATAAGGCCATCCCAAACCGCCGCCCCAGTTATCGCCCCCATCGACATCCGATCTTGCCCCGTGCCCACCAATCAGCATCTTCGTTAATCGGATGCAACGCCTTTATAATTAATTCATCTTCCTTCAAGGTTCTGTCCCCTCGGATTCTCGCATCTGGAGCGATGTTCTCTTAAAATAATCCCCCCTCCTTTTTTTTTTTTTTTTCCTGTTTTGCTTCTGGCCTTCTGCCATTTTATCTTCAGTCCATTCCTTTCAATCCGTCTTTGTCGGCTGTCTGGATTCATTCCCGCAGTTGCTCCAACCTCCCAATGGCGACGCAAACACTGCCAACACTCACTCGCGGCGACGTCGAGTCTCACCGCTCAACTTCCTCGTGCTACGTGACCGTCGGCAACGAAGTCTACGATGTCACCGATTTCATTGAAGACCACCCCGGTGGCGGCGAGCTGATCATGGAGTACGCCGGCAAGGACATCACCGCCATCCTCAAAGACGATGCGTCGCACGCCCACTCCCAAGCGGCCTACGACATCCTGGAAGACAAGCTCGTGGGCCTCCTGCCCTCCGCAAACGCGAACGGGAGCGCCAATGGCAGCGCCGCCAAGGGAGCCGTCAGGCGCAAGGTGCACCCGCGGACGGGTATGGCGTGCGAGGAGGACCTCAGCGTGGACACCGACTTCGACCTGGACCTCCGGAAGCACAAATTCCTCGACCTCAGCAAGCCGCTGCTGATGCAGGTGTGGAGGAGTGGCTGGAGCAAGAGGTTTTATCTCGACCAGGTCCACCGGCCGCGGCACTACAAGGGCGGCGAGTCGGCGCCGTTCTTTGGCAACTTCCTCGAGCCGCTGTCCAAGACGGCCTGGTGGATGATTCCCTTGACGTGGATTCCCTGCGTCACGTATGGAACCTACGTGGCGTCGCAGGGCCTCCATCCCCTCGCGCTGTTCCTCTACTTTGGCTTTGGATTCAGTCTCTGGTCGCTCATTGAGTATGCGCTTCATCGATTTTTGTTCCATCTCGACTAGTAAGTTACCCATAAAGCGCTGCCAATGTTTTCAAATATCTGGCTAACACCCTTCTTTTGTAGCTATCTTCCCGACAACCGAGTAGGAATTACGCTGCATTTCCTGCTCCACGGGGTTCACCACTACCTTCCCATGGACAAGTACCGCCTCGTCATGCCCCCGGCCCTGTTCTGCGTCCTCTGCGCGCCCTTCTGGCCCCTCGCCCACGCCATCTTCTTCTACGACTGGTACGCGGGGACCGCCGGCTTCTGCGGCGGTCTGTTCGGCTACGTCTGCTACGACATGACGCACTACTGGATTCACTTCTCGAGCCCGCCGCTCTGGTACAAGGAGCTCAAGAGGTACCACATGGCGCACCACTACCTCGAGTACGAGCTCGCGTTCGGCATCACCAGCAAGTTCTGGGACGGCGTGTTCGGCACCGGCCTGCCCGAGAACCCCAAGATGGAGTAAGAGCGCCCGGGACGGGGCTAAAACCTCCTTTGCTTCCGGTTGAGATCAACTCTGGTCTGGGTGTGGGCGGGGATTTGATTCTACTCTCAAGATTTTTAATTTAATGTATGAAATATGTCTACGCCGCATTCTAATCAATCAGAACCTGGGAATGATGGGTAGACTCTGAAAATGAAAATCTAATTCGGGATGGCCGAGACAGGGCGGTGATTCTAAAAGTTCTATGTAAATACCTTAGGACACTATGTATTATGTATATCAAACGATCGTTATGCATCTAATCTGTTATTGTGCTATGGATAAATGTAAAAGGGGAGTCTATGGAGAAAAAAAACACATTGTGAACGATCCATGACCAGGTAGGAAAAAGCATATTGGATTTAGAAAGTGCACGCTTTGGCTACTGGCTGATGCTCGCCACTCTCCCTAACCTGGCATTGTTGTAGCGGCGTGCAGAGCCAATGTCTCGGTGCATCAAAGCCCTGCTGATATCAATTGATGACGAGATGCTACAAATGGCAGGACTTCAAACTATTTAGGCGAGGGATCGTCGAGCCAATCGGATTAGGGCTAGAGGTCGTTGGGCCAATGAGAGGAAAAAGAACTAGGTCCGGCCGGGAAAAAGTGGGAGCAGGAGCAGAAAGCAGACCGACCTTTTCTCGATTGCAGCGGTGATTGGTCTTGCTAATTGGGTCTTGCATTTGGAGCGGAGCAGATGCGGGACGGGTGACCGGCCTCCTTTCCAATCATGTCGCATCTCGTCATTGAGGGCACTCCGCAGAGGTACGTGCGAGCACATAATTATCGGCCGCGCAACCTGGGCGACTGGCATATCACCACGGAGGGAAGCAAAGTAAGCCGGCAGCAAGATGCAAATGCAATCGTGCGTCGGTGGCTTGCGGTGCCCCACTGCGCTCCACTACGCCCGACTGAGGGAGGAAACAATCGCCCTCTCAGCTGCTCTCCCTCTCCGCTCGGTCAGCGCACAATGCCAATGACCCATCATGTCTTCATAGCCAGATGCTGCCCGTGACCCACGACTCCATCGAATTCCGCGGATCTAGCCCCAGCAGCCGTGGGTCTGTGGGCAATGGGTGCCGGCAATTGTGTCGGGTGCCGCCTTGGTCCTGTCAGGTATTTTCCCCGTTTTCCCTTAAGGATTTTGACTTCCGGCGAATTAATAAGGTAGGTTTTAGTCCCGGCCCACTGGGCATCTGGATACGCGTGAGGTCTTTTCCAGGCAATAACTGGGTTTCAATAATGTGTCTTTAATTAGATACCCCCCATCCCAGCTCAAATGATAGGAAACCAACTTGAGCGATTGAATACGCGTACAGCACAATCAGCAAAAGGAAATGCAGTTTTAACTTCCAATAGTGCATGTGCAGACAGAGCCTTGAACCCAACCACCTGCCGTCCTGCGCACATACCCAACCGGTCAGCTACATGAGTGGCTGCGTGCGGCTGAGTATCCTTGCTGGCGAGGACCGGAGTGTCTCATCGCCTGCATCTGTATACTGTGGGAGACCCTGTGCGACAACCCCAGAGTGGCATAGATCTGTAGGAAGGGTCATTGAGGGGGATGTTTCCTCACTCTTCGGCTGGCGCCAACTGAAACAATGTTGGTAACGAAGACCTCCTTCCATTTCTTTCCTCTTAATTTGTGATGGACAGAGGAAACCAAAAGTGAAGCAAGAAAATACGCACAGGCTCCAAGCCAGCGAGCTCGTTCTGTCTAAAACTAGTGGTTTCATTAAACAAGTGCCTCTGGGCGGGGGAACCGGCTTTCCATTGCATGAATGTAGTACAGCATCGCCGAGCACCAGCCGACGGTCTCCTGAGCGAATAGATACTACGAGCAAGGCTCGCCGAATGCATTGGAAGGAGGAGGAGATAGACTGGCGTCATTGATACCGCCGCTTCATATCTACACACCTCCTGGTGCCACCTTACCCAGGATAAGGCTCTGTACATCTAAGTACAACCTATGCTTCGTATCCTTGTCTGCGAGTGTAGCTGAATCCTGTTGAAATGTTTCACTATGCCGATATCGCGAGTAGGTCCACAGTAAGATAGACAAGTCATATTCATGCTTCCGTTGTTTTCAGCTGTATTGCCGATGGTCCTGTCCTCCTCCTCTTCCAGTCTGTTCATTTGTGTTGAAACAGGTGCCTATCGCCCATCCCACGAGGTTCCCGGGCCAGAAAATGGACACAAATTCATCCCCAATGAAGTCGAGGATGTAAAAACCCAGGAATGGTATATAGCTGGATCACCTCGTTGGGTCATCCGTTGATTGCTTGCGAGAAGGGCTCCAGCCTTGTTGCGATTCCACACCGCAGAGCGGGGTTTGAAGTAGGCCGCACCGTCATACATATGCATTATGACCACCGCCATGGCTCCTATCAGGTAATTCAGCAGTCAGCACTAATGCATCAGGCAGCTTGCGGGCTCTTATCAATTATACACAATAACATTGTGTTTTTGGTCCTTAAATACGGGTGGTTCCCCCGTGGAACCAGACTTGCTTTCTCGTCTCTTCTTCATCAGCTTCTACACCACGCTCTTCTGTGCACACTTCGTCTTAGTTCTGTGGCAATCATTTTCTCCTTCTCATATTTCCTCAAGCTTTACCTATCTCCGTGTTGTCGCAAGAAACATGGCGACGCAGTTGCAGCCCCGTGATGCCAAGCTCGAAGACCTCCAAGGCATCCTCAAAACGGATTGGAGCGCTTTTGAGGACAATCCGGAGCGAGCCAAGAACATAAAAAACAATGGCCCGGAAGCAACGGAAAAAAGACTCTTGGACAAGTACGCAAAGTACATCACCAATACTGAGCGGTTCAAGACAATTGTCGTTGAAATCAATGGCGAAGTCGCGTCCATCGGCGTCCTTGATTTCAAACCCTTCGAAGATGACAGAGGATGTATGTAAACTCCGTCACATCTGGTCCCCATAAGCTAATCATATTATCAGTGTCGGATGACGCTGCAGACGTCCAACGCCAGGGTTACAACGCGTATAATGATGTGTTTCACACATACTTCGCCAAGTATGCGGGAAAGCTCGTGATGCTTCGCACCCTGGCCACCCATCAGGGCTACCAACGTCAAGGCTGTGGCAAAGCTATTCTGGCCTCACTGAAGGAGGCAACTAAGGATGAGAAGCGGGTGATTGCGGTGTACTCAAGCATAATGGCAGAGGTCTTTTACCAGAGAGAAGGCTTCAAGCTTGAGGGAACCCGCGGCAATGCTATCAACCCGGCCCTTGGTTATGTATTCGGCGGGGTCTAAATCCGAGCTATAGTCCTTTTCGTGGCCGTTATCTCGTCATGATTCCATAGTCTCCTAGTCAGTTGCTGTCTCAAGCTCGCGCTCCGTCTGGATGTCGACAGCTTTCCCGTAGAGCTAGGTAATACTATTCGTCTGCACATGACATCTCCGCGCAACAGCCGCATAAATTTTTCATGCTGATATATGGTGATGTATGCTAGCAAAGGCTGCACCACTCTGTATGCCAGTAATGAATTGCTTTTGAACCAGGCCGCAGCATGTGTGTAAATTGATACCGTAGACCAGGACGTCATTATCTTGAAGGGGGCTAGCCAACAACACAACATGCTAGTAGTGTGCGTCTTATCGCGCGCGACAGACACAGAGCAGGCGAGGTAAATGTTGGTCCTGACCTAGGCAACTATCAACACTGGCCCATGAAGGTGTGCGGACGGACGTACGAAGTATGTGGCAGTTGCAAAGTCACGATGGATGTGAGTCCATGAACCGATCGAAGCGGGGGAGATTGGTGGAACTAGAGAGGTCTTCGAGAGCTGAAGGGCCAGGGTATCGTGGGTGCTAGCTGTATAGAGTATTTGAATGAAGCCGCTACATTTATTTAGTTCAATTCACAGGTCAGCTTAATAGCGATAGTTATAGCATGAGAATCCTCAATGCTGCTCACCCTCGGTGGAAAAGGAAGAATAGGAGTTATGAGGAATACCAAGGTTCCAGAAGATCTTGTTTGATATGAATCAGTCTGGCGATAGTTCCCGTTGCAAAGTATCCCAGGTAGGATCGCCCTATACACGATGTTAGCTCAATACATTTTCAAGTTCAATAAGACAAAGCAGTCCTTTTCCTCCTGGCACACCCAAAATAGACAGTATCCACTTCCACAATCCTTGATGACAAGTGCCTGGGATAGTAAACAGTAGTCACATGGAAAAAACCCCTCATTTGGGCGGTGAAGGGTTGCTTCAGTCGGCACTCAAGCGTCGATTGGGCTCACTCGACTATACCAGACCTTGTTAACTGATGATCAGGCGATATGGCCGACAAAAAGTCCCGGCTATGCCACGCATGTGCATCTATAGACCCTTACAAGCCATGCCACGGACCCGAATATCGACCCCGTGGGGCTTCATACTCTACTCATCTCTTTTACCCTCATCATGCCTCCGTTGCGGATCTGCAAATCTCTGCTGAGAGATACAAGTGCCAACTTTGCGTTCTCATCTTGAACAGCGTTTCCAACCATAAGCCCGAGGATGTCGCGGAGGAGGACGAGTGGGACTTTGTTCTCGATGAGGCGGGCTCCGAAAAGTCTGCTGAGGGAAATGTTCCCGGGGCAATTATCGAGGCTCACAACACAATTTTTGGAAACAAGCACTCACCAGCCATACGTCCCGATGATGTAGACTCTCCTTTAGTTCTGGAACTAGTGTTCAGAGAATGTGATCGATCCGAGTTGGAGAGTCGTTGTAGCGATTTCATCGTTCATTGGACAAGTAGCGGCGAAGATGGAGATGGTCTTACTCGACAGAAAACAACCGGCCTATGTTTAGTATCTGGACTTGAAGGTAAGTGAAACAAACGCCGGTGCTTTTATGTTGATCCTGAATCCATGATCTGACAAAGCTTCGCGACAAGATGATTTGACACACTTTTATGAGTCCCACGACGGACTAGCAGACCAACATACAGGAAGTGTTCCAGCATTGGATCTGGCAAAGGTCTGGTTTCAATCTTGTGAATCGTCTCATGAACAGTGCCAAAAGGCCAGAGACATAAGAACTCGATACTTGCCGACACGCGTACTCAACGTCAGCGATGAGGAACACATTTTCGTTCACGTCCCTGGGAGAAAACA
This sequence comes from Clonostachys chloroleuca, assembly GCA_037952775.1. Classification (NCBI taxonomy): domain Eukaryota; kingdom Fungi; phylum Ascomycota; class Sordariomycetes; order Hypocreales; family Bionectriaceae; genus Clonostachys; species Clonostachys chloroleuca. The sequence continues at coordinate 10,635,345 of JBANAY010000004.1, forward strand.
AAGAGATGAGTATGTGAGCCTCAGTCATTGTTGGGGAGTCGGGAAGCAGTTCAAACTGGAAACAGGGTCTCTGAAAAGCCGACAAACGAATATCAATCTGCATGAGATGCCCAAAACATTCCAGGACGCAGTCCGTATCACCAGACACATAGGCTTGCGCTATCTCTGGATTGACAGCCTCTGCATCATACAAGACTCGGAAAAGGATTGGCTGCAAGAGGCTGCGAGGATGGGTCAGTATTACCGCGACGCCAGGTTCACCATATTTGCCGCGGCGGCAGACGGCGACGATAAGGGCTGTTTCTGGGATCGAGATGGTAGAATAGCCGCCCCTTCCAGGACAGCTATATTCGACAAGCTGCTTCCGATCATGAAGCCAGGAAGTGAGAACTCCTGTGCCTTCATCCAGAAGATCTCTCACCATTGGGGTCGAACGCCAATGCCAGCGCAATATCACTTCCTAGACACTGTGAGGACTTTAGATGAAAGGCCGAATCCACTCAATAAAAGAGGCTGGACCTTACAAGAATGGGTTCTCTCATCCCGCGGTCTCATATTTGACGAATGGGAGGTCAGATGGTCCTGCCCGACGACTGAGGCTTGTGAATGTATACCTGAGGGCAGAGAGCGACAGCAGCTGCCAGCATGGTATGGGTTTGCCGACCAGGCGAGCGGAGGAAACGATGCAGCAAACAAAGAGCAGGGGAATCAGACATCCCGACTACTGTCTCTTTCCTGGAATCAAATGATCCGCCGGTTTTCGACGAGAAAGCTAACATATCCAAAGGATAAGCTCCCAGCCCTGGCAGGAGTAGCTACCGAACTCTTGAACGAAAACATGGGGGCTTACCTGGCTGGTCTGTGGCAGCATAACCTGCGTCGAGATCTAGCTTGGTGGGTTCCGGCCGTGACCTTAAGCACATCGCCAGATGTCACTCGGCGTGCGGCCAGTTATCGCGCGCCGAGCTGGTCTTGGGCAAGTGTCGATGGAGAACTCCGAACCACAACTATCTATAGAGTAAGCGAGGAGACCACTTTGCGAGGATTGACGAAGCAAGCGCGCGACTCTGAGTGTCAGATTGTCAAATGCGAAACCATACCGCTAAGCTCTCTAAACCCTCTAGGAGCGGTAGCAAGTGGTGTTCTCGTTCTGAGAGGCCATATGCGATGCGCAGATATGTTATCGCCCTCCATACATCATGGTTTCAATACCATAACGATAATAGACCCTGAAACGGAAGAAGAACTCGGTCAGTTCCTCCCAGACGATACTTCTGCTCCTCCCCGCTATACCAAGATCTGGTGCGTTCTCCTCTACACTGGGTCCGACTTGGATATTACGTGCCTTGCACTCGTCCGGGCCGCGGATGAAGAAAGGGTTGTTGCGCAGCAGCACATTTCGATCCCGGGAGATGCATTTTGTAGAGTAGGAATAGTGCGTCTCAAATGGAGGGACCCAGCCATGGGCGAGGCTGTAGGTAATCGGTACACGTATGATGGAGGAGCCGTCAACTATGAGGCGAACGAGGACTTGTGTACATTGGCCGTATTGCTTGCCTGGTTGAAGAGAGGTACAGAGCAGGATATTTGTATCATTTAGCGTGGTAGAGAGTAAACGCTGTAGTTCGTAGCTCAATGTACTCTCAAGAGCGGTAAATCTCTGTCGAACCAAGCTTCGAGCATCTTGGAATGTCTGCCACAGAGGAAGTCGATCGCTTGGACGAAATCGGGTAAGGCAAGGCCACTTTCTGGATGCTCGATTGTGGCATTAAAAGGCTGGAGTGAGGAATAGAGAGGGCATGGCTCTAGTTAGAGGCTTTGTCTTGTTCCTCGTCGGGGATTTGAGTAGAGAGATAGGAGCATATTGCATTTTAATCCGAGTTTCTACATTGATAAAATTAGTAGACATTCTAAAGAGCACAATCGAGAGGAGAAAAGCACGGGACAGATAATTCGAGTACCAAGTGAAAGACAGCCATGAAGATGCCAGACCCGACATCTCAATACAATGAATAGGGGAGAAAAGGTACAATTGTCCGGGTTGGCATGAAGGATGAACTCTTACCGCAAGATCTTGTCTTCCCTAGCCATGATTGTTGCCCGGAAGGTAAGAGTTCCGCGCAGGAGGTATTCGGTAGAATCGCCGAAGATTGATCGTTGGGTGTAATTTTGATGTCGCTCGTCTTGCTTTGTTTCACATCCAGGCGAGGGTATGCTATGAGTCCAAGGTAGAGAGGATGCTCTGATAATGCGTTATTTGCATTGGCGGATGTACTTTTTGAGAGGCGACATTGGGGAGAAGAACGGAGGACAGATGCAGTGGCTTGCAGCAGTGGCTTCCTGAGGTCGCGACACGTGATTTTAAATGCGAGGCAAGAAGGAAGGAGCGAGACCAGCTGCGAAGATAGGAAAGACAATTGGTTGAGGGCTCGTGGCTGCCTCAGGTATCATGCCAGATGTTGGTCAACAGGAAACAGGTGCACGCATGTACGGCCTGGGCAAGGCGAATGACCGGGTCTGTTTCTGACCGTGCAACTTGCTGGATGTTGGTTGCCAACAAGTAAGCATGTAAGCAATGCCAAAATTTCATACTGAAATGAAATGAAATGAAATGTGGAAGGTTCTGTATCAGCGTGTGAATGTGCAGTTGGAAACGGAGTTACTAAGTCGAGTGGGGGGGAAGTGGCCCGGGGGTAGAAGTGGCCTACCTAATTTTTAGCCTGCGCGTCTACCCTAAGTTATATATATTATAATAAAAATAATAACAAAAGCTTTAATTCGTATTTTATAAGCAAAATAGCTATATATTCAGAATCAGAAATTAATTCTATAATTAATAATATACTTACTAGCTTATCTATATATATTACTATTAAGAAATAGGTAATTTCTTATATAATACTTAGATAATAATTAGAAGATAGCTTAATATATATATAAGTATATAAATACTAATAATACCTCTTAAAGGTAGAAGAAGAGAGAGTTAGGAGATAGATTATATCTTAAGAATTACTAGGATATATACCTATATATTAACAGCTTTAATATATTACTTCCCAGATCCTTTAAGATCAGAAGGATTTTAAGCCTTTTAGTAGGTCCTAGATTAACTAGTTTCTTAGCTATTAGGAGGGCCTAGGAGTTAAGATTAGAAAGTAAATAATATTAGCTAGGCTTAATAGAGCTAATTCTGAGAATATTAATAGGTTCTTTAATAACTATAACTTAGTCTCTTAGATTAAACTGGAGAATATATAGAATACTAATAAAGCTAGTATTATAGAGGGATATAGTCTTAATAGCCTTATTATTAGCTCTAATAAAGAAAGCTATAAGTATATAGTTCTTAAAGGGAACTAAGAGAGGGTTTAGATTATACTTATTAAGATTATTTCTACTATTAGAGAGATCCTAACTCCTTATATTATATTTAAAGGTAAAATAGTATAGTAATAGTAGTTTAAAGATAACTTTAATAAGAAGTAGCTATTTATATTATTATAAAATAGATAGATTAGTAATACTCTTATACTTAAATAGCTTTAATAAATATTTATTCTAGAAATTACTCCTACTAATTCTTTTAAAACTTAGCTACTAATAATTAATAGCTATAGTTTATATATAATACTAGAATTTATATAGGAATACTTTTAAAATAATATCTTCCTTCTCTTCTTATCTATATATATCTTATATATCTTATAGCTACTTAACTTAGATATATTTTCTATACTAAAAACAGCCTATTAAAGATATCTAGAATAGCTTAATAAAATACTTAATTTAACTATAATTAGAAAGGCTAACTTCCTTAAATATTATATTAAAGCTTATAAGGAGGCTCTAATAGTAAAGAATATTAAGTTAGGATTTTAAGCTATAGGAATTTATCCTCTAAACTGCTGGAAGATACTCCTAAGCAGCTAAGTTATAGCTATAGCTAAGGTATCTTTAATACTATAAAAGCTAGCTCAGAAGGATAAATATAATCTTTAAATACCTTAAAATAGCCTTTAAGTTATTAATACTATAAGATATCTATATCCTACTAGCTCTTATATAAGAAGGCTGCTTATATAATATAGCTATAAGGCGGTATAAATAATTAATTTATTAAGTATTTAATTAGTCTTAAAAAATTAGGAATTAGAGGCCTAAAAGGCCCTGAATAAATACCTAAGTTATAAGAAGTATAGAGCTATTAAACTAGATAAGAATAAGATTTTCTGCTTACTTATACAGATAAAAGATATACAAGGTAGGCTTAATAAATTGAGGAGGAAGAGATAGTATATACAGAAGCTACGAACCTCTAATAATAATAATACTGATACTGCTATAATCTTCACAACGAGCTGATTATAATAGTATAATTTTTATAGCTATTAGAGTTGAATTTATATAATAATTATTAAGTTACATCATCAAGACTGTTAAAAATATGTGGTATTTGGGGTGGGCCACTTCTACCCCCGGGCCACTTCCCCCCACTCGACTTATCTCCAGACTACGCTAAGGAGGAGCTGGGCGGCGACACTCATCCATGGATGTTATACCTGGCATCACGCTCGATCTCTCATGGGCAGACATAAATATATTTGACTTAGGAACTAGGATAAGACTAGAATAAGACTATCTGTCATTCAGCTACCATCTGTAGGAGCCCAGTAAATGTCCAGACTCGATACCAAAATCAATCTGTTAGGTACTGTTGATGGGCCATTGCCCATAAGCGGCCAAGGATTGTTTCGTTAATTATCTCGTCAGTTTTTTTTGTTTTCTCCTTTTTTTGGATTTTCTTTTTGCTTCTTATATTTTGGGGCTTTTCCCTCGGGCCAAGGTAGTGATGTTGTTCAAATGTCCTCCGTGTGTCATCACTCAGTCAAATCCTCCCTTTGTTGTCCCGCTACCCTGACTGCAACTCATATGGACAAACTGTGAATAGACTCTGGCATCAATCCGATAAGGTCTCGGGTGACAATCTTCAATCGTTGGCTTCTCGACCAGTAAAGGGAAATACGCAAACTTGAGGGCTAGTTGAGGAGCACTCCCTTCTCAAACAGCCGACCTTCCTTGACCAACTTCCGAGCTTCGCCATCCATGAACCCATGGACATAGGCGGTCCCGACAAAGGTGTATACTTCTCTGCCGAGAAGTAGGTCTCTTGGACGTAGTATAAGCGGGACCCTCGCTCCCCTCACACATGCAATGACGTCTCCCGGCTGAGCATGTTGCATCATGGTGAACAATCCGTTTCTGGTGACGGCAAAAGTCCAATTCTGACTGATGCGTCTGATCATTTCGTGGTGTTGGGGCATTATCTCTGACCAGAAGCCCATCTTGGGGTTGGCGGAATCGTCTTCAGCTACAGGCACTTGAGGGTGGCCGTTCAAAATTCCTCTAAAGATGCGATCCATTGTCGGCCTCTTCTCGTTCTTGGTTCGCCTAACAGGATACGCGATACAATCCGTCGTCAACGTTCGCCAAAGGGCTCGAACCAAGGTCTCGCCCGTTAGCGCATACAACTCATTGCATTCGAGCCGCGCCAGATCGAGGCCAGCGTTCGTGAGCCATTGGCGCAACTCGGTGTTCCAGAACTGTATGGCGGCGCCGAAAGGATAGCTTCCCTGGCAGTATAAGCCTTTGCGCATGATGTCGTTTTCATCCTTCATGACATCTCGAGAGATTGAGCCGATGATGGTAGCCATCACCCCCAGGTACTTGTGATGAAAAACTTGAAAACGTTTGCCGGTGGGTTCTGCAGCCGCATATATCCCTTTCTGGCCGAAGAGCAGCGTCTCATGTTGATGGAACCCCAGGCTGTTGGCGAAATCGGGTACCCAATAGGGCAAGCCTTCAAGGCGAGTAGACGCTACCGAATAAGGCAGAGCTCCGTCCGGATCATGGCGTGATCTCCAGGCTGTCTGGCAAATGAGGTCCAGAGTTTTTGTGCTGTTGATGATGGCAAGCGCGGTCTCTGTGAATACGGTGGACTGCGAGTCGTAGTAGTTCACCTGAATGCCGAGCCTGTCATTCACAAGGCCGAGAACACCATAGACGTAGTCTCTGGGGTCCTTTGCCTTGCCTTCCGCGAAACGCATAAGCGTGTCTAGGAGAGTAGGTGTGAAGCACTTCCGCCGTGCCGACTTCTGTTGGATGAAGCGTTGGTACTCAATCTTTAGCGGTATGGCAAAAACATAGTTGAGCAGTTTGGGTAAATAATTGTAGTCGGGGGAAGCGTGGAAAGCGTTGGAGTAGTGAGCATCCCTGAGGAAAAGGCTGATGAAGCGCCAGCTCAGCTCATGGTGTCCGGCAACAAGAAGGAGCCGACGGCCAAGTGACATTTCTTGCATGATCCAAAGCCGTTTCCAAAAAGGAGGCTTGATGAATAGACGGCGCATGAGCTCCGATTGCTCTCTGTCTAGGAGAAATGGGGCATCAATGGGTAAATGCTCAGATTGTGCAAGCACAGCCAGGGGATCCTTGCCACGACGGAGCGCAGGAATATCAAACTCATCGCCAGCACGGAGGAAGGTGGCGTGCATCTGAAGAAGGGTGCCATAGTCGCGTAGGCAGATCCGTCTGGTCAATTCCATAGCCTCGCCTATGATCCTGATGTCGGACTTGGCTTCTTGGACCATCAAATGATCGTCTGAGGACCAAGCAAGGTCGTCATTGGTGACGATGGAGTTGAAGGTCGGCAGCCATGCGAGAACGACTTTTGAGCGTGAGTAGATCTGCTTCATGAGCTGCACCTGCTTGCTTCGTTCCGTGAGGTCCCTCTGGTTAATACAGAGAGCATCAACCCATAGTGTGCGTTCCCTCCGGGCCGATCGAAGATACCGCAATGCCAGCTCAAGGTTTTTGGTGATTTTGTGAGGCTTGCCGTTGAGCGTAATGGAGTGGACGAAATGCGGCTCGTCCCATACATAGGACAAGGCTTCATACTCTCCGACTGCGTTGCTTTGAAGCTGGACATGGACGAGGTTGCAATTGATAGGCGCCGCAAAATTGTCCGATGGTGACAGCTTCAGCACGCGTATCTCTACAGCCGAGCTGTCCAGCTCACTGTAGATGGCGAGTACATCCTGAATTCGATGTGGTACAATTTGATGCGCAGGACTGGCTGCCATCATTTGATGTCCCCTAGGCTATGGCCAGGGATGCGATGGATTGCGTGAGGTCTGGTCATGGAAAATGGTGATGATGGTGAGAGGATCATGGCTGTGACACGGCACAGGCAGGCGGGGGATTATTTTATCGGGAGCCGGGGTGGTAATTTTCCCAGGCTGCTTGGGAGGTGAAGTAGCAGCACTTTCGGCACGCCTGGTGATACAAGTTTGTCTCATGCGAGAGCCGGATATGCAGGTTGAGCGCGGGCTGGGAGGAGGGAGAAGTATCGTTGTTGAGTCGCAGTGCAGTCTGGTCAACGTGGCCCGGATGCTGCCAAATATTCTCTGCAACCAGTGAGGATTAATTCGTGGCACCTGGCAAGGGAACGAAGGCAGCATTGAGGTATCGCGAATGTCGCATTGTGCGCGTAGCATCGATGCACGACGAGGGTAGTACAACACCCCCTTTCCGTGGATGGACAGGCAATAATCAATCACGTTGGGCACGACGGTGGCTGCTTATTTCTTTTGCCATGCGCAAACCGGTTAGTGCTGTCTCACAGAGCTCGCCCGTGGGTTGAGCAGCTGCGGACGGTTGGTTCAGCGCCTGTTGGATAATTTGAAGACGTAAAAAAATGCAGAGGCAGAAGGATATCTTTTGCACATCAAATCAAGTGTTGCACATTCACTGTCCGCGTGGTGCCATGGAGAGCTTTGTCAGGCAGCAGCTTCCTTCCCATCCTCCTCCCGCAGAACGTGCAGCTGTCAAAGGTAAAGGGTGGTATTGGCGAAAGAAGCAGGTTCATGCGCAGAGGCCCAACCGCCGTACAACGAGTGTGGCTATTCCATGTACTGTGTACTTGGGCCAACGTTCGTTGGCACCAACAGCATCATGCGTTCAAGTATCGGTACCATGAATCATGTCACTCTCGGTCGGCTTTCGCTCCAGCTGGGCGTTTTTGGGCAGACCACAGCCACCATTGTACCGCCCCTTACCCTTGCAGACTGCCATAATGCACCGAGGCCCTTGCACATGCAAATTTATGTAGGTATCCCACAAGCAAGTGATGAAGTGAACAAAAGGTGCACACGGTCAACATGTAGTTTCAGAAACAATGTCAGTTCATTCTTGTGCTATCGGCGTATTTCTATAATCAAAAAATGCACACCCCCTCCAATCCTACTCCAGCTGCCCAACGACCACCAAAATTCATTCCAAGATACAGCAACGGCACGGATACCTGCTCCGGTTGTCCGTCTACACATTCATCGTCGCAGCGACAATGTCACCTCACAAGCCACCCACATCTACTTAGGCCGAGCTGGTTGGTGCGCTCGAGGGCGAAGCAGAGGGGGTGCTGCCGGGGCCGCCGCCAGGAGCACCACCACCATTGCCGCCTCCCATGCCAGAGTTGGCGTTCTCGACGCCGCCGTCCTCATAGCGGAAGGCGGCAGGTGTGATCTCGGTCGAGGCGGTGACGTTGATGCCGAAGGCGAGCCAAGCAAACAGGCCCTGGCTGACATCATCGCCGAGAAGCGTGTACTCCATGACGGGGTCGACGCCATCCGTAGCGACCTCCTCGGACAGGATGGAGTCCTCGGCGTTGGTCGTGATCTCCTGTGTGTTGGTGTTGTAAGGCTCGACCAGCTCGACTTGGCTGATGAGGTCCTGGTCGAAGAATGCCTGGCCGACGTGGCTGGCATAGTTCTCATTGCCGAGCGTGTAGTTCTTCTGAAGAGTGGCATTGGTGTGAACCATGACGTGAATATGCGTAGCACGGCCAGTGTAGTGGCCGGGGAACAGAGAGAGAAACTGGGCCACACCCTCGTCGTTGGTGGGCTGGATGCCTCGCAGGAACGTGTTATCAATGTTGGTTTCGTCGTTTGAGTTTCCATTGCCACTAGCCACGATGCCAGAGTAAACACCAGTTGAGTTGCAGTGCCACATCTCGAGGTACACGTCTGGAACGGGCTCGCAGGTCTCGACATCAATAACCTGATAATCAAGAATGATCTCGACGCCTTCCTGGTCTTCAATCACCGAGTAGCGAACATCCTCGCCGGACACATCTAAATCTCTGTCAGTAGCTGCTTAATCCCAGGTCATTCGTATCTGCCACTTACAGTATGGGCCCTGGGTAACCTCCGGGGTAAGGACGCAGGAGTTGATACCAGCAAAGAGGGTGGCGGCGTCCGTGTTTGGGGAATAGTGCTGATCGGTCATGTTGTGAGATGTCGATAGGATCCCGTCGAGGTCACGCTTCTTCTTGCTGTCAAGTCCTCGCTTCTGACGGGCTGCTTCAACAACGGCGGAGCGGCGAGCCTTGTTCTGGGCGGCCAGACCATTCTCCTCCCACCTCTTGGCGCAGTGCCTGAGAGAAGGCTTCTCGGCAGCCTGAAGAAACTCTCGTCGCTCCTTGGCCTCTTGCCTCACGTCATGTCCAGGGTGGGCAATGACACTGCTAGCAGCGACGGCTAGTACACAGAGGGCCTGAGAGCGCATGTTGATGTTTTGGTTGTGGAAATTGTAGGTCCAAGGAAGGGAGTTGGAGATAGGTGAGAAGGAAGAGAGATAGATGTCTGTGATAGAGAAAAGAATGTTATTGTTCGTGGTTCCCTTCGCAGTTATTATACTAGGCTTATCTCTCTTTGCCATGGAGTGTGTATGCTATCCCTTTTGACTGTCGTCGTCAACAGCAGTTTCATTGCTAGGCTCCCGGTGTCCACTCTAAGGCTCAACCAGGGGCAATTGGCCAATGCGCGGGCTCATTGAGAGCTCCCAGAAGCACCGATGATGGCATCTTCGAGTCCTGGAGCCAATCAAACCAAGCGTTTTGTCATACGCGGCTTTGGAGGATTGCGTTGCCCTTCCGGGGCGGTGGGCATTGGCGCTCCGCCTCGGCAGTTGTCCCATCGCATCTCGGTTCCACAAAGCTTGAATCCAACAAGTCCTTGAATCAGAACGAGACAATTGGTAATGGGCTGTGGATACTCGGACAGGCCAATTAGTCCGCATGGGATTGCCGGTCCGGCACTAGAAATGGTGGAGTTGAAAAAGCCCCGTCATGGTGACGCGGACGGGCAAAACCTGCGACGGCGAGCTTGAGCACGACCAGCTGGTGCGTCTGCATGGAAACCCGTTGAATAGGCGTGCCATAGATGCAGCCGAGGGCCTGTATACACAGGATTGTTCCCGATGTCGTCTTCTACATTCGAGTTGCAATCAGCCACACGGCGCCGGTTGTCAGAAGCTTGGCTCTGCCCTGCCAAGCCGTAAAATTACGCTTAATATTGGGTCGCCAATAGCCTCAGCCTTTGTTCCCAAGCCAAATCCGCCCGCCAGCGCGAGTCAAACTAAGACTGGTGGCCGGCTAAACGGCATTGGAAAACCAACTTAGAAGCGCTAAAAGCCACAGGTCAACGTGTTCTGGTAGGCATACGTCCCACAACTGGCAACGGGCACGTAAAGAAGCTCAGCCTCATTTCGGCGGTGGACACCCAAAACGAGTCATGGTTGTCGATCACTTGAGATGGAACTCCACGATTGACGAGGCCCCCTAACAAAGCACAGATGATTCCGAAGTTTTACCTCTCTCGGAGTATCAAAGGAAGCTTAACTTAGCCAAGTGTGTGGCAGGCCACGAAGCTTACATTTTTACTACCCGAAGTGGCTAATTGAAGGCCACGGTACGGGGCCCAGGACGCGTGGTTTGCATAATAGGAATTGTCGAAGTACGTCAAGACTATTACTAGAAGATCAGACCTTGTCGGTGTCTCTATTCCATTGTTCTCGATAGTTGAAGTCCCATCCTGTCTCCACCACATACTATCAAGCGTCATGCGGATTTAGATTTTCCCCATTGTGCATGCGCGAGGGATAAAGGTACAACGAACAGTCTGCATTGATCCCCATAGCTCGAGGAGAATAAGCTCCACGTGTGTAGAAAGTAATTTCATATTTTTGGATAAATCTTTTAGCCCAAACTTCACTTAATCGAGATCTCAATCTTTGGAAATGACCAAATAAAAGCAAAGACGATCATCTGACCAGAATGTAACCTGACCACGCGTACGCCAACTTCCCAGCGCCATTATATCCGACAAGCTTCTATCTAATATCATATTTGATTATTTAGCTTACTAATTTCAATTCCTGATGAAGTCTCCCTACGTTTTGTTTCTTCCTCTTATTCCAGTAAACAGTGAACGCATCACGAGGGGAGGCGCGTATGAGACATTACGTCTTCAATCACACCTGAAGAAAGAGTGAGCATGCGCTGTCAACCTTCCCAAAGATATTTGTTACCCCCGCGGTATTTCTTTGTCCCACATAAGCAGATAGACCAGGTAGAGCACAGTTATTCGCGGATGGCGAGATTCATCTGTAGCAACTAAGCAAGTGTTCAACATGAATGTAGTGATGAAATAAGTCTCGATACAAACCAATTCCTAGCAGAGCTTGCAACCTCCAAATATCAATCATAAACAAGACACGAGACACGCTTGGTGAAGAAGGCCCCGTCGGTTTTCCCACTACTTACCTCCCAGCCTCCCTGAAAGTCCACCAACTCGCCCTATTGTTCCAGACAGTAGCAGCCTGGAGCCCCTGAAGGGTAGCCCAGACCCTTCCGGCCGCTATCAATGATCATTGATGTCACTGTGTCCGCGAGTTAGGTAGTTAGGGCATTGGGGCTAGGACATGCACCTTCCGTGTCAGCAGGAATTCCTTCTCTCCGATTCCTCAGCCTTCCACCCCATCCTTCTCAGCTCAGGTATCTTCTCCATCCAAATCCCCAACAGGGCGGAGATCCATCTCAGTCAGTTCGATCTTCATTTAGCATCGATCTATTACTTCTGAGAAGTACCAAGACCACTGGTCCGCGACCATAAAACAACTTTTATCGTCCAACGATATATCTTTAGCCACCGCGCCCTTTAACTCAGGGGCGACCTTCTCGCAGGAGGCAAGAACCCAACATCCCTGTATCGCGAGTTCATGTCACATCATCTACGTACGTTTTCTTGGTGATAATTGTTACTGGTTCTTCTCTGACTCTGATTTTAAGGGCTTAGTTGAAATCGAATGTGCCCAGAAAGAGGCATCTGTAACACCCTACGCACTCAAGAAGCTGAAACATCAGTACGGTGACAACAAAGATTCTTCTTGACTCCCGCGTACAAACGACTTCGGGGAGATTCGATGCGACTTCTTCATAATCGCAACAATCCTGAGAACAACAACGATAACCGAAAAGGATGGCTTGTGGCAGTCCTACGATCGAGGAGATCCAGAATGGCCAACCCGACCTCGACATGCTCCTGAGTACTCAGAATAGGTCTTACCATGGCTCTTGAATAAACCCTATTCACCCACAAACCCAAACTCAATTTACGACTAGAAAACCCAGGACGAGTGCGTACTCCTATGGCTCTCGACCACTTACCACGCTGCCTTTTGGCGGGCTACCAAACTCCGGACTCTTGTCCTACTTATCCCTGACGCAATTCAGCTGTCCATCCGTCACAGCACACGAACATTTCACACAAGCTTCTACCTCAAGATGGTTATGTACATTGATCGACAACACAACATTAGCCTATGGCCCGCTACGTGATTACGAATCTGACGCCAATGGCGTAGGCATAATTAACAACACCCCTCTTCCAACCGTCGCGGCTATAAACAAACCGAAAAGTTCTGTCAACAGATACAGAGAAATAGTCAGACGATTTCGCCGGCCAATACTCATGCTCTTGAGACCAAAAGTGCTCCTCTGATGGAGTGCCTACCTTCATAAAGAGGTCAAGATCAAGTGGCAGAAACACGAATACATTATTTCCAAACAATTCTCGGAGAATGGTAGCCAATCAGCAAGATGTCTCCTTAAACTGGAGAGCTGAGATGACCTCCCACAAGCTTGATCCGTTGTAAGCCATCCCTATCAAGCTCCGCACGCGGATGTTCAAGTAACTGATCTTTGGGTCATATCAGATCAGACTCACAAGCACCAATTGCGCTCTACCGGCACATCTTTTTCCCTGCAAAGCTACGAACGTCCACTCTATGGTTCGATAGGGAAGCTTACAAGAACTCAGCACCGGACTATAGAAACCTCTCCATATATGAAACACTATTATCAGTCCCATTAACGCCATGTTAATACGACTCCAAGTTCTTGCGAACTAAATGGTCTCGACATTCCCCGACCACCTTTTTCCCCTCGGCTCCTAGCTCTTCTGCCTGAAATACGAACGCCAAAAGAAAATGTAATAAGAAAGAATGGTTCTACCCAACATAACAATAACGCAGGTAAAAAGACGACGCCTGCCCCGGGCATCGACAACCGCAACCACAACAATAACAACAGCAGCAGCAGCAGCCGCAACAGCAACAGCAACAAAAGCCAATTCCAACCGGAGAGGTCCTCGATGTTAGGATTGGCCTATTCTCGCCCGACAATAGAGACCTTACCTCTCTGTCTGCTGTTGAGACGAGCGATCGCTACAGGCATTCTGCGTCTGAGACAAAGAAAAAGACTAGGGTCCAGGACCCGGAGGGTATCCCTTTGCCAAGATTGTCTCAATAAGACAATCTATATGGATCTCGCAGACGCGTTCGCTCATCTTCGAACTTGCCATTATGCCGAGCTTCCTCCAGGTGACATGATGGAACGACATGTCACTGAGCTCGGTATTGCCGCGGAGAAAGATCTAAATGAATGGAACGCCAGGACCACCGCCACTCCAACTAGGGAGATGAAAGAGGGCAGGGTAAATAGGGATCTGACGAGCGGCTCGTCCTGACGGCAAGTGAGTCATCGGTATGAAGGGTTTACAGAGTTTTCCTTCTGCATGGCTGTGGCCTTGACAGCCGAGAGGCTGGAAAGACACGTCACTGAACTCTCGGTGGCCTTCGCGATCTGGCTATTAAGCCCTACGGATCCGGTAAGGTAACCGCGCCAAGCTCAAACCGAGATGGTATAAGCCCAGACGGCACTGTGGTCGGAAGGCCGAACATTGCTAGTCATCGAACGACGGCAACACCCTCGAACTGACGGGAACGTCCTAAAGCCGATCAACACCAAGCAGGCGACCGAAAGGCGCCTGTGGTCCTTATGCGGATACATACCCATGAGGCCTTCAGGATATTCGAGGAAGAAAAACGTCGGAAACGCGAAGCCCACGACTTCTCCGACGACGAAGCAAATGAATCGCCAGAATCCGAGGCCGAAAACATTGACGATCAGTCTTGCGGCCCGAGACTTGGAGCCAGTGTCCGGGGCACTCCCGCCGAAGCAACAATGGGTATTTCCAAGTGGATATGGGAGTTGTAAACTCGGTAATGATCCCTCTGAATTGAGGGCTCAGCCAGAGACGACCGTTGACACAGTCATAACGACCTACCGAGCCCGGCCGCTGAGGACAAGTGAAGGAATGGAATGTCAGGATTGCCAAGATGGGCCGAAAGCTGGTAGTGAGGATCGCGCAGGCGGCCGGCGAGATTCAAGATGCCGCCATCTACGCTGACTTCCCTTATCTACATTGTTCTTTCAACCAGAGGCTGTTCAATTCCCACGGGTATTCCTGCTCTTTCAAAATTTCCAAGTAGAGTCACTCTCTCACAGAGGTGCTGTTAAACAGAGCCTTGCAGAACTGCTGCGGTTACGAGTACGACATGGCTGGGGGACTGAGAGGGGGAAGGTGGGTTGCAAAGAGAGCCAGGATGCGAATCTTTTGGTTCCGGCGCTGTACGCAGCGCAACAGCCTCAGTTTGCGCCTGCTCCATCTCCTGCTGTTCCCAACATCCCGCAACCCCCTCTGCAGCTGGAACGCGATGTAATACAATATGACACATACTGGACGAGAGAGAGTTTGAGTATAAAGTTAAAAACAGCAATGGAAGAGGCCAAATCCGACCTCTAAATACAATGACTGCATACAGCAGATACTTTGTTAAGGAAGAACAAGACATCGGCCCAAACCAAGGTCCGAGAGATAAATCACCGGAGCCTAGGGCCACGAGATAGATAGTCAAAAGGAGAAGGCTTCGACGTTGTGAGTTCGGTCATATTGGATCAAATAGTTCATCGTTTCTCCGGCTTGTATCATATTCATCAAGGCACTAGGGTACAGAATTATTCGTCCGTATAGGGGTGGGGTATTTCTTTTTCTTCAAGAACGTGTAATAAGAGGAAATTGTGTGTAGGTTTCCTATCTTTAGATCAACTACCTCACATGGGTTCAACTTTGTCATGCAAATAGGCATCGACTCAATACAACCTACCTAAACGTAATGTTCCTTTTCATCTCTCTCGTTGCACCAGCATACGAAATGCTCGATAGCTCCAAAGCCACCGAGCAAAAAAAAAAATAAAAAAAATAAAAAATAAAAAAAAACTTCTTCATTAGCTATACTTCCATCACTGCGTAACCTCACACATTACTCGCTTATATGACAGTACACCATCCAGCAAGCGGGTAGCTTTACGCCGTTTTCACATCCGATATGTGATCCCCTCTACGGCATGACATGATTCGAACCAGATCCATCCCAATCATGTCTACAATGAAACTATCTAGCTTTCATACGATGGGCTTCATTGGACGTTGTCACATGGGGTCGAGCAAAGATGATGATATGCATTCACAGACGATTCCCATGCGAGAAGCTGAGAGTGGTAATGAACAATGAAAATGTATTTTCACCAGGGTATTTAAGCTAAAGAAGCAGAACATGGAAAGAAGGGAAAAAAACAGAACAAAGGACAAAGTCATAACTCTGTGGCAGAGAGAAGCAGAAAGCACATGAAGAATCCGCTAGAATAAGAAAATGGAAGGGAAAAAGAAAAGAAAAAGAGCAAGATAAAAAAGAATCGAAGAAGAATTGAAGGGAAGCTGGAGAATTGAAGAAAGTTAAAGAATCAGAGAAAAGCTGGAGAATCGAAGAGAAGTTGAATTGAACAGAAACAGAAGAATTGAAAAAAAAAAAAAAGTTGAATTGAAGAAGGTTGAAGAATTGAAGAGAAGCTGAATGAAGAAAGTTGAAGAATCGAAGAGAAGTTGAAGAATCGAAGAGAAGTTGAAGAAGCTTTAGCCGAAAGTCAAGGAAGAGGCCGAAGCTGGAAATTTGAGGTCCAAGAAGTGAAGTTCAAGAATTGAAGATATGTGAAGCTAGAAGAAACAGCTGAAGCCGAGAAGAAAAAGAAAAAGAAAAAAGTGAAAGAAGCTCGGGGCTGAAAGCAAAAAAGTCTCGAGCTCTAAAGTTGAAGGTGAAGAAGATGCCAAGAATTTGAAGTTGTAAGTGAAAAGGCTTGAGCCAGAAAGGTTGAAGTGAAGCTGAAGAAAAGAAAAAGCCTAAGCTTAAAAGTTGAACAATGCGATAAAAATAAAATTATAAAAAAGCTGGAGGCAAAAAGTAAAAAAGCCTGCAGCTATAACGTTCTGAGGTTGAAGATGGCAAAAAGCTGAAATTCGAAAAAATCGAAGAGGAAAAAAACTCAAGCTAAAAATCGAAAGGCTCAAGCTGAAACGTGGAGTCGAAGAGAAACTGAAATGTTGATAAGAAATTTCGTTCGTCATCTAGACGTAATGAAAACCAGTTCATTTGGAACAACATCCTGCCAAAGCATCTAGCTTAATGGGCATGGACTGGGGAGCCGGTAGCACGAACACTCAGATGCCCGTGGGCAAACTGGTGAGAGTGGCCAGTGGGGTGAGCAACAGCCTGAGAGGCCAGAAGCGCCAGAGCAGCGAGAACTTTGAAGGGAGACATGGCAAAGACTCTTTGGGGGCTTGTAGCGAGAATTGTGGTGTTCTAGATGCAATCTGCGAGGCTCGAAGGGCTTCAAGGCTGTGCTTGGAAGAGCGGTGCTTGGAGGAGGTGGAGATGGTGGCGATGGTGGCAAACAGATTGTGAATTGTAGGCACCGTTCCAGTATATATATTCTTTTCGTGTGTTGCGGCAACGATCAAACCCACGCCATGAGGCCATCGGCAGCCGGAGCTAGAGTGGTCTTTTGATGCTGAACCAAGGCGTGAACCGGGGACCAGTGACGGAACTCCATCGAAAGCCAGGCGTGTTATTGGCTCTACACTCAAGGCTAGACCCAAAGCGTGGGCTGGCCTCGTTCGTCAGTGAGAGATCCGCCGCGCGACGACGCAGGTTACTAATAATAAGCTGCTGATTACTGTCATTGTGAACGACATGGATAGCAAGGTGGGCCGCGTTCAGGCATGGGTGGTTAAAATTAGAAGAGACAAGGCAGAGACGTCCAGTTTGGAGCGGACGTACCCATTTCGAGCCTGAGACCGCCATTCTTGGCCAAGCTCTCTTCACAAACGCGTCTGTCTTTGTGTGCGCGACCTACTATCCCAGCCAGCCATGGACTGCAACCAATTGCCCCACCACAGCTGCCGTGAAGGTCTGTTGAGTGCAAGAACCTAAAGAAAGAATGGGAGTGTCGGTATTCGTTTAGGCTAGCATTTTTTACGTGGGGCAGCAGCTGGTAGGTTTCGGATCGTAGAAGCGTCTTTGCCTGACACAAGGCAATTAAGTGGTTGTCTTTTCGAGGGTATATTTCGATCGAATTTCTCCGACCACCAATTGACACATACTCTTTGCTCATACGCTCGTCTTGGGGCTGAAGATGACGCACCAGCTGCTCGCTCAGTGGAACTGTAGTTCGCAGGGGAATCGTAGCACTTAACTACGACGTGATTAGCAAAAATTCAAGACTTTGTGGAGCGAATGCTGCCAGTTTGTGCCGCGCAGAGGGGCTAAAGAGACTCTCGTGTAAAATATCTTGCTTTTCTCGATGATTTTTCGCACGGTCGACTGTCTCTCGTTGATGTCTCAGATTTCTAGAGAGTGGTAATTATTTGGTTCGTGTGAGGGTCCAATAAACTGCGAGGGCCTGAAACAAGATTACCGTCTTGTAAGTGGCAGGAGCTACCCTTCAGTGTTGTACGACGTCGGAGCACCCTACGGTCACCCATAAATTCTACTATAATTGAAGGAAAGGTGCAAAATTGTCTGATGGCCACCGCTTTGTGCGCTCGAGAGAGATCCCGTCACACTTTTGGAGCAAAAATACTGGGTATAGGTTAGGTTCGGTTTCTGGTGCTGGACAGCGATGCCAGCCGCAGCGCGAATCCAGCCACAGAGCAGATCTAGCCACAGCAAATCAAGCCCGTTTGACAGTCGCCTATCAAGGTACATAGCTAGAGATAGAAGGTCAGTAGCTAGTAGTGAGCAGCATGCGAGAAAATATACTGCACCAGCACCTTTACATACCCAATATACATATTATTGCTGTGTAGCTGGCTTTGTTGTGGTGGCTTTGCTGTGGCTGGATTCGCTCTGTGAGCACCGCCCCAAGGCAGGGAGTTCGAGCCCGGAAATAAGGTGGGACGAGTGCCAATCCTGAGTCGTATACAGAGCATTTTCTGCACACACCACCTTTAGCAGCTCACACCTGAAGTAAGGATCAATTTGTCTTTTGCAACGAAATGCGACCAATTATGGCTTCAAACACGTCCATTTCTGGTCGTTTGAGTAGTCCTTTCACCTATCCTGGAGGCTGGATACCTGGGACCTTAAGTCGCTCGTCTTTGGCACATGAGTCAACAGCCTGGCTGGTCCCAAGTGGCGCATCACCAATGATGATTCTCGACAGGCAATATAAAGATTCAATGAGCTACAACTGACTACCAGCGCAGAGATATATCATGTATTTTGTCCTTAACCCATTCCAAACCATCATCATCATTTGGAGTGCCAACCAGAGCCAGAAAGCAATCCAGGAAAGTAATGGCCCCAATAGCAAGAGGGATAGCTTGCCCCGGTTGAGAGAGTTGTTGAGTGGGCGTGAGATCGTTCGCTTTGATGTCCATCTCAATAGATACGATGAAGATGACAATGGGGATGATTGAACCTGCTGCAGAGATACGCGCACCTCCTTCGAACCGCCTTGTCCACTTGTATCCTAAAGAGTCGTTCGTTTCATACATCCAATTCAAGAAAGACATCCGCAGCAGGATTGCCGACATGGCCACAGTACCCATGATGACATTGAAATTAATCACGGAGAAGATGAGTGCGAATATCCGAAACCCTCCATCCATTCTCCAGGATGCAAATAGGAACACCTTGTTTGGAGTTCCGAGTGCTGGCAGTTTATTGTATAAGACGGCCCAGAATACGATCAATGCAATCCCATGCCATATATTTGCAACGCAAGTCGTGATAATGCCAAGGCTTTCCCCAACAAGAGCGTTGGGGCATAAGATAGAACTTAGAGCAGGATAACTGAGCACTGATGTAAGAAGAATGATGAGAAATGCCTCGGCGGGCGAGATTTCCTTCTCAACAACCAGGCGAGTCCAACAGACAAGGATGGCGACCATAAGCCCTGAACATGTGATTTTGAAGGAGTTGGCTTGGAGTCGGATAACAGAGAGACACATGCCGATTGCTTGGAGGTAAATCCCGAGACGGACACCTAGCCCATAGAGATCTTGAGCTGCTACCTCATTGCCTGAAGCTCTCGTCGATATTGGGTTTGCAATTTGATGGTACATATTTATGTCGAGTTTGCACGGTAGTGCAATTGATTGATTGAGGCTTGGAGATGAGTTTCCCAATTACATGCGAGGGGAAGCGTTCTCTTCATAAGAGATATATGTCCATTTATGTTTACTGGACTTAGATAGCTTTCAGTAATCAGCCTTCGAAACAAGGATAGACAATCTGCAGCTCTGTCAATGCATCGGACTAGCGACGAACTATTGGTTTGTGGATACATTTTGGTGAGCATGATTGGCGGCTCCGTAGTGGTTGTCCCCCTGGCAGAGTTCCATTGTTCAGCTCCCACCTCTCATTGTGTCAGCGCATGACACTCTTGCGCAAAACTAGCGGTCCAGATTCAGACTCTAGTGTGATGGGCGCTGGAAAGGCAGAAACCAGGTGGCAAATGATTTACAGCCGCACCGATAGTGCTCCTCCGGGTGGTCATGGGCTAGACGAGATATCTATGCTCTGCAAGGTGAGGCGGACTTGACCTTTGAATGTCAATTTAACCCTCTTTGGGATGGGCTGTTAGTTCTCTCGTTGAGCGAGCTGTAGGCTAAATGGATGAGGCGTGTACACATAATTCTCTTGCGCAGGAACAAATCCCCGGCAACCCGCTATTTCCCATTCACCAGAAACAAGTTTTTCGTTGCGAAGAGCAATATAGGGACTATGATGTTTTTGAAAAGGCACGAGCAGTTAGTACGTTCAAGGCTGTTGGCGAAAATTACGCTTGGCTATAATGTAGCAGCATGTTATACTTTTTGTAGCATGGGAAGTAGGGGAGACAAAGCGGGGATTGACACATCATCGAGACCTTCCCAAGATTGAAGTCATGGTGCAATTTGTCAATAGCCAAATTGATTATAAGTGGGTGGTATTAGTCCTGCGGCAAAGCGTCAGATCTGAGTGGGACAACGAGCCAACTTAGGAACACATGTGGCATGACACTTACCCCAGGCACCACCAGCATAAAGATCTAAGACGTATAGGTAACCGGTTAGTAAAACATGAGTGTGGGTATGTGAAATAAAGTATATCTTTAGAGACATTGCACTTGATCTGTCGATAGAAGTGCTCCGTCGATTGATCTATGTTTGAGGTAGAGTGAAACTTCCACGACAATCGTTAGAACTTGTAACAATGGAAGAACCCTGAGATTATGAATTTAGGCAACTAAAATCCATGAGCTATTGGTGCTCCTACTGATAAAAATGTAGTAATTCACCTCAAGGTATCATTGACATGCCGAAGTTCCATTGTGCCTGTGGCAATCTGCAACGCGATCCTTTGCCAATCCAAAGTTCCAATTTAGTCCAATCAATCAAGCTGTTCGTGCGATCGCTCAAGTTCCATCTGTGCCTCCTAAGCGCATTGAGAAGGGGCTGAGCTGTTTCAATGAATTTTGCCCTGAGCTCTGAGGCCTCTTGATATTTAATTCTGCATACTTCCACTCTTGGAACAAAACAGCACCCCTTTTCTCTAATTTGGTTGTCACAGCTCGTAAAATGTTGAAAGCGAGTCAGCCTGACCAGGCTAATGAGTATGATCATTTGATCCATCATCAACAGAAGCTAAACGACCACACTGAGCTCCAAGACGCCGTGGTGCCTATCGGTTTGCTTCAACACAATTCTCATACGATTGATAATGAGTCCCTTTCCGGACTATTTCAATCACCTGAGCACTGCAATCACAGCTTGTCTACAATACACTTCACAGAGATCGGAGCTAGCACTGCAGAGCTGAGGAAGGGGCCCAAAGAGACGGCTGACTCTAAACAACGAGACGGCTTGTCCGCCTACCTCAAATTCTGGGTGACGGAATGGATATTTTCCATAGTTTCCATCATGATACTCGTCGCGTTGGTTATTCTTCTCTACATGTTCGATGGAAAACCAGCACCGAATTGGCGATTTGGGCTTACTCTCAACACGATTGCTGCGTTTCTTTCTACCATCTGCCGGGCCACAGTGATGGTTCCGGTAACTGAGGCCCTATCTCAGCTGAAGTGGAATTGGATGTCCTTGCACATCCGGCCGTTGAGGGATCTCTACCTTTTTGACCAAGCTAGCCGCTGGCCATTTTGGTCGGTGCGCTTACTCCCGAGACTACGTGGAAGGTATGACGCCAACTGTACCGTTTTCAAGAGACTAATATCTTGCTGATGCAAAGAACCGTAGATTCATCCCTCTAGCGTCAACCGCATCCGTGGTATTAGTTGTGAGCTTGATCACGTCATCTGTTACCCAATCAGCCATCGGATATAGACTAGAGAATACTCTCATCAAACCGGGTGGAAATCATAGCATCGGTGCTTTCGCCCCAATCAGCACAGAATACCCGGGAAAGATCAACAGAAATGAGAGCCAGGAAGATTGTAAGTCGAGTCCCTGATTCAAACAGTACTTACTGACACTGTTGACATCTTCCTGAAGCTGGGGTTCAGTTGGACCTATCGGACTCCCATCGAAAGATTGGGGAAAGGCTTTCTTACGCCGCTTTTCAAGGCTTCCTACAGCCCACTGATGAGCCGTGGCCCGAACCAGAGCTAAGTTGTGGCTCAACTAATTGCTCATGGCCACAGTTCAGCTCTCTCGCCGTCTGTTACAGCATGCTCAACATCACACATAAACTAAATTCTACACGCACCGATAATGAAATACTCAAATCTCCGCGAGACTCTTTCCACTCCAACCTCCCGGCGGTCATCTCTAACGATACCGCGCCTCATGTCCCTTTGGCTTCCATATCACCAGGTGTAGGAGCATACCGAGCAGTGATTCC
Organism: Clonostachys chloroleuca; assembly: GCA_037952775.1. NCBI lineage: Eukaryota > Fungi > Ascomycota > Sordariomycetes > Hypocreales > Bionectriaceae > Clonostachys > Clonostachys chloroleuca. Next base: position 10,657,818 of record JBANAY010000004.1, read on the forward strand.
CAATGCACTGCCAGCCTTGAGCTCGAACAAAAATAAGTACAAAGTGATGAATATAACTGTAGGCAGGCCCTCGTTCTGGACTCTGGACAAAAACTACCCCTGGCCCCATTCGCTTTCTACCTATGGTAATTGGGGAAATGACGACGTTCTGACTACAGCATTTTCTCAATTTCATCTCCTCTACAGCAACCCGATGGCCCAGTCGCCAAATTGTTCAAGGGCTTTTGAGATTTTCTTGCACTTTTGTGTCAAGACTTATAATGTCACTACAGACAACACTCAGGGGAAAGCGACTCTCGTTTCTTCGACGACAAAGCTAGACAAGGTCAATCGGGGAGGATTCCCTCCCGGTGGCGGGCACATTGACGCTTCATATAGTTTGGCAGCTATAGAAAGCCCACACATGTCATTCAACATCACTAGCACAGATGCCTTGAGTTATTTGGAGGACATCGTCCTTGAACTCTCCGGATCATCTGTCATCTCCGGGAACACCACGAGGGATGACTGGAATCAGAGTATCCCACTGGGGAAAGAGTATGCAACAATAGATGGAACATTGGATAGGATGCAAGGCTCGCCATCGATGCTCGCCAAACAGGTCTTCTCGAAATTGTATAGTGGTGTCTGGGTGTCGAACAGCAGCGCGGACGAAAGCAAGTACGAAACCTCGGAGCAATATATTGACGAAGCTACTGAGGGGAATATTCAGAAATTATTTGGCAATGTGGCCTCCGCTATGACCTCCTAGTATGTTTAATCTAAACAAAGATGAGTGATGATCGAGAACTGATATTCCCGCAGCTTGCGGACAAGGAACGAGCCTGTCGCACTAGAAGGGAGCAACACTTATGATACCATCTAGGTAACCGATGAGATCAATATAGAGACCGCTCAGCATCCGCTGATAATTAGTTCACAATATCAAGGAGATTCAAGGAAGCTCGAGAATGACCCAATGTTTTTTTTGCTTCCTACGGCGGGAAAAGATAGTGGCCCCTGTCCGTCATTTGCAAGTCGACTCGACCCTAGATCGACTGGCTTCTTGAGTTCGGAATAAGAAAGAACTCCAGAATCTTGCAGAGCTTAACGTCTGAACTTCTTCGATAGTCTCTGTAGTTCTCTTTGTCACCATCTCGCAACACTAGCGGGCCCATTTTACCCCCGAGCTGTCTCTCGCGAACTTTTCCAAGATGTTTCACAAACGGAGGAATTGAAACAAAGAGTCAATCTGTTCTCGCTTTATTGAGCCAAACAGAATTGGATGTAGCTTGGTTTTGGGGGAGATGGCTCCCAAAATCAGGCAAAGATACGCGATTGCCTAACTCTAGTTGTGGTGTCCGTTGAGATTCGAGACGTCGGCTAGTGCCTGATAGTCCGGCACCACTTCTATCGGTGTTTAGCGGTAGCAGTCTTGACTACCAGTGGTTCTCGACAATCGATCAATTCGTTACCCCGCTCTTCATTGTGGTGCAGATGGTTGGCTCGACGGCTTTTTGGGGCCTCTGTGTAATTATTCCCGTCTTCTTCTCGAACGTCTGGGACACCCATTAATTCCTGGCTACCCTATGACAACACCGGGGGCCCCATATCAGGCTCAGCTCATTCTGGGTAAGGACTATAAGTTCAACCAGACTGCTTACGAAGAGTATTCGCCGCTACTTCTGCCCGCAGCTTTCGTTTTGAGATGGGCTGGAATGATGGCCTTACTTCCGGCCATGCCAATCTTTGTGTATCTTTGGCACAGGAATTTATTCGCACCTATCTTCAAAAGCTGGTTCAAGAGCGATCCGCTTGCTTTGTGGAAAAGTGATGTTCATTGCTGCCTAATGAGCCGTTACAAAGAGGTTCCGCCTGTGAGTAACCTGCATTTGTCCCGATGACTACATTGGCCAGATATTTCAATTGGTAACAAAACTAGCTCGTGATGATAGTACGTGTACGGCGGCATCGCAATTGTCGCAATGGCTCTTGGTATCGCTGGTGTATATGCTTGGCCCGTCGGCATGCTATTGTGTAAGCCCTCTTGCTCCTCTGTCCTCGTGATATATTGTAATTCTAATAGTATACTATAGGGGTTTACCTACTGGTGTTTATATTCAGTAGCCTATTTATAATATCTATTAGCCTCCTTATTAGTATAACAGGCTACTCTACTAATCTAGATTTCCTCTTTAGTATTATAGATTACTACTTACTAGCAGTTTACTCAGAAGATTAATCTTATATTATTACTATAGATAGATAGCTATATAGTTTCTAGTAACCCTATTAGTATCTTTATCTTTAAATCCTTAGGGAAGTATATTCTATAATAAACTACTTACTTCTTATCTAATATAAAGCTTAGCTACTATAATAAGATTCTACTAAAGCTTATAGTAGCTTCTTAGTTAGTTACTACTATAGTCTTAGTAATTACTTCGCTTAGGATTATTAACTTTCAGCTTATTAGTATTTCTAAAATCTGTAATCCGGAGCCATAACCCAGGTAGATCTGTAGTAATATAGTTTAAAGCTAGACTATATCTATTATCTGGGGAGCTCTGGGTCCCTTAAAGCTCTTTGGAAGTAATACTCTATATAGAAAGCTCCCTTAGGCTACTCTTACTGGTACTCTATAGCCTGTTGCCTGGTACCTGGCTCCACGATACTAGCCTAACAGCTTCTTATGACTTTGCCATCCTCTTGTTCTCTGTAAGTGCCCCCTTATGAATCTTTCCTTGAGTTAGACTAACAAACTCACTCGATTAAAGTAGTAGGCGGCTAAGCGTTTATAGCGACATTGCTTTTTAATCCTTTGATATCAGCTCTTTCTATTATACCGAAGTAGAATTCAGTAAGCGTTAGATTGTTCACCTACTAGAGAATATAAGCTGGGTTTAGACTGTTGTAAGACAGGTTAGTTTTACCCTATAGATAACCTTACCGCAGTAGTAATTAAGCTTAGTATAAGAGGAACCGCTTATTCAGATAATTAGTTTTTACAGCTATCCGACCGGGCAGTACTACAAAGCTACTATCTGCTGGATAATAGCTGAATACCTCTAAGTCAGAATCTATACCAGAAAGTGGTAATACTACCCGTATATACAGATAGACAAGAATAGGCTTCAGCTTAGTATCTTAGCAGGTAATTACTCTACAGTACTAGAAGTATACTGTAGTATTTTGTATATTATAATTTTAAAACGAGCGGGGTTAAATCCTTTGCAGATAACTTAGCTGTATGAAACGGTCCTGTAAGCAGTAGAGTAGCCTTATTATTACGATTTGCTGAGGGTAAGCCGTCCTTCGCCTCGATTTCCCCAATACAGGCGGCCCTGGTAGCTGGCTGCGTAGGGGGTTTGGGAGATGGATTATAAGGAAGCCAGAGTTCTGACGCCCAGCCTGTCTCTCGGGAAGCAGCTGCATGCCCAGATCAGCCGGCCAGACGTGGTGACGAGGCCCAAAACAACACCAAAGTAAACGAAAGTTATCCATGCGACAAGGACAGTGGAGAAGACTGTGGAGCCAGTCGCCTGAAAGTACGCCTCGTATAAAGGAACTGCCGAGGCTGATATGGCACTGAAGTCGGTGCAGCTGAAAATGAGCAGGGCCAGGGCGAAAAACACAATTGTCAACAACCCGATGAGCATGGCAAGCAACATGGCTCGGGAGACATTTTTGCCAGGATGGCTGATTTCCTCGGCAATGTGCGTCACGCTGTCAATAGCACCAAATCGGATTGCAGGGTTGTTAGCACAGCTCGCTTGAAAGTATTTGATCCTTTTCTGCTTACGACCACATGCACTGCCCTACCCCGAGCGTGAAGGCAAACCCCGAGTCCCATCCTGCTTGGTTGTCCCAGTTAATGAGGACATCTCTGGCAGACTGTTTTGTCTTGCTCATTGCAAGAACTGCAATGGATGTAACAAGCCAGCCTGAAATAGAGGCGGCAAAGAACGTGGACTGTGTCTTTGGGACCAGAACTGGAGCGATGGTCACCAGTGCCGTTCCAAGAATTAGGCATGCTGCGTAGACGGCCCAGACACGCCATCGTTGGACTTCATAGTCAGGGTAGCGTATTCCTGCTAACCCAACTATGGACTGCGCTGTGTAAATGGCTGCAGAGGCGGTCGTGAAGAGGTAAAAAGAGGTTGATCCAGCCAGTCAGAAAAGCAATACCGGCGCGGTGCTGTTGGGGCGCAATGGAAAAGGTGAAGCTAGACTTTCCTTAGCTAAACCAAAAATCTAAGAGGGTTTTCATCCAAATTTGACATACTGATAGGATCCTCCGCTGGATGGAAAGGCAGACGCAAGCTCGGCAAGGCCTGTGGCAATAATGACAGAGGCTACCCATGCGACAATGGTTCCCCAGAATGCGGTTGTCGGGCCTCCTAGGAGGAGAGTAGCCAAAAGAACGCTCACAAAGCCAAGCCAGGAGTTCATGATGCTATAACTAAAAGCAAGGATGGAAATGAGAGAAAATCTGCGGGGAAGTTGGGCTTCGTGGCCTTGGGCTCGCAGCTGCATGTCATCGAAACTGAGATTGACCTCCACTGGAGGTGAAGAAATGGGGCCCGCCATGCTTGCTTGAAGAGCCTGACGCTGTGAAAGGTATGAAAGAAGCTTGGTTTGATGGAGGGTAGAGCTACAGAAGACAGAAATCAATGGGAATAATCAGACAGGACGGAGATCGGATCGTGGGGTAGTTATATCACCCAATGCTTCGTCAGTGCCGCGAGGCGATCCCTCTTAACCCTACTCCATGGATCTAGATCTGTCTAGTGATCTATTGATGGTGTCAAGAAACTGCGCTTTGTAACTTGGAGAGATTGGTGGCTGAAGCCGAGCTACAGGGTTTCTTTCTACTACATACTATGTAATAGCAAAAGGCTGGCTTGATCCGATCAACGGCGCGTCTTTCACTCAACTGAACCTTTATCCTTCTGGTATTGAACCCACCTCCCCCGATCCTGAGCTAGTCGAACTGGGATATGGAGTGGCCATTGCAGATTCTGTGCTTGGCCGTGCTCAAAGGCCTGCTCCCCTGAGGAGATGGCCCGCACCTAATGCGAGAGACCCAAAGCCTAGCCAATTCCAGAGTTCCCTGGTAATCTCCCACGTGAACATGTACGCCAAATCAGTGTGTGCGTCAAGTGCGGAAATCAGGCTCACAGTAAATTCAGCCGACCTAATATCCCTATCTCAGCACAAGAAGCGTCTCAGATGACCCGTGGGGTTACCCCCGCAGATATGGTAGCCGCTTTCGATTTGCCCTGAAGGGCAAATAGGCGAGAATCGCCTGTGGAGTCCTCGTCTACTGTACAGAAGTAGTAGGAGCGATTTTGGTATTCCCGTAAGAGGAATGGACGTGTTTGATCGGGAGGAGACTAGCTAGTAGCATTTGCGTTCAAGGGTTTCCTGTAAGCTGGTTTCCTCTTTGGACGAAATGCGACATGTCTCAAAGGACGCCGTGCCGTCAAAATGGATATTAAGTTTCAGCAAAGGAGAATGTATCTTAGAAGCAGATTTAAATAGGTGCCCCGTTCAAATTTCCATTCATAAAGTGTTTTGCAGACCTGTATCATTCTAGCCACCTAACCGTACCACCGCTCTCGCCGCTAGCGAGTAAGTCTGCTGTTGCTTACTTGATTCAAATGAATAACACTGACAGTCTCAGATTTTCTTGACAACTCGACACCATGGGCAAGGTTATTCACGGCGCTTGGAACTCGTTTGACTGGGAGCCCTTCCCAGAGTACAATGGCAAGAAATCGGTTGCGTACCGTTCCCCAGATGGGAAGATTGTTGCTGGGGCCGCACACGAGGAGGGAAAGGCGACATTGGTCTACCCTTGTGACGAGTTCTTCTTTGTCACAGAGGGTTGGATCAAGTGCGATGTCGAGGGACAAGAGCCGTTCACTGCCAACAAGGGGGACGTGGTTTACTTTGAGCGTGGTACCAAGGTGAACTTTGAGTTTAGCCCGGATTTTTACAATGTCGCCATCTTTATTTCAACAGATGGTGAGAATGTCTCTTTAGTTTAAGACATCCCGCAGTGAAAGAACGCATAAGATATTTGGAAAACAATTGTTGTGTGCCTGAGCCCGTGTTCAAGCTGGATTCTGCGGCTAGAATGGGGGCGAGGTGTTTAGGTCTGAGATGCTGAATAAAATGACCCTCGCCTTGGTTCTCTCTCCTCCTCCCACCCGAAATTACCAAATGGGAAGCACAGACGATGAGGCAATACCCCGAGGTCGCTTATCGTGCACAACAGGCAGCCCCAGCCCAGGCTGCGGACCAGCACCCCGATTGCTAGTCTGGTAGCACAAGGTGCATGTGGATTGCCTTCCACTTTGGGCATGTTGGCGGGATCCGTCGCGTTTTGGCTCAAGGTGTGTGTTTTTTGCTCAGCCATCGGATGACAAAAGACTTGCCTAATTTGTTGCTTAGGCATACAGTCTGAATGAGGTCGGAGGCTATTCCACATAGACGACTCGATCAAGTGGGCATTTGCTCCCAACCGTAGAATATTTCCCAATTGTATATCTTTGATCTTCAACATCTCGTCTACAAACTCTCGTTCGAAGTATAACACTCAGAGAGTTGTCCGTATTCTCGTCCAAGGTAATTTCACATTCATATCCCAGAAAAGATTTAAAGTTGGGTCCGGTATACCACTGTTCTCATCAAGATGCTTCTTTCACCAGCAGTCCTTGTGTCAGCCATTTCGGTGTCCGCCATTATTCTCATTTATAAGTTCCTCATATACCCCGCCTTCATCTCTCCGTTGAGTAAGATTCCCGCGCCTCATTGGTCATGTCATATTGCTCCCTTTTGGCTATGGTGGGCCAAATATCATCACCATGAGAACTTTTTGGTGCAACAGAACCACCTGGCTCGGGGGGAGGCATTGCGTCTGGCCCCGGGGCTTCTCAGTCTCAATGGATATGAACGAGCATTGAAACCCGTGTATCTGGGCGGATTCCCCAAAACTGACTTCTACACGCGAGGTTTTATCATTTACAAGTACGTTCCATCCTGCACATCTCTCCTTTTGGGACACAGGGGCTAACCGCTAATATGGGGTCCCGACATAGCACTCCGAACATCTTCACTTTTGAGGATAACTCTGCGCACTCGTCTCGCAAACGCATGGTCTCCAACACCTTCTCAAAGTCATTCGTCCTCAGCTCCGCGACAGCCCACAGTTCGCTTCAAGACGTCCTCTTTGGTCGATTACTGCCTAAGATTCTTCACGCGGCCCAGACTGGGCAGCCCCTTGAGATGCTCGAGTTGAGTTATTCTTACTCGATGGATTCTTTCGTTCAATGGCAATTCGGCAAACGTATTGGCAGCAACCTACTCGAGAATGTCGACGAACGACGTTTATATTTGGATGGCTTCTTCGCCGGGGCCCCTTATGCCTTGTGGCAGTACGAGCTCCCGCTGGTGAACCGATTTCTCAAGTCGATTGGCTTGATTCCCGCCAAGGTGGACGCAGGGTTCCGGGATATTGAGGATTGGAACCTGCAAAAGTGCGACAGTGCATACCAGCTACTCAAATCCGGCGAGAAGCTCAATGACGCCGAGACTCCAGTGGTTTTTGCCCGGGCGGCCGAAGTCATGGGCAATATGAAACCAGATGACAAGCAAGATTCATACCACAACCGCCTCGAGATTGCAAGCGATATGTTTATCCACAACTCGGCCGCACATGAAACGAGCGGCAACACCCTGGCATACATTTATTATGAACTCTCGCGTCATCCCGATGTCCAAGCAAAGCTCAGACAGGAACTTCTCACCCTCCATCCCCAGCTCAAGTTCCCACAACCTCCTGGGGAGCAACTCCAGTTACCCCCCGCCAAGGAGGTCGATAACCTCTCGTATTTGGAGGCCGTTATCATGGAGACTCTCCGTCTTTATCCATCCGTTCCCGGTGGCCAACCACGAAAGGTGCCTAGGCCCTGCAGCCTAGGTGGGTATGATAATATTCCCGCCGGCACGACGGTGCAGTGTTACGCCTATGCACTTCATCGCACCCCCGAAATCTTTCCCGAACCCGAGATTTGGAACCCCGACCGATGGGTCAACTCTAGTCAGGAGCATCTGAGCCAGATGCGTCGTTACTTTTGGGCGTTTGGTAGCGGCGGCAGGATGTGTATTGGAAGCAACTTTGCATGGTTTTGTGAGTTCAGACAGCTCTGCATCTCTCTCTTGGTCTCGAGTTTCTTCAACTAATTTCGTAACTACAGCAATGAAACATGCTGTTGGAAGTGTCTACACGAATTTCATCTCCTCCATACACGATCATGGAGACATGACGTTGATTGACTCCTATCTGGCAGGTCCAAAAGGGCATCGAGTCGAGATTAAATTTAAGCAAGTTCAAGATATGTGACATGGGCTTTTGGCCAAGCAGCGTACCCTTGTGAAGATGGCGAGGGCAAGTCAAGGTTGTGGAGTGCTTCCATGGCATCTGATGAGATGTCTCGGGCGAGAAAGGGTCGTCGTTTTTAGACCGGTTTGGGGGGATTCATTCATTCACTCATGTCGTTTCCATATTTCTGTAGATGCTTCAATAAAATTGCCAATTATCCAGAAGTAGGGAGAAAGCTGTTTCCATAATCAATTCCACCTCAATCAGGACCCAAAGGAGCCACTGCAGCTGCAGCCATTAAACAACCATTTGGCGCACCATGACTTCCGTCGATAATCTTAGACTACCTTCTATCCAAGCATGATATTCCAGTTATACTCAACCATCAAGCTCAGCCATGAGACACCGATGCCCACATCTCGAAGCGACCAAAGTTCCTCCAAGAGTTGAATTGCTGCTAGGTTCGCCGGGAGGTGGTTGAACGAGTAAAGCGCCCGGAACCGTTTCCTGACTTGGTCTCGCTCTTTTGCGTCATCAGCTGTGAGCTCAGAGCCTGCCGTCAACAGGGGAATGCCATGCACGTTGGTGCATGGATGGTTATCCGGCACGTGCATAAGGCTGGTCACGGTGCGTAACGCGATACTGTGTATACGAGCCTCTAGTTCGTCTTCAGCACTCTCCTCCTCTGGGCTCGCCGGATCTGGGCGCCATTCGCTGCTCCAATGAGTACTGAGCGTTGGTGTTGATGAGGATCGATAGCAAACTACGTAAAGATTGAGCAACCCATGGCTGCGGTATGCTTCGGAAATATGTGAGAGTTCTTGTACATCGTTGGGTTTCCATGCCAGGAGTTGCTCCTCGAGGGTTGCTTCAAGCACTGCATCTCTTACACCGGTATCCACCACAGATCGGCAATATCGGCCAACACAAGCATCAAGGTAGGCGATCTCGGCCGAGTAGCCAAGGATGGGGTGAAATCTGCCAGCCAGAACTTGCACTGCGGCCAAAATCTCTGCTGTGTCGAGAGGCCGCTGATACTCGGGCTCAATGAGGAATGAGCAGGCCATGTCCCAGTAGAGATACGAACCAATGGCAAAGTGCATCTGCTCGGTGCGCTCCTCGACCGGAATCGCCAGGATGAAGTCGATAAGCTGACGTCCACCGAGAAAATGTGCCTGGGCCTGGCGGATACCATCCAGATCGATGAATGGCCCAGCCGTCCAGAAGTATGATAGCCCCAAGAGGAAAACAGTCAAGAAACAGGCTGTAATGTCCTTGCTCGCCTGTTGGAGCTCTTGTCGGATAAGCCGCAATGCTAGAGCCCTCTCCTCCAAGCACTTGTTCAATTTGGACATGTCGAAGAAGTCCTGGTGCGCAGCGCCGATGCTCTGCACAGCATGAATCATGGCGGGCAGCTGTCCTGAATTCTCGAGGAGAGGAAAGGAGAATGGATTATTGTCGGGGTCGAGGGCCATGATTTGGCTGGCCTTTTCGAGCCAATACCGCAGTAGTTTTTGGTCCGACGGGCTGCTGGGGCTCGTCATGGCCGTTTCCTCAGCCGCTGGAAGGGATGGTGTGCGCTTTCCGAGCCCAGCTACATGTAACCAGGGCGTCTCGGGTTGCCATAATCTAGACCGCGTCTGGGACTCACACACGTCCCCGCGTCGCTGACATCGGAGGCATACGGGGAAGGTCTCGTCGCATTTTACCCGGCGGCGTCGGCATTCACAGCAGCCGAGGCGGCTTCGATGCTTTGATGGCAAAGTTGGGCTGGTGGTGATGGGCTTCATGCCGACAGGTTCCGTCACGCATTTCGGGGAGGCTGAGGCTGGGCTCTCAAGGGATGAGACTGGAGCGAATCGCACCCTGAACCTACTTGCCATTGTCGCAAGCTACAATCTCCAATCTTGATCGTGGTTCACGCAGTCGTTGAAGACAAGGTCTGTAAACGGAAAACCACGGCGTCGACGGAGAGATCAAATAGTCGCGACCATGAATCAGTGAGGTTGGTGATGTAGCCAATCCAAAGCACCTTATCTTGAAAGTTGGAATTAAGCATTGGCGGAGATAAGATAAGGGCGGCTTAGTTCTGACCGAAGCTGTATGAGAATGGATAGGCTGCAAGTCGCCTAGTACAAGAAGGCTCTGCCCCAGATCCTCAGCTTCCCCAGGTGCTCCGCGCTACCGAATCTGCTAGATCGGATTGACAAATCTCGAATGGAGTTGAAGATCTGGGGTACCGGCTGTGACTTTACATAAACTGCAGGTGAATATGTAGCTCAGCTCTAAACAGGGTGCCAGCTTCCCTGCGTGATAGCAACAGAACCTGCCCTCCCAGGCGATCCTGGGTTGGGCCTCTTCGGCTACTCAAACTAGATCACGAGTCTTTGAATAGCGTGCCAAGACTTTCCTGATTTGGTCAACTGGCGACCCTCCATGATTAACATTGATTCTTGCTAAAGCCCAATGTGGAAGGCCGAAACCACCGTCAGCCAACACCGAGCCGTGCCAGCCTACCCTGTAGCCGCCTCCCATCTGTTCTGAACACAGGAATAACATACAGCAAACAGTTTCTTCCCTAATTTCAGTCTTTCCGTCGCTTTGATATCTCTTGTTATTCTTTTGTTGCCGATGACCAGATACACTTCACCATACCTTTTTGAGAGATGATGAAATACTACATAGCCTTCATGTTCAAGACCAAACGTTTTCCTACCAAGCAGAGGTTGGTTAGCTTTCATCTTGCGTCCAGGCCCTTTCCAAATGAGATTTACCTGATACCTATTCTTCTTCCTCAATTCTTTCACTGCCTCCTCCGCTTGGCTTTGCGTGATGTTCTGCCCAAATGCAATGATGTTAGTAATTTCAGTCATTACTTCACGGGCCATATGCAGAGCATCTCCACACACGTAGAAATATGCACCCTCTTTGAGGAGCCGAGATATTCTGTCAGCTTGCTCCTTGATTCGGTGTTGGACATAGACTTTGGTTGGCCCTTGGCGAGAAAAAGCCGTGAAAAGTTGAAATCTATCACCCATGGCTTGTTGGAATGTCTTTTTTTTTTCTCAGCATTGTTCTTGTTTTTGGTTTAGATTGCACAGTTGTTGCGTCTTACCTGGATTTCCGACTGGTACACAAAGTCTTGATCAGACCTCCTACAACCAAAGAAGAGCACCGACGTGCCCACTGAAATGTCCTGTCGTATCTGCCGGCACGTTCTTGGAGAAACCCTCGGAAGGGCGCGAGACCGGTTCCTGGGCCCACCATGATAATCGGTCTTTGGGGATCCTCTGGAAGTTTGAAGTTTGAGTGGCGGATATGGATGGGCAGACGAGTGCCGTTGTATCTTCCCCGAGGTCCCATGAGTTGGTAAGCCGCTGCATCGTCGCCCTGCCGCGAAGGTTCAATCAATTGCTTCTGCTGCCGGCTCGTCAAAGCCAACAAGTAATTGGTCGCCACCCCAAGAAATCTTTGCCCACCAGAACGAGCTACTGGAATTCCCTTGTTTTCCACCATAGCTGTGATGGAAATTACGTTTGGAGAGACGAGCGAGGAGGAAGAGATGGAATAGTAGCGAGGCCTGAGGTTGGCCATTCCCTCGACAAAGATGGAAAAGGGGATCATCCCCCATTGTCGTCCCGCGCTGACAACTTCCAGAAGCTGAGCTATGTTATAGAGCCGACCTTCGGTCTGGGCATGGAATTAGTCCTTGTCACTACCCAACTTTGTCATCTCTGCCTTGAGATTGGCATCTGGTGCAAAGGGAGCAATGCTAGCTACAAGCTGGCGAGTGACGGGACCGCAGATCTCAAGGTAGTGGCGCGCAATGGTGTCGAATGTGGGTGGGGGATGGGAACGGGAGCTTGCTCGTCAAGGCGCCGGATCCCATGTGAACAACCATGTGCCTCTTGGAGTCCAAACCAAGAATACGAAGAAAACGATCAATTTCTTGGTTAGGATTCGACACCCATGCAGCAACGTGATCACCCGTTTGGTAGGATAGTTGGGTCCCCGAAATGCCGATTTCGATGTGCAGACAGTTCCGCTCCGTGTTGGAGAAGAGCTCACGAGACTGGACAGCGGGAGCAATGAAGGGACTCCGGGCGTGGATTTGGCAAAGATCCGGCTGGCCTTGAAGATGGAGCTCATTTGGCTCTCCGCGGTAGACTTCGGGTGAGTCTGCGCTGAGATCGCACTCGACCATTGGAAACATGGGCTTGTACGTGGCTTGATGCTCACTGAACCCCATTTGGCCCTTGCAAGCCGACCACATCAATTCCTTCCAGGAGAGAAATTCTTCATCCATGGTACCGGCGCCATCATCACCTTCGCCCGCGGGACCGAGTCGTATGGCCCCCAAGGCCTGAAGGGCACGATCAGCATCTCGTGCTACTCGATTGAAATATTGGTACGTGTTGTTACCAAGGCCGAAAGAGGCATATCGGAGGTTCTTGAGTGGTCTCTCTGTATGCTCTAGTCCAGACAAAGACACGTCTTTGTCGGTAATGAAGTTGAGGAAATCGACTGCATTATCTGTCGGTTCCCCTTCGCCGAAGCTAGCAAGGATGAAGACCAGGAGTCTTTCTCTGCAAACCGAGTTCAAGGAGCTGAACTGGTAATCTTCAAGACTGGCCGCCATGCGATGTAGCCCAAATTTTGTCTGGGCTTCATTGACCAGCTGGTACGCGAATCCCTCTGCCGTCCCGGTCTGCGATCCGTAGAGCACTATGCAGTCTAAAGAAGATTGCTCCGAGTGGTCGGCAATATCCTTTCTGCCAATGAAGTCAACTTGCCCGTCGAAACTGTCTACACCTTTGCCTAGAGAATTTTTCCTATTGCTGGAGGAAATGTAGTAGGCGCTGGCAATAGTAAGAAGTAAAGACAAGACACCGATTTCCCAAAGTTCTAGGTCAAGAGCATTGAACTCGGAGAAATAAACAGCAGGCCCAACGGGAGCTGCTTGATTAGAGAAATTCATGTCGACGTCAAGACCATTAGCTGCGGTAGAATGGAAAAGAGATGATAGATGGGTTTGAGGAAAACAAAGGATGAGATGAACTTCCTGCTGCGTACACGTAATTTATGTGGTCAAGTGCCCGCCTAGTGGAGACCTTCCTATCTAAGTGATTCTACCGTCTGCTGGCCGTATAACGCAAGACCCTGTTTGGAAACATTGTCATTGCATAATAACATTGGAGCCTTGCATTGGCAAAAGGGTGTGAGATGTGGAACTATCCCTTGCCATTTGCGAAGCGTGAGTTCCATCGTGGTCTTGGAGCTCGCGCACCAGAAAATTTAGTTGTTTGTTTATAAGAGGGGAAAAATTGCCCAATATACAATATATAGCGATCTAATAGGAGAAAAGATTCTGAAAATGAAGAGGTGAGATGCATGAAGGGACTAAACGACTGAAGTGCAACACATTGGATCACTCTCCCGAATCAGCTACAATAGTGCTTTGATATGCTCTTTCTCCGAGTCAAGAATCCTCTTGAAGGCCTTTCGAAGCTGCCCGACCCTTTCTGGTGTGATGTAGTATGGTTCCGGTAGAAGGGAGATGACGTCCACACCCGAAATCATTTGAGCAAGAGCCTTGCCGCACAGAAAAGCATTTACCATTCCATAACCACCATAACCACCTGATATCCATTCAGCAGATGCTTGAGTTCCTGCTTGTCGATCAAGAAGTCCCTCAGTAAGCATGCCTACCAGTGGAACTTTGTCCAAGGAGTTGCAAAGGATACCAGTCCATGAATAGGCGATTCGCCTCTTACCGTCCAGCTCATTACCCCAGTTTTTCACCCCAAATGCCGCTGGGAGAATGCCCCCAAGATGACTGAGAGCAAGCACGTCCTCTTCAGCGTCTGATGGGATCCCAAGCACCTCTGCCTTGCCACTTGTTTCACCACCTCCAATGATGATATGGCCAGTCTTGGGGTTTTGGGTGGCATAGTCCAAAATATCATCAATGAGAAAGCTCCAAGACGAATTGCTACGCTGAGAGAATCCGCTGGCCGGGTTCTGGACTGTGATCTGACCCCTTCTGGGCACAAGAATGCCGCGCAGACGTGGCAGCAGGTGAGCAGAGTGGCCTTCAGTGCAGTGAACGACATGCTTCGTCTTGATGGCACCACGTGGAGTTGCGACCAAGTATGGATAGTCACTGCTAGAGGTACGAGTGATGGCAAGAGCTGGTGTATTGGCTTCGAGGGAGAATCGATTGGATCGCTGGGACTGTAACTGCGCAAAGACACTCGTCACCATGCGATACGGCCAAGCAGCTCCAGCTGGGCCAACGAGGGCCCCCTTTGCATTGGAGATTTTGTATTTCTAGAAATAGGCTGTTAGAGGTGGGAGCCCATCTGGGAATCGCACCGAGGGCAAACTCACATCGACCACTTCAGTCTTGCCTACAATCTTCCATTTTCCCCTAAGATCCGGGAAAGCATCCTCAAAGTTCTCAAGCATATGTCGGATTTCGAAGCTGTTTTTCGCTAAACACGGCAGATACCGCGTCAACGCGTCTCACCTCAGAGCATTCCAAGATGTCCAAGCCAGCATCTCTGGCAAAGTCATGAATAGCGTCGAAGTGGGCGAGCTCAAATCGCACAATCTGTGCTGCATGATCGTCACCATATATGCGACGGTACTTGTCATAGTCTTGGATTGCCGTGCAATTGATACGGCCCCCGTTGCGACCCGTGGCCCCAGAGCAGATTTCCCTAGCATCTAAAACGCTGATGGACGTCGTTGCGGAATGTTGCGTGAGCCACCACGAGACACTGAGGCCCGTGATACCAGACCCAAGAACAACTACATCCCGTGTTTCAGGGAGAACGGAGGATTGTTTGTTCGAAACGTCGCTGTTGGGTGGAGTTTGCCAGTAGGATTGGGTCGGATTCAACACAGGCAACCCGGGATCCTGGAGTAGGCGGCGGCGTAACATCTCGGTCAAAGCAATATGCAAGCTTCAAGTGGATTTGGACATATGGATTAGAAAGTGTAATGACAGAGCGAAACGACTCGGCAGATCTGTACCACTAGATATATCCCTCTGCAGGAATAGAGGAGCAGGTTGGCGGGCTAACTCGAGGTGCACGGGGTGGGGGTGATCACTTAGCGTTTGGGCTCAAACAGGAAAGAAGATGGACTCCTTTTGTCCCAAATCCATCAAGGAAGCGAGCTAGTGGGGTGTGGAGATATGAGAATGGAAGAGTAGCCAATAGTTCGCTGCTGGTGCAGAAGCCGCTTTTACCCATGCCAACACCATCCTCGGTGGGGAGGGCCATATTTGAGGACGTCTTGAACAATCTTAGAGGTACATTTATTGCTTTTTTTACTTGATAATCTCATAGATGGTATTAGGAATCCAAAGTGGACATACGTACCAGTTTTTGCCATTGATGATCGCCAGGCTTAGATTTGAATCTCACTTGCCACTATTCTCTACGGAAGCCAGGGAAACCATTTGATGTTTCCTTCTTGACCCAATCTATATACGCATTGAGGCCTCCAAAAAAGAAATTTGTGTTTACTTTGCGGCCCTCAATATTCTGAGAGAAAATCCAGCTCTTGGATGTCGTGAATACAGACCCAACAACAAGACTGTCACAGTGGTCCGACCAACCCTGTTCGGCTTCTGGCGTAACCTCCATAATGGTTGGGCCTGGCTTGTCAAGTCCGTCTGCATGGCCATCTGTTGAGCTACCATTCGATCTATTACCAATGATGGATCTGTTGCTTTCCGCGTAATTGATGCACTCCATGATAAAACGGACCTCGCTCTCGATCACGATCGGGAAGTTGGCAAAGGCACCCTGTGGGCCAGCAACGATGAACATGTTGGGAAATCCAGAGCAAGCGATTGCGCCGTACGCCTTGAGGCCATTCTTCCAGTGGTCTTGCATGGTCTCTCCATTGCGGCCCTTGACGCAGATTCGCATATAGCTGCCCTCGATCGCCTCGAAGCCCGTGGCAGAGATGAGGACATCGAGCTCATGAACAGTGCCATCTGACAACTTGATCCCTGCGGGTATAGTCTCACTGATTGGGTTATCTCGAAGAGCAACAATATCGACATTGTCCCGGTTAAAGATTTGATAGTAACCAGAATCGCACAGCGGGCGTCTTGCGTACAGCTCCGTCGGCTTTAATGCAGCAGCCTTGCGACGGTCTTTGATAATCTCATCTATCTTGCTTTTGATGAACTCGCACGCCTCCTTGTTGGCATCAATATCAGTCGTCAGGTCGCCGAAAGCGCTGAACATGAAGCGGAAGCCATTGCCCTGGTCCCAGACCTTTTGGAATGCCTCACGTCTCTCCGCGGGTGTGGCCTCCATTGTCTTTCTGGTTGATTCCGGGACACCAAAGCCAACGTTTGAGTTGAACACGTGCTTGTAAATCTCGTCGTATCTGGCGTTGATGTCGGCGCGATACTCGGCAGTGACAGGACCTTGTCCACTTGGGACGGAATATTGGGAGCTCCGCTGAAATGACACGAGCTTGCCAGCCACAGGCGCCAGGGCAGTAAGAACTTGCACTCCGGTTGAGCCGTTGCCAATGACGCCAATTCGCTTTCCCTCTAGGCTAACAGAGTCGTCCCAATTTGATGTATGTATGAGCTTGCCCTTGAAGGTCTCCAACCCTTTGATGTCGGGGTACTTGGCTTTAGACAACAGGCCAAGCGAGTTGATCAGATAACGGGCAAGAATAATCTCCCCCGTGGAGCATGTGATGCGCCATCGCTGAGAATCTTCTTCCCAGGTGGCAGCCTTCATTTCGCAGTTGAACTGCATGTACTTTCTGAGGTCATGTCTGGCCACCACGTGTTGAAGATACTTGAGAATGTCTGGCTGATAGACATAGTGGTGTGTCCAAGGGTAGGTCTGCAAGTCCTCCTTGTCCCAAGAGTAGCGGTAAAGGTAGCTCTCAGTGTCGCTCATCGCGCCAGGATACCTGTTCCAATACCAGGTGCCGCCAACGTCGGCCGCCATCTCTATGCATTTGACAGTCAACCCCATCTTGGACAACAGGTACGTTGAGTAGATGCCCCCCAAACCTGCGCCCACCACGAGGGCATCAACATTTGTTCCGGCGGTCATTTTGAGGTGGAGCAGGCACGTAAGGTGCAAGGTGAGACTTGAATGTTGACAGGTATAGAAGATAGAAAGAATGGTTTGGTAGAATGGGTGAGGTTTGGTTACGCATAGAAGTGAACTCGAGTCGGAAGATGGACAAAGGTATTATGGGCATGAAGAGAAGCCTCCTCATCTTCAGCCCTTCGCTTAGCAATTCCCGCAATATCAAACCGAAGGAGGAAGTCTCTTTACAGTGGATTATGGTGTCAGGCAATACCCAGACCTTGAGGGGCCTATCCTCAGATGTGGCACACACGGCGGGAGGGGCTACGATACCCTCGTTTGATGGATAATTTTGGCAATTAATTGTATTTGGAGACACCAGACTACTGTAGGTTTTGGTTTACTTGTGGTTTTTTAAAGCTAGTGCGATTAGTCCGGTCGATTTCTTGCAGACGCGGGGAAGCCTCCCCCTCGCATTTCATTCCAATGTGGAAATGTCTGGATAAGACACTTGCCTCATTTGACCCGCAAGTGATGTCGTCTGCGCACTAACAGTCATCCAACAGCAATGGATTTGCAATCCACCATCCCGTGATCTTGCTGTGATACTCGGGCCTTGATGGACTTGATGAATTTGGTTGTTTAGCGAGCATAGGCTCTCCAAGCTGCCCCTCGCTGCTCGGAATGGCGACGAAAAGGGAAACAAAGGTGCCGCCCACTGTGCACTTTGCTGCTGATCCCCAGTCTGTTTGAATGCTACAAAAACGGGGAGAGATGCAAGACAACTTTAGGCTGACAAACTGCTCTCATAGTACTCCCTGCCACGTTGGTCCAACCTCAGTCGATAAACCATTGTCAACATATCCAGCCGCAGCCATGTCCTCCGCCAAAACCACCATCACCGCTCCAAACGGACGCCAAATCACCATCAACACCGGCCTGTTCATCAGCAACGAATGGGTCGCACCTGTCAAAGGACAGGAGATAACCAGCATCAACCCAGCGTGAGCAAGAATGACCAATCGGCATCTTGAACATGGTTTAGAAGCTAATACTTGTTGTGCGCTACTGCATGCCAGAACTGAGGAAGCCATTGTTTCCGTGTCTGCTGCTGGCCCTGAAGATGTAGACAAGGCCGTCAGCGCTGCCCGGGCTGCTTTTGAGGGTAGTTGGGCTGACGTGGTGGGCACTGAGAGAGGTCGACTCCTGATGAAGCTGGCAGACATTGTCGAGGCTGAGATGGAGCCGTTGGCCACCCTTGTCACCATGGAAAATGGCAAGCCATACAGCCAGGCTACCGGCGATGTTGAGGAGATGTGCGGCGTTTTCAGATACTATGCCGGTTGGGCCGACAAAACATATGGCCAAACAATCGAGACTGGCCGGCAGAAGTTCACACACACCCTTAGAGAGCCAATTGGTGTGTGCGGTCAGATCATCCCGTGAGTCCACATCCACATCACATTTCCCCTAGGAAGCATATTTGAGACTGACTGGAGGTACTATGTTTGAATTAGGTGGAACTATCCTCTTGGTATGGCAGGATGGAAACTAGGTCCCTGTCTCGCATGCGGAAACACTACGGTTCTCAAGCCAGCAGAACAGACGCCGCTCTCGATTCTGTATTTTGCCGACTTGGTTGTCAAGGCTGGCTTCCCTCCTGGAGTCATCAATATCCTCAACGGGTACGGGCGTGAAACCGGCTCAGCTATTGTTGACCACCCTGGAATCGACAAGATATCCTTTACCGGCAGCACGGCGACTGGTCGTCAAATTATGAAATCTGCTGCTGTGAATCTGAAGAACATCACTCTTGAGACGGGAGGGAAATCTCCCATCATCATTTTTGACGATGCAGACATCAAGCACGCCATCAAGTGGACACATTACGGCATCATGGGAAACATGGGCCAGATTTGCACCGCAACATCCCGCATTTTCATCCACGAGAGGATTTACGACGACTTTATGAAGCTTTTCTTGGCTTACATTGAAAAGATATCCATTGTCGGCGATCCTTTTCATGAGAAGACTTGGCATGGCCCACAAGTTTCAAAGGCTCAATATGAGAGGATCTTGTCCTATGCAGAGTCGGCGCGGCAGGAGGGTGCAAGAGTCTTGCTTGGTGGGAAGGCTAGCTCCAACAAGCCCAACGGCAAGGGATACTTTATTGAGCCCACAGTGGTTGGTGATGTCAAGTCTTCTATGAAGGTATATAAGGAGGAAATCTTTGGTCCCTTCGCAGTCGTGGTCAAATTTTCATCGGAACAAGAGGTCATCAAAGCAGCCAATGATACCGAGTATGGTCTGGCGGCTGCCTTGTTCACCACAGATGTTACAAGGGCAGTCCGCATCTCTCAGCGTCTTCACGCTGGCAATGTTTGGATCAACTCGAATAATAACAGTGACTTTCGGGTTCCATTCGGAGGAATGAAGCAGTCTGGCATTGGCAGGGAGCTGGGCGAGGCTGGCCTAGAAGCGTACTCGACTCTTAAAGCGGTCCATTTGAATTTGGTACTCGCGAACCCTGATATTTAGGTGTAGTGCAGCAAAAGATGAACCCTTTTCTGGGCAGAATCAAAGTCAGAATTGTTACAGTTCCCGTTTCGAGAAGCGAAAGTTATAGTTGTATCTCTTGTAGTCATAAGAGGTTAGCGAGTAGGATCTGGTTCATAAGACTGATAATATCAAGGGGAAGCACGGTATAAACCATGTTGTAGTCAACTTGCGGGAAGAAGACTGCCCTGATTACCAGCGTATACCAGGCTGGAAAAAAAATCAGAAGAAGCCGTCATAAAGGTAGCATATGGCTGCATCACATTCTATTCCAACTACTTAGTTTAGAGTATTCAACTGGGTAAGCTTAGCTTGGCCGAATGAATCACTCCAGGGTTATATGTAACACGAATGTTCTAGAGGCTCTCAATCGCTCCTCCACGTGAATATTGTGGCAAGTCAATCCCTTCGACGTCGACATATCCGTACACCTCCATCTTATCATCCTTGGCAAGCCTCTCCTCCCAAATCTTCATACTTCTTTCAAAGGCTGCAATGACATGATCCTTGGTCAGATCCATCGGTTCTCTTCCTTGCCCATCTGGCGTATCTGAGTGCCCGCGACTGTTTCACTCAGTCCATAGTCCTGCTCACTAAACTTTTGCCTGATACAGCCGGTTTTGACTCGACCCTGGATAATGTCCCGGGCCAAAGAAGGCTCAGCACAGAATGGCCTCCCCAGCCCGATGCCGTCCACAGTGTCCAAGGCCTTCACCATGGCACGCACTGTGCGCAAACCCCCGGTTACGAAGACTTTGGTCTTTGACAGCTGGGGCACAATTGACTCAGCAAACTCTAGGAAGAATACTTCCCTCTTCTTGGTCGATTCTCGCTTGTGCTCAAAGGCCATATCCTCATATGTGCCCCCCGAAAGCTCGATGAAATCGAAGTTGCACTTTCTTTCGAGGAGTTGGCACAGCTTTGCGCACTCTTCTGGGCTGAATCCCTTGGTATCAAACTCGACAGAATTCAGCTTGATTCCCAACACAAACCCCGAGGATATCGGGACTTGAGCGCGAATCGAATCGACCAGTTCAACAATGATACGGGCTCGATTTTCCAACGAGCCGCCGTATTCGTCGGTCCGGTTATTCGTGCGTTGAGAAAGGAACTAGGACAGCAGGTATCCATGGGCACCGTGGAGTTATACGCCATCGAAACCTACTTTATACAGGTAGTGAGCCGCATGTGTGAAATTAGAAATGATTTACCGAATCTCAGAGTGCGTCGCTGCATGAGGTTTGGCAAATTTCATGCCCCAAACCTCCTTGTCGATACCGACTGTCGATGCAGAGACTGGGTCTTTCTGAAAGCAGTCTTGCACTTGGCGACCTGGGTGCGATATTTGGCCAATCATCAAGCTCCCATCATGGTTTCCAGCCTTTGCGAGTTCCTGGAAAGCTTGGAAGCGAGGCCCAGATAGTGGTGCACCACCGGGCACTATCAAATTCCTGGCCCTTCAATATTGATGGGGTCAACCATGATGTTCCCAGTCAGAATCATTCCAATGCCACCACCGCCGAACATCCAATAAGCATTGATGATTTCTGGCGTCGGAATGCCTCTTTGAGCCAAGTCCTTGGGATGCCAGGTGGACAGGCGCTCCGTCATTGCGGCCTTGAGGAACCGGTTAGGTGCAGAAGGCTTTGAGAAATCAAAGGGGAGAGCTTTCCCAAGTGGAGAGACATCCTCCACAGCAGGCCCTGGGTAGCGAGAGTCTTCCATCATGGGGGGATAAGATAAACACGGCAAAAAATTGGAAGGGTAGGAAGGCAGGACGGCTCAGGTAGTGACTAGGAGCTGAAGGGATTGGTGATCCAAGTTACCATTGGGAGAGAAGCCGATGCTGGAGTATTTGTTTTTAATTGCAATGCTGCTGGTCATAGGTCTCCTAGAACGCCGATTGTACCTCATGCTTTTGGCTGACCAAGTTTAACATTATTAATATCATATATCACCGTCACAGTCCATTCTTATCAAACTCCTTCTGCTTTCGTTCAAAATGCGACACTCAGGGAAGACTTGTGGGGCCGAGACTAGGTTGTCCCACACAGTATATACGGGATATGTGCACACTGAGTCTCAGACTCTCCACCACCACTATTTGAGAGACTTGGAATACACAGCAACTATCAATATACCATACGTACGGTGGAGGCATGTCTAGTAATCATTGCCACGGACTCGCATACAGATAGACCAGTTTGAGGAAAAAGGAACGTTCATCGCCAAAGAAGAATACAGCAAAGAATATAGGGTAGGCTTGTCCAGGTGATGCACAAGAGAAGAGACGCTGAGGGAGAAAAAGCAACAGCAATACTTGGTCACACGAATCTACTTACAGATGAATTTATTGTGCTGTACCAAGAAAAGCCCCCAAGCCTCTGGTTGCATGTTATAAAGGCAGGCTTACACTAGGGTAACTTTGTTTCCGTCAGTGGAAATGAAAATAGCAACATTCTTGAAATCATCGCCAAACTCCATGTTCACTGTTGTGCCGCGTGGCAGATAGACAATATGCCCAGTACTAGCAGTAAAGGTTTCACCTCCAACAATTTCACACTTGATCCAGCCCTGGGTGACATAGAAGAACTCGTCGCATGGCCATGTCAGGGTGGCCTTGCCGGACTCCTGTGCTGCACCAGCCGCAATCTTCCCGTCGGCAGAGCGAAATGCGATGGACTTGCTCCCGCCGTATTCGGGAAAGGGAGTCCAGGGGAACGACTCCCAATGACCGTGAACGACTTTGTCTGCCATGATGATGTAATTCTGTTCTGCAATATCAGTAAGCACGAAGCAACACGTGACCAGTGATTGGAACACGTCGATGGTTTCGATGATTATACTCCTCTGTGATCCAAATGCAGGACTGGGAAGAAGGTGTTGGGCCAACATACCGGAATGAATTTCCTGCTCGAGAAATTTTTCACTTGGGACCACGTTGGAAGGGGAGTAGATGGTTCTAGAGATTCGAGTTCTCACTTCTGCCTGCCGGTGATGTGACTATATACTGGATAAATAAGCATGGTACACTCTCAGAGATTTCTAGTTGGTTGGTCGCGAAATGCTTGAATGAGGAAATGCAGGCGGGGCTCCAAAAAGGTCCCATTATCGTTGCCACCTCCGCCTTTTGAATCTGTAGGTACCACCTGCAGACGGGGTTCAACGTTGCGTTGCATAGGTAGAAACACGTAACAGCACCGCAACGTCAACGACACTTCGCGGAATCGCCCAAATAGGCAATTGCAGTGATCTTCTTAGTCAGCCTCGGCGGCCACTGATGACAGAGACTCAAGCTATCGGCGTGCTGCATTGCTGCTCAGTAAGCTCCTGGTCCATCTCCAAGTGTAACGGGGTAAATCGGTGGGGAGTCGACTGTCAGCTCGCGGATTCGCTGAGACAGGCAACTTGAGTTACCTTGACGAATTGCCCATGACAAATCCTAGAGTTGTGGATCGTGTCCCTCACAAATGGCCAGTGAACCTTACATATCGTAGTGCTCGATGTTGAAAATGGAGTGAACCGGTGTTGATTGAGCAGAACAATCATCAATTAGACCTCGATGAAAAACATCAATTAGAAACTTTTCAAATCCGTACAATGACTTCTTCTGTTGGCAAACCGTCTGCCATTGCGGTCGCCGGATCAGGTGATATCGCTCGATACCTTGCCGAGGAATTTGTTCGGCACGGCCAGTATGAATTTCACCTCATCTCGCGCAAGGAGCCGTCATGGGCATCTCAGCTCAAAATCCAGCACCACGCCGTCCGAGACTTCAACAAGGACAAACTTGCCGAAATCTTCAACGAGCACGGCATAAAGGCTATCATATCGACCCTCTCTACCGATGACGCCTCCGTCTTTATCCCCCTCCACGAGGCAATCCTGGATGCATGCCGAATCTCGGCCACCTGCAAGCGCCTGATCCCTAGTGACTTTGTCGGCGATGTTGAGAAGTGGCCTCACCTCCCACGAAGCTACAGAAACACCCGCTTCACGTTCCGAAAGATTCTCGAGGACCAGACCGAGGTTGAGTGGACATCTGTCAATCAGGGGTGGTTGATGGACTACTTTGTCCACTTCCCAGAGGGCGCAAAAACCTACATCAAGCCATATGCATCCTGGCCGTTGAGTCTTAAAGACGCCACATGCAGACTCCCTGGAAATGGTGATGACAAACTCACTTGGACAGCCGCGCACGATGTCGCAAAAGCTGTTGTGGCACTCATGGCGCAACCCAAGTGGGATAGGTACACTTACGTCTACGGCGAAGTTGGGACATGGCGTGAAGTGTTGCCTAAGGTTGAAAATGCGCTCGGCATCAAAATTGAGGTAAGCCAATTTGCGTGCCCTCCGCCCTTTCTCCCGCTAACGGTGGCAGCGGCTCCCCTTTCCGGTTGAGAAGATTGAGAAGGCAGTGGAGGATTTCAGTGACCCCGAGAAACAGTATATGGCAAGCATTGATGAGTGGACTGTCCGTGGTGCCGGCTTGGTTCCTCTGGACGTCGCGAGAAAGCAGCGCGAGAACCTTTTCAGCAGTATCAAGTTCCGAACCATCGAGGAGTTGCTGCATGAGGCGCAGACCGTGGACATTGTCTAAGGGCAAACACCTAGTATACCAGTAACGTACAACCGTCGTTGGAAGGTTGCAGATCTTAGGTGTGTTGCAATTAACGACTTGATACCTATCAATGTCTCATCCTGAGGATCGCCTGCAGGGTTCCCAGTTTGGCGGACCAAAAAATGGACCTAGATACCTTGGTTGGCAGATGCTTTGGTGTTCATCCTTATCTATGTTATGGAGATTCTAGCTATGTGACTTTACAAAGGAAGTTCCCCGTGGTATCTTTGGAATAAACGTATAAATCATGGAATCGCAGATAGAACGTTGTTCATTGATGTTAGCTAGGGAAATGATATTATGTCCGAGATGTCTGCCCACGTCCATATCTAAGGTAGGGTGTGTTTCATCCCGCTGCTCGCGGGACATTCCCCAGGGTGCGACACTAAAGGAAGAGCGCCTGGCTCAAAAGTCGTAGATTGGTAAACGAGGGGACAAGGGGGCATAGTTGATCTTGTGGGGTTCTCTCCAAATCTCGTGGTGGAATCTGGCATGAGGGAGATTCTCCGCCCTTGGGCAGTAGTGTACAGCTTCGGTCTTCCACTTGAAAGGGAAAGTGGGCACAATATCTGTGGGGGTTGGGCATCTTGGCCGCTTCTCCTCTTTCCCTTATCGTACATTTCCCAAGATGCAGGAGGAGAACGATTAACCAGGGAGAGCTGATCCATAGAAAATTCGTGAGCTTGCCCATCTCAAATCGTCCACATAATTTCTTCTTCATCACCTTTCAAGTGTCTGCTCTGCGTTTAGCTACGCGACATCTTTATTAGATCAAATTTTGTGCAAGTGCTAACTGCCAGAAGGGAGGTGACAACTGTAGAAATGGCAACAGCACCTACATCTTCTACTCTCACGGCACCCAACGGTGTTCAGTACCTTCAACCATTGGGATTATTCATTGACAATGACTTCGTTCCCTCTAAGTCTGGCGAGCGTGTGGCAACATTTAGCCCTCAGTACGTCCACCATCGAGACACATATCCGACAATTACTGACTTCCATGATAAAGTGATGAGACTAAAATTGCCGAGGTCCATGCCGCAGGTCCTGAAGATGTGGACATCGCAGTAAAGGCAGCCAGAGCGGCCTTCAATGGTCCATGGAGCAGAGTATCGGCGGCTGCTCGAGGCACCCTCCTGTTCAAGTTGGCAAGTTTGCTGGAGGATCATAGGAGAGAGTTGGCAACGATTGAGACGTGGGATAATGGTGAGTTAAGAATTAATCTTGTCCATGCCTAGCATACCGACATTGATATCAGTGCCGCCCTTTCTTTTTTTTCTTTCGCAAATCGGGTGTGTAGGATGTGCTGACACGGCAACTATTCTATTTTTCCGCATACAGGAAAAGCAATTTCGGATTCTCTCGAGTGTGTCGATGACAGTGTGTCGGTTGTGCGTTACTTTGCAGGGCATGCAGACAAGTCCAGCGGTCAAAGTAGGTCAAAGTACCTGGAGGTACAGTCCCAGAAACGGTCCATTGACGAGCCGCCACAGCATTCGAAACCTTGCCGAATCAACACATCTTCACGATCCGTGAGCCACTCGGTGTGTGCGGTCAGATTGTGCCATGGAACTATCCATTGCTCATGACCATACACAAGCTTGCTCCCGCCCTGGCTGCGGGAAATTGCGTCGTGTTGAAGGCGGCTGAGCAAACTCCTCTGTCGGCACTCTATCTCGCAGGATTGATCAAACAGGCTGGGTTTCCCCCTGGTGTTGTTAATATCCTCAATGGCTTTGGCAGGACATGCGGAGCCGCCATCGCCCGCCATCTTGACGTGGACAGGGTCGGGTTTACCGGCTCAACTGAGACGGGAAAGGTGGTCATGCAGTTGGCTTCGTCCACTCTGAAGCCTATCGAGCTAGAGACTGGTAAGTGGGCATGGAGGCAACGTCTGGAAAGCGGCCAGGAAAATCGGATAATCTTGTTGACATTTTGGACAGGCGGCAAATCGCCCCTCGTCATCTTTCCCGATGCCGACTTGAAGAAGGCAGTTTACTGGGGACATATTGGCATCATGGCGAGTTCTGGCCAGAATTGCACTGCCAACAGCCGCATCCTGGTCCATGAAGCAGTCTACGACGAGTTCATCAAGCTCTTCTTGGCCCAGATCGGCTCCGCCAAGCTTGGAAACCCATTTGATGAAGACACATTCACGGGCCCGGTGGTCGACGCGGTCCAGAGAGATCGCATCTTGGGGTATATCAAAATCGGCCAGGAAGAAGGCGCCACGCTACTCACAGGAGGGAGGATATGGCCAGACCGACCCATGGGCAAAGGTCACTATATTGAGCCCACCGTCTTCACCGATGTGACTGATGATATGCGGATCTGCCGAGAAGAAATTTTTGGCCTTGTTGCGGTGGTGATGAAATTCAGCTCCGAGTCTGAAGCTATCCGCCGAGCGAATGACTCCATATATGGACTGGGGGCAGCAGTGTTCACAAAGGATGTCTCGCGTCTGATTAGAGTATCCAAGGCTCTTCAGAGTGGCAGTAAGTCTTCCCAAACTAACCGCTATGCCCGTGATTGTCTTGCGCGATAAACTAACCAGCAAATCCCTTTAGCGGTTTGGGCAAATAACAGCAATTGTACAATGGATCCTAGGGTAGTCTTCGGAGGCATGAAGCAGTCGGGCATTGGAAAGGAGCTGGGCCAAGCGGGTTTCGAGGCCTATACAAACGTCAGAGCCGTCTACTTGGAGATCGACGAGAATGATGACGAGGATCGGGAAAGCAACAGCAAGACGTCTAGAGAATTTCATCTATAGGACAAGTGATTGAATTTCAATTTAAGCGACTCTCTTGGCCATGGCTATCTTTGATGAATGCTTCTTAACCCGCTTTCACACATTGAATTATCGCATGAACCATCAATCATCATTCGCATTGTCAAACAGGGAGTATTGTCACTAAAAAGAGGTCTAAGACAAGTGACGTGTTGCAAAATTGAGTACAACATCGTATTAAATTAAATGCAGCATGGGAAAGCGCTGACAGTGATACTGCTCAGAGGAATGCTCCCTGACCAATTACAACCTAGCTACGGTAGGAATATCCAGTAAAAACTCATCGACAAGATTAACCACCGCGCGAGCGAGTCCAAAGCTGTAAACGTAGCCACCAGCATTCTGTCCATAAGCGTGGATTACTCGCTGGTCGCCCAAAAGCTCCTTCTCACACCTCACTCCAGCAATGTCTTTGTCGAGGGAGGGGAAGACGCCGACATGATCGTAAAGGATATCCCAGTCTTTGGGATTCGGCGAAGGGAACACATCGGGCTGGTTGAGATGGGCATTGCGGCAAATCTGAAATACAAGGTTAGCATAAGCCACAATGAGGTTGAGATGGAGAAGCCAGACCGTTGCTCGATGGTCATCATTGATCGAAACATCTCTAGATGCTTCGGTCAGGACACCCCCGCAGTAGACGGTCCCATCGAGACGAGAGAAGGCGGTGGAGTAGTATCCATTGGGGCCTCGTCGAATATAGAGGCGGTCATAAGTCGGAGGAGCCTTTGCAACGACGCACTGCAGTCGCCAGGATGTCAAGTTCTTTTCTTGCACGTCTTTGAGAGTCTCGGAGCCAAAACCAGACGCATTGATGAGGATGTCGTGCCCCAGACCTTTGAGGTCGGCAAGCGCAAACACCTTGGTGCGGAGGAACTTGACGCCACGGGCTTGCAGTCGCTCGTAGAGCCAAAGAAGGAACTTCTGAGGAGTCAGAACGACCGTCTTGTACTTCATACCATAGATTGCGCCCTTTGGGAGCTCATCGAGCGTCATCCACCGAAAGGCGGGAACTTTGTGAGCATACCAGACATCCGATTTGGTGCCACGGTCCATGATTTCAGTCATCTCGATCTGGCGGACACTGGACTCTGGGTTCGTCTCGGCCAGCTTCCAGAGACCGGCAAATCCTTCCAGCTGCATCTTTTGCTCGTGTGGCTTCGACTGGTGGACACCAACCCAGATGGCGCCAGCCCAAGGGCTCGCCCACTCCTTGGTATCATAGTCGCCGGGTAGAAGATCGGCTACGATGGTGATGTCGTGATCTCGTGGGAGCTTCGCCGCAGCCATCATGCCGGTGACACTGTTTGTATGGTCAGAGGCCTACATCCAAAAGGTCAACCCAATGGGGTTTGCTTACCCAGCACCCAGAATTGTCACTTTGACCATGGTGATTTATTAGAATTGCAAACACGACTTTGAGAATCTATTAGGTTGTCTGCCTACTCAGAAAGCTTGGGACCCTTGTTGTGGTGCAGGAGACTGTACCGACTTATAATTGATGCCACCTGCCAACTGCGGGGCAGAAAGCCTTGCTTGTTCGGGCACTTTTGGACAAACATACCTAGAGAGAGGTTGGCAAACCCTGCGTGAGACCAATGAAGGGCCTGTCTCTGTCGACTCAACATCTTAGACGGATTCTCGGCCTCGCGCCGCGTCCGAAGAAGGCAAGTGGGCTTGGACCCGGAAGGCAAAAGCCCCACGTTTTCGAAGGTCCCGATCTCACACATGACCTCCTCTTGCGGATTGCCTTCCTGCTGAGTGGACACCAGTCCCATATCTCATTCTCTCCTACATCATCCCTGTCAACTGAACCCTTCCCGAACTGGCGACAAGCCGATCTTACTGTGAAACAATCAGCCCATTATCTGCTGAGATTGCCCAGGGTCGTAAAGAGAGGGCAAGCACAGTCTTTGGGTGTCGTTCAAGGAGAATAGAAGACATTCACTTCTTATGTTGCCTGATTCCCTTAAATCTAATTCTACTTGCTTGCTCCTATTTGGCCTTCTTGGTGAACTTGCGTAGCTGGTCACTGCGATTAATCATCCACAGGTCATCGCGTTTATGAAAGCCATATGGCAGTTGTTCCTCTCCACGATTTATGCTGGGCGAGACATTCAATCATCGCGAGATTCCTCACAAAGTTCAACGTTGCTATTCATCGTTCCATTTCTGGCAGATCAATCTTCCCAAATCCTGAGTCGATTCAAATTCGAGGTTGAGGTTGATATAAATGGGATTGAGAAGAAATCCATCACGAGAAACAAGGACACCAGCCATTTGCAAGACTCAACTCCATCCAAGACATGACCACTCCACAATCCCGCAAATTCCAGAGTTCTTGCAACAGGTCAATCGACTGCAAGTGCACCAGTACGCGGTCAGTCGAGTAAAGGGCCTTGAACTGTACAATGACGTCCTCTCGCAGCGCCGAGTCCTCTGATGTGAGCTCTGCGGCGGCACTCAGCAACGGCATCGATTGAAAGTTTGCACAGGGTTCATTCAGAGGTATTTCCAACACCATCCGTATAATCTCCAAAGCGTACGATCTAACAACGTTTTCTGTCCCGACTATGAGCCCTTCCGATCCGTCGTCGTCGCATGGGTCAATAATCAGCCGCATGGGATCTGGGAGACGGTGACAGGTTTGATACAGCATCAATAAACCGTGATTACGGTAGGCTAGGCTTAAGTCATGAAGGCATTTATCATCATCGCGGGGGCACCATTGAACGAGTTGTTCTTCCATGGTCTCCTCGAATTCCGGGTCTTGGGGCTGTTGCTCGAGAATACGACGGCAATATCTTCCAACGTCGGCCACCTGGGCATATAAAGTGGAGGAAAAGCCTATTATTGGATGGAATAAGTCCCCATCAAGCTGGACGCTTTGGAGAATATCAGATGTGCTCAGATGAGAGTTGTTTTCCGGGTCGTCGAGGAAGGAGCAGGTCATGTCCCAGTAGAGATACCATCCCAGGAGGAACTGCGTGAGGGACTCTTCGCGTATACCCTTTCGAGATAGCATCACCTTGATCAAGGCTCGAGCGCCATCCAAGTGCTCTTTGCCCCAGGAGTCAGACTGTATCCACGGTGAGGAAGTTCCCAGAAGAAAGATGGTGAGCATTGACGATACTGGGATAGACGTCGCATCGCGAAGTTCTTCCCGGACCAGTTTCAGCGCACGCCCGCGCTCTTCAAGACACGTTTGCAACCCAGCATTATTAAAGTAGTTTTCGTGGCCAGCACTGACGCTTTGAATGGCGTGAAGGAGAGAAGGGCTTGTGGTCAGATGCTGCAAGACGGGAAGGGAGAGTGGGTTGTTGTTCCGATCAATGGACCACAACTGGCTCGTCTGCTCAACCCAGTGCTGCACCAACCGCTTGTCCAATGCGCTATCTCTCGGCCAAGAGTCCAGGACAATCATGTCAGAAAGCCAGGGCATCTCGGTGTGCCATTTTGCGGGCTTGTAGCTTGCGAGGCAGACGGAACCGCGGCGCTGGCACCGGAGGCAGACAGGGAAGGTTTCGTCGCACTTGACACGTCGGAGACGGCACTGCTTGCAGCCGAAGCGGCTCTTTGTATGGTGTGGTTTGGGTGTGATTGATTTTGAGGAAATAGGGCAATTGGACTCTGGCGGCGAGGTTGAGGCTGGTGAATTGTGGCACATGGATGTAGAGCACTGAGAATCGAGCTCCGCCTGGTATTTGCTGCCCTTCGCAAAGCGCACCCGGTACTGTCCCATTGTGAATGCTTTGCCGGGATAACCGGATTGAGAAGGAGATTCCGCTGTGGGATTGGAGGGATGGCTTGGGATTGTGCTTGGGCAGGGAGTGCTGATCTCCTACATGAGTGAAGAAGATGCTGGTGAGTTGCGTGTGGTGCAGGCGAGGAACTTGGAAGGAGAGGGGTTGACCTTCAGCTGATTGTCCACATGCCATGGAGGCCTGTGATAGATAACCGAGCTCCACAGCCGATCAAAGGCGGGGGAGCATGCCATGAATCGTGTTAATTCTGTGGAGGTGGCCCACCCCCACAAACAAGCCACTTCGAGTGCGCCCCAAAGGGCCAAAATGACTCAGTCCTTTCTTTGGTGATTTGGAGCAAACACTGAGTCGCCATTAGAAAGACAAAGAGCTGCCGAGACCGGCCATTAGACTCAGCGACGGCTTTCTCCGTAGACCGAAATACATACCCTACCGAGCGGAGAGTGTTTTCTTCAATTTGTTTCTTCCCCACCCCCCCCCCCCCCTACCGGGCCAAGAAAATAAATTCCAATGATATCGTTAGCCCAAAACTGTGATCGGGCTTGCCCCGGTGCCACTTTCAACTGTCTAGATATCACGGAGCTTATCAGTCAGTCGAGGTTCGATAAAGAAACATGGAAGATAAGGGCCAGCAATAAATCTCACTTATCAAATGTCACTAGCTCGTTTGTTGTAATCATCCTTTATCGGAGTCCTTGCTCGCGCCAGGGGTCAAAGGAATGAGCCATCCAGCATACAGTATTCAATCACCCCCTCGTTTATGAGCCAAGGTAGGAAACCAGCCCATTTTAAGTCGATACCTCTCTCCTCCAGGTCCCTCTGCACAAGTCTTGGCTCGTTGCCTCCACAGCCTTTCGCACTCTTCCCGATTTGGTTTCTCCTCGACGACTTCGTCGCGGACTTGGTTATCACTTCGAAGGCATCAAATGGAAAGACATCACTGGATGCTAGCTGGCCTCCATGCTGTTGTTTCCATGCCAACATTGTGGATCTCCACTCTTGAAAGGTGCTTATAGGGTAGGCTAAATCCCCTTTTACCCTATACTCCCCGAGTAGCCAGCATCAATCCCCATCCGACAATGCCAGGGGAATCATATTCAACGGTGAGATCTTGAAGGCCCTGATAGTGATTTATAATGTTTTTAATGTTGGAAGATGTGTAACCTAGGAGACGTAGTCGGTACTTAGCAGCTCTTTAGTTTTATGAAGACACTACCCACTGCATTGTTGAGGTGCCAGTAACCATACATGATCATACAACGTCCTAATATCTTATTTAATTTACAAGAAGCTGTTCTATCTTGACACCCGACGCCTAAAACGCTGCACATTCGACCCAAACCCGAATATTAATTCCTAGATCTGCGATAATAACTTATCATAGCTTGGTACCGCGATCCGGGGATTGAATGATATTTCGGGATAACCTGATTTGTTGAAATGACCAATGCCATCGCACGTGGAGATTCTCAAGGGAGGGAAAATTCATAATATCATAGGAGTAGACTCAGTCGTAATAGTCCATGTAGAATGTGAGTAAAGAGTTGCCACTGATAAGTTAGGGTCATGAATGTGATTGATGTAATAGTAGCATGTCTATATAGACTTTAAATCGCATTGCTAGTTCAAAGTTTATTGGCAGATTGAACCGGGGAGTAGGTACGAATAAACCCTGGGATCGTCTGCAACTCGCTGTCCTGCCCACGGCGCCCTCGCGCTCTGGATGCTTCCTTCTTCAAACCCCTCGATTCTACTAGCAAATTGTCATCTGTAGGTTGTCCATTGCAATAGTTTCCCTTGATATAGAGACAGTAGCTGCGAAGTCCATTGACTTCCTTGGTTTTGCCTGGGGTAGCCGCCTTCATTGGCTCCAGCTCTGGGATTGACCTGGCAACAGTTGTACCCGTAAAGGTATTGTAGGCATCTGCGACATCTTGGAGGCTAGTGTAATCTGAAATGGCCCAGATGGTCCTTTTGTCATATTTTGCAGGATTGAGAAGGACCGCATGGACAACATCTCCATAGTCATCTCGAACGGACGTCCAGGGGATTCGGTTGTTGGGCATGGGGAAGATCTTGAGGCTCAGGTAGCCTTCCTTGTCTGGAATGGTTGCAAACCCCCCAAACGCCTTCCCGTACGTCTCCATCCAGAATATGTCCATTGCCCAGCCAATATTGACCTCGATGAAGGATTCAAAACCAGCACGGCGACCGTAGTTGGCAATGGCGTTCTTGTTATCGAATGATAGAATGGAAACTTCTCCCTTTGTAAGGCGATTAGCCTCAGGCAACCCGGAAAAGGCAAAATTTTTGACGCCTTGCCTCATGGCAGCGTCAATGACAAGCTTCCCCATGGCCGACTCGGGAGGCCCAATCTCGTTCTTGAAGTTGGCATCATCGGAATCTGTGTTGAGGAAGACGGCATAGACACCTCTGAAGGCAGCGTCCAGTTCATCAGAGTTCCAGGAGTTGGCCTTAACAACGTCAAATCCCTCGTCAATGCGTCGCTTGGCTTTGGCTGTTGTTGTGTCCCGGGTGGTCAGCCTCACGCGCCACTCGGGGTTGTCTTGAAGACTCCGAGCAACAGAGCCTCCCACCATACCGGTACCACCGATAACCACGACAAGCTTTTTGGACATTTGGAATGTGATGGCGATATTGTTTCAGCAGTCGAGTAATATCATACAAGATAGCACTTGTAACAAACTGTGCTCTGGGCTATAGAAGCGAATGAATCTCGACTGAGAACCTCTGGCAGTTTTCTCAATTGAATTCTTATAGTCTTGTTCTTGTCCAAAGGTTTGCCGTCGGAAAGTCATCCGTTAGTAAGGTAGGATCTGCGAGGCATGAGCATTCGTGATGCAAGTTGATCCGAATGGTCTCGGTCCGCGGCTGGAACAGGAAATATAGGCCCACCGGGCATATCCAGGTCAGCTTTGTACATGCCTACACCTGTAGGTTGGAGTCGGGTCCCGGGGAGCCCGAGTCAGCATATCTGGCCCTCACTTTAACGGTGATGAAGTCGAAGGAGGGGAATGGGACATGGGAGAGAGTACGTACTCCTTCCATTTCAGGCGGATAAACGACGAGCTCCCATTGGCTGCGACAATCCCGTCCCCAGTGAGGGGTCCAGGTGGGGAAAGCTCCCCACAATGAAGGGTCCGTGTTGCGCCCCGCTTATTTTCTGCGCACTGTGTCAGAAATTCTTTCCCTCTTTGGCAACAACGCTTAGCTGCGAGCTGAATGCTGTAGGTATGATTCCGCGTAAACCTGGTCGACAATCGGCTTTCAGATATTGAAGTGTCGTTGCATGGATGGCGAAGTGCTCTAGAACTTGCTGTTTTTGCCTTCTCCATGCATGTCGTTCGGGACCAACCGGTCTTGAATGTGCTTGACAAGCGGTGTCTCATCCTGATGCACATATAAAGAGCCTTTGGGAGATCAAAACAGACACTGGCTAGAATAAAGCTACTTATCAAGCCCTCTTTCTTCATTTTCTGTCTTTCTCACTACCAGACTACTCTGTTCCAAACTAGCCATGACAATCGTTGAAGATCTGTCCGGCCAACGCCGGTATGACTATGTCATTGTTGGCGGGGGTACTGCTGGCTGTGTCGTCGCCAGTAGACTTGCGGAGACCCTCCCCTATGCCAACATCATCATGATTGAGGGAGGTGCAAGTGATTTCGGCAACGAAAACATTCTCAACCTCAAGGGCCTAGTCGACCTCTGGGGTTCCGAAGACTATGACTACGAGTATCGGTCTGTCCCACAGCCATTCGGTAAGGCTGCAATCGCACACACTTTCAACACAGCCTTCAACAGTTGAGCATACTAATCACCTTGTCTCTAGGTAATAGCAACATTCTCCATTCCCGAGCCAAGATGTTGGGAGGCTGCTCAAGCCACAACGGGGGCATCTCCTTCATTCCATTCGAACTTGACCTGGCCAGATGGCAGAAGCTGGGCGCCACTGGTTGGAGTCACGCCGACATGGTGCGTCTCTACAACAAGCTTCGTGTCAACATTATCCCCGTCGACGACCGCCACCGCAGCCAGCTGGTCAAGGATTGGATCACAACCTGCTCTAACCTCTTCAACGTTCCCATCGTCAAAGACTTTAACCAGGAGATTGCTCGGAACGGGAAGCTTACCCCGGCAACTGGCTTCCTTAGTGTCTCGTACACCCCCGAGAATAACCACCGGAGCAGCGCAAGTGTGGCCTACATACATCCCATCTTGCGAGGAGATGAACACCGGCCCAACTTGACCATCCTCCAAAAGACTCGCGTCATGAAGATTTTGATTAGAGACCAAACAGCGGTCGGTGTCAGGGTCAAAACGGACGCCGGAAAGAGTTTTAATGTTGGTGCAAGCAGAGAAGTGATTCTCACAGCTGGTGCTATTGATACTCCCCGTCTCATGCTTTTGTCTGGTCTCGGCCCACGTTCTCAGCTGGAATCACTCAACATACCCGTCGTGAAGGATCTTCCCGGGGTAGGGGAGAATCTGCAAGACCACGTCGAGAGCATGTACATGTGGGAGCTCAACGAGAAAACCCCACCTGAACAAGTGGCCAATGGGTCCGAGGCCAGCTTGGTGCTCCGGCGCGAGGTCCTAAACGCCAGAGGAGATGATGGCGATGCGATCGACACCATGTTCCACATGTTCACTGTCCCGTTTGACATGTACACGAAGCCCATGGGCTACGAAACCCCCAAGCATGCCTTTTGCGTCATCCCCTACAATCCAAGGCCCGCTTCTGTCGGTCGAATGTATCTCAAGTCGGCCGACCCGAATGAGAAACCAGCCCTAGACCAGCGGTACTTTAGCGATTCCGAGGGCTACGACAAGGATACGAATCTGTTTATGCTCAAAGCGGCGCGAAAGATGGCGCAGGCGGGGCCTTTCAAGAACTATCTGAAACGAGAGATTGCGCCGGGCCCCAAGGTTACCACGGATGAGCAGCTTTGCGAGTACGGGCGCAAGGTCTCAAACACAGTCTATCATCCCTGTGGAACAGCCAAGCTGGGAGACCTCAGGGACGATCCCATGGCCGTGGTGGATCCAGAGCTCAGGGTTCGAGGAATCAAGAGCCTGCGTGTCGCCGACGCGAGTGTATTCCCATGCATGACATCAATCAACCCCATGGTGACGGTTCTTTGCATTGGGGAGAAGGCGGCGGAGTTGATTGTTGCAGACTCCAAAGGGCTGAGCGCGGTACTGTAGATTTTAAGTGTAGAGTCTTCTTCCATACGTGCTACATACATTTTGTACCTACATAGCTTTGAGAGAATAAATGTTGCATTTATTAGGAGAGCTCTGATTCTATTTCCCTTCATTTAGACACCAATATTAGCAGTCAAAGCGGTATTGGCAAACACACTCGCTTCTCAAATTGAAGCTTGATCCAATCCAAGTTGGTGACTAAAACGGCTTTGGAATAGGCAAAACATCTTATGGGAGAAGCCATTGAAGCTTCATTGCCGCTTTGAGTTCAGTCACAATCAGGCTGGAACGTAGGGATGGTGACTTCAGGGCACGACAAGGCTCACCCGCCAAATGGTCTGACGGGTAGGAACAGATATTGTTATTTGTATGAAGAATATGTACAGGCTCAGACATCCACGTAATTCCGACAGATTTACATGCTTTCTTGTTCATCTTAGTAAGAGCTCGTCTCCTAGTCGTTTCAGATGGTTCACTGTTCGTGCTCCCGGGCAACAACAGGGTTACCACTGTGCCTAAAGCCATGTCGAGCTCTGAAAACCCAGTCCAAAGCCCCATACGCAAAAGCAATTATATAGAGAACTGAAATATAGTTCATATCTTGATGTTTTGTAACAGTCAGCAGAGCTGTTCTCAGGACGATGGCAATGGGTATGGTGGATACTTACTTGTTGCAGTAGCTGGCATTACGAATGGGAATGAATACATAACGATAGTAAAGAGGCAGAAAACCAAGGTAATGATCTTGGCGATGACTCCAAGGACTCCGAGATGGAAGGGACCCTTGGGTTGATTTTTGCCCCTCCATATGGAACTGGCAATGGGGATCAAATAAGTCAAATATGGAAAGACAATAACACCAGTAATGAGGCTATATAAATGTCAGTGATTCGTGAGAGAAGAAATTCAATCCCCGAGTACAAACATACCTGGCGAAAGCCGTGCTGGAAGCAATGTAGATCAGGGTCAAAACGATCACAATGCAGACAGAAAGGATATGAGCGTTCAATGGCACGTTGGTCTTGGGATGGACTTGGGACCATATCCTTGAGAACGGCATGCCCTTGTCCCGAGCAAAAGCCCAGCACATTCGGCTCTGGTATGCCTGTTGGGGAAAGAGAGAGAAGATATAGGCAAGTGTGATAAAGGAGACGGCAGTGATGGCTGCGTTTTGGTTCTGGAACGACACATTGAGGAGCTCAATTAGAGGAATCCTGGTTGGAGTGTTCAAAACGCGATCGTACTCGGTCATGCTGTACAAGATTCCGCAAGCGAATGGAAAGGCGGTACAAAAGCCAATGCAGACTGTGAATATAATGGCTCTAGGAACGTTGCGGGCTGGGTTGGGGGTTTCTTCGGCCAAGTGTGCTGCACTATCAAGGAAAGCAAAAGGAAAGTTGGCATTGATCAGACCGACGACAAAGGCGATTCCGTCTGATGCCCATCCACTCGAGTTTTCGAGGGTCGCGAAGATGAATGTAGCGTCCGTATGAGCGTGTGACCGGACGGGAATGACAATGGTCAGGGCAATGCAAGTGAGGAGGCTTACCCAAAGGCCGACGATGACACTGGTTGCAATGGCCTTTGTCCAGAGGTTGAGGATGGCTCCGATGAGATTCATGGCAACAGCCAACAAGTAGATGCGCCATTCGCTTATGTCACTAATCGTGGTCAGTCAATGTGAATGTCGGCAGAGGCACCAATCGGGCCTGTTGATGGTCTCTTACACTGATGGGCACGCAAGCTTGATGCACCCAAAGACGAACTGGCTGACAGCAATGGAGGAGCTAGCTGTGACACAGTAGGCAGCAAATAGATTACATACTCCCGTTATGTATGCTGCCACACGAGACACCTTCTTGGGAGCGAGCGTCAGTGCCCAATAATACTGCCCGCCAGAGGTGGGCATGGCACTGATCAGCTCGCTGAGCGAAATGGCCACAAAGATGTTGAGAATAAACATCAGAATCAGCCCATAGGTGATGCTGGCAGGTCCGGCAGCGGTGATTCCCGAGGTGAACCCAGATGCGACACCAAGCCATGAGTTGGTCACCGTGAAGGCGCTGCAGATCAGCTGAAACGGGGAGAATTCGCGTTTCATCTGGGGATTGTAGCCCATTTCTGTCCAGAAGCGTATTAGGCAAATACTATAGAAACCAAGGACTTGGCAGGTGAGGATGTAAACACACGTTCGAGGAAGAAGTCGTCATTCATGGTTATCTCGTCCGTCCCAGAACCAGACAAGGCCACCTCGTCAACGACACCTGTCGAAGGTTTGGGTTGTTTGGGTGATTCTTCCATGGTCTTCAAAAGTATGATGGAAAAATTCGATATGCGGAGTTGTCAAGAGGTATACAAGTTTTTGGGCTCAGTAGAAGGGTTGAGAAAGTTCAGTCGAAGAGGTTATGATGTCCAGCCATTGGGTTAATAAAGAGCCAGGCGATAGCCACGGAGCGAAGTTATCTACAATGGCGAGGCTAGTATCTCTTCAAACCACCTACCTACCTTAGGTGGTCGTATCCACGCGCAGCGCAGTCCTTCCCCCCAGTAGTCAGGGGGGATTCTAGGGGAAGCGGTTGCGTTCTAGATTGACGGGAAAGTCGGCTGCGGGCGTTGGCTCGCTCCTCGTCGAAAAAAGGCAGGTGGATCTTCTCCCCGCACTTGCGAAGGTCCCATTGATCTATTTAAGTTTGGTAGTGACACTCGAAGTTGGCCAGACCCATTTTAGCAGACACGCCAACTGATGGCTGACCAATCCTGCACATGGTAAACCGCGAGATCGAGCCTCAAAGGACCCTGTATCAAAGACACTCACTGGCCAACTTGTGATTCGACATGGCGTCTAACAGTCACACACTCATGCAACCATGATCCACGCATTCTTGGGCATGGGGCGAAGACAATGCAGAAGGTCGAGATGGAGAATTGGGGACAGTTATAACCTTCGGTTTCGTGGGAAACTGTCAAGTGCTTTGTCCTTCTGGGTATCTCAAGTCTCCTGTTCCAACGATCCTGCAACAAGACAAGGTGCCGAGGTGAGTGGGGGACACCACCTTGGCTACTTGAGTCAGGCAACGACTGACGTGCCGTGCCCTACCCTATGGATGCATTAATTCCCCCAGATTCTTTCCAGATGAGGCCAGAGACCGACATATGGCAGGGGCAACGACCCTCAGTTGTTACCAAATGATACAATGGCACATGACCACTACACTCTGCTCAAGTCCAAGCCCAGAGCTCTTTCGAGCTAACTTGATCCTAACAAATATGTTCTCCAATGCCACGAAAATTATATATTAGGTTAATCTATCAGATTGAACCATGATTTTGGTAGCTGAGGATCAAACCGTCGCTGAGCTAACAGAAGAATTCGCTGTGACCTGTTTTCATCCTGATCAATCATCACGCCAAGCTACGAAACCCAAGTTCTTCGAGCAAGATGGGAATCATATACTAAAGCGGGGACAATCACGCATTTTGCCACTCATCATACCATTAGCAGTGGAAATTCGTCCAGCTGAGGTACAATTTCTAACAATACCTACATACATACATTTAGAATTCACGCTACCACGGTGTTCGTGATTAGCTAGCCTACGTTCCCTTCTGGGACGCAACACGAGATGGATTCCACACCTCCCCAAGACGGGTCCTTCCCCACCTTGGTCTCCGTTGATAAGAAACTTATAGGTACCCATGGATAGATATAGACTGGCCTTGGTAGACAGTACTTTCATGGACCCTCAGCTCAGGACAGAGGGCACACATGGCTAAGGTAGTTTGTTGCGTCTCCTCGGGTCCCACCTCAGGCCCGCATCGTATCAAAGGGGCGTTTCTATTACGTCAAGGATGTCCGGAACGTAGCTGTATCGTGATTTATTGGCCAATCTTTATCGAGGTATTTCAACTTGCTTGCCTGAAGGGGATTAGACCAGGACGGCATTAATTGTTCTGTTGAGCCAATCTTCATGCTATGAACCAAGCCCTCCTGCAACTGGCTCGCTCTCCTACCATACTGGGCATGTGTATGCAAGAGAGAAGCGGGGCAGTAAATCAAAGGCCATGAATCCAATTCTGCGACTTCTAGCCTCAAGACTCTTTATCCATGCCGATTACTAGATATGATCTTATCTCATGTACGTCCACGGAACGCTGGGGAACGAAGCGCCGACTCAGTATCCATATCTCAGGACCTCTCCAAGCATTATTCACCATGATCATTGCCATCGCCGGCTTCGGCGACTTGACGCGATACGTTCTCGAGGAATTCCCAATTGCCGGCCACCAAGTTGTCATTTTAACTCGTTCCCTCAAACCTTTGTTACATCACCCAGCAGTGTGCCAGCGTGTCACAGACTACTCAGATGAATCGCTTGACGAGGCCTTGGCTGATTGCGAAGCCCTCATATCGACCATCGTGGACCTATCCCAGTCGTACGTTGACGTCCACCTGAAGCTGCTTTCGGCGTGCCAGCGAAGCAAGCAGTGCAAGAAATTCATCCCCTCTGAATTCACCGGCAACGCCCGAGATTTCCCAGACCAGCCCGCCTACTTTCGTCACTTCAACGCAACTGTGCGGGAGGCTCTGCGTCGCCAAAACGAGGTGCAATGGACAATCGTCTGTGTGGGCTTCTTTGCGGACTACATCGTCCCTGCGCAAAATCGCTACATTCGGGATATGAGAGAAGGCTCCCTCATCAATTACAATGTCAAAGAAATTCTTGTTCCCAACAGCCTCACAGACACCATCGACATGACATCTGCGAGGGATGTTATTCGGGGACTGGCCGCGCTCGTTAGAGCACCAGAATGGGACCAGTTTACCTTTATGTCCGGCGAGAAGACGTCGTGGGAGAACATTGCGAAGCTCATTCACCGCAGACATCCCGACTTTGTTGCGCGAGTCAAAACATTGAACCAGATTATTGATTTATTAGCCCCCGGGAACAGCGATGATGACATCCTTTTCGCTCAGTTGTTATTGTATTCTGCGTCTGGTGCAGCAACTTGTCCCGAACAAGCTGTATCTCAGCAAAGAAAGAAGCTCTTTGGCACTGTGACTTTCCGATCACTAGAAGATCTCTTGTCCGCTGTTGAACAGGACCCTCAGATAATTGTCTAAAGACATGCTCTGTCGAGGACAGTTCTACTGCTGGGATTAGCTGGAAAGTGTTGCCTTTTAAAGGGTTTATTCCTGCCTCGTTTATATATAATAGAAGCATGGAAATCAAATAGAAACTCTTGTCAATGGCCACATTGCATGACTACAGTAATACGCCGTGATCCCACGGATAACAGTCAAGAAGCCGCAGGTAATCTTCATTCCATCTAAACAAATACAGCTTTTATACTATGAAAATCCTCATGATAAGCTAGTTCGATTAAAAGAAAAGGCTGTAAAACAAGTTGTTTGGGCTGCCTAGGTAGGGCCTGTCCATGTCCATCCGTGTCTAATATACACACAAAGGGACACAGGACACCAGAGCGGACGATGGACTTGGCCAAAGCGCCGTAATGTAGCGTCAGAATTTCCTACATTTTTAAAAAGGTTCTCAAAAAGGCTAAAAGAATTACCTAGGCATAGAGATATTATTTATCCTTGTGGCCTTGAGAGTCCTAGGTACCATCTAGGTCCCATGCGAAAACGTCGCTAGCTAAACCCACATTCCAAAAGAGTTGATATACCCACCTCCGGCTGCCACATTTAGATTATATTCTAAGGAATTTAAATACCTCTTAATATAGTAAATAAATAGTATAAATTAAGATATCTTATTTCTAATAACTATTAGGGGCAGGTCTTTAATATTTTAAATATAAGCTTTTTGCTTAATATACTATAGCTATATAATAGGGTATTAAGTTTAATAGGGTATTAATAAAGCTCTGGGGAATAGCCTCCTATATAATTTATATATACTCTTTGAATTTTATAATATTAGCTATATTTCCTTTTAATTTAGAGAGTTCAGAGAATATTCTATAGAGTATCCTTTTTAAATAAGTCTAAATATACTTTATTAAGTTAAGATCCAGGCTATAAGATAGTTAGTTAATAAAGCTTATCCTATAAGTAATTAGGAAGTCTATAGTTTACTCTGATTTATAAATAGAAGTATTATCTTATTAAAAATACCTTATTCTATTATAATTAGGAAGTAGATCTTTCTCTAGGGCCTAGTAATAGCTATTAAAAGTAAAGCCTTTTTTCTTTATAAGCTTATTATATATTATAATTATAAGCTTTAAATATCTATCTTTCTAGATACTACTCCAGATTATAATAATAATATTAGCTTTTCTATATATTACTTTATTAATAAATTTTATATTATATACCTTATATATAAATCTTTAAACCTAGTAGTTTAATATTATACTATTATTTTAAACTATATACTTATCTAAGAAGATAATCTAAATAGCTTATTAGTAAAAGACTAATATACTATATATACTTAGCTATACTTTAACTAATTTATCTTCTTTTCTATTCTAATATTATATAAATATTCTTCTTTAATTAATTATCTCTTTATTTAAAAAAATATACTTTTTTATCTTCTATTTATAGAGATTAATAGTAAGTAAGTTATAATAAACTATTATTATACTTATATTAAGATCTAGATTATAAATAAGCTCTTTCTATATAATTTAATAATTATAATAGATTTCTCTTTAAATTCTATATAAGTTATAAGGAGAAAGAAGCTTAGGATATCCTTTATAATTCTCTATCTTTAAAGTTAATATCTTTTTAAGCCTTCGAAGAAAACAGGTAATTATAGTATATAATATGCTAAAATGCTCCGCTATAGTAGTATGCTTCTCGCCGCCCTGAACAGCAGCTATAATAGCTATACCGGTTTCTAATAGGGTTTATTATTTTCCTTGGTAATTTACGCTTAAAATATTACTAAAGGCTCTTTTTTTAGCCTCTATTATGAAGAATTATATATAATTAAAAGGAAAGGTGTGTAGTAGAGGATTTGCGCGAATACACGAAAAGTCGCGTGGTGCGTCATCTCTTTTGGAACCCCACTGTAACATAATATTGGGACTTACTTATTCGATACTTCACCGAGAGCCGCATGATTGCGGACACCAGAGTCCCCAACACCAATGTGATCGGACAGGGATCGCGTATATATGTATCGTCTGGGAGGGGATGGCCCCGTCAATTGACGCGTCATCCAGATGGGTCAGGTTTCAAATATAGATAGAATGCCCAGGGCTTCGGAGCAAGGCAGGGCTGCATAACTTCTCGCCTTGGCAGCAAGTGGAATAGCCTTCGGTATTTATCAAATTTGGACTGTAATCCGCAAGCGATTGCATCTCTAGGAAGACTAAGTAAGATTAGCAAGTCAATAATCTTTATCTGATGAAGGATAAATAAGAGCCCCTACTCTTGGGAAAAGTCATTTTACCTATTCTCAACATTATTCTCTTCTACATTCAAAAAGAGCTGGTCTCAATCTTATAAGCAATCATTTTCTCTTTAGTCTTTGACACTCAAGACTACCCTCCTCGTTGTTTAAAACCTTGATTTATCTACTATCTGGTTCTCTAAGTGGATTCTCTCTTGTCTTCTTTCAATTTACAATGGTCGGCATTACAAACCTCTCCTTTACTGCTACAGTCCTTCTCAGTCTTACTGAGAATGCACTTGCTGTCCGGACAGACGCCCCTCGCGCTCTAGGAACTAGAGCAAACACCATTGCCTCTGCCCCTGAAATGGGGGGCAGATATGGCCAGACATTGGGTCAAAAGATGGTTGCCCGCAACTTCCAAGGCATGGCTGAAGAGATTCAGCTTCAAAAAAAGAAAGGGAGGGGCTAAGGGGTCAGGGGGTGGCGGAAAGTCTGGAGGCGAGAAGACCTTCGGAATGAGGAATAGAAAGGGAAAAACTAGTCAAAGGCAGATCAAGGAGATTGCGCAAAGAACAAAATCAACAGTGGATCATTCAGCACGGAGGAAGAAGGATGAAGAGAGAGACAGAAGACGGATAGAGGAGAAAGAAAAGGAGAACAATAAGAAGCATGCCGAGGAAAGTTTAGACATTCCAAAGCCCTGGAGGATCCCAAGGCCCGGGGAGTTACCCACCAAAAAGGGAGCATCTAGGAAGGTTTCAGGATCCAGGAAGGGTTCAAGAAGATAGTAGCTTAAATAGATCAAAATGGCTACAGCCATAGCTGCAGAAACGATACAGTAGTTATTGTTGAAATTACAGTGGCCTACAAGGTGTATTAGGCCTTGAGACCGCTATAACTAGCAGCAGCGGAAAATTTAGCTTCTAACTTATAGTGAATACTCCTCTATAACTTAGTCAAATTTCACACTAAAAAGTCGGTTTATAGTGCATTTTATAGCGCAAAAGAATCTTATTTTAGTGAGAGGAACCGGAAAAATATACCAATTTCTCTCATAGGTCTACCGACTAAAAACTACTCTAAAACCCGCTACAGCAGCTTCCCGGGCTACTTTTGATTTTCTGTAAAATTTATTACTATAGGAAATCTAAAAAATCAACTC
This sequence comes from Clonostachys chloroleuca, assembly GCA_037952775.1. Classification (NCBI taxonomy): domain Eukaryota; kingdom Fungi; phylum Ascomycota; class Sordariomycetes; order Hypocreales; family Bionectriaceae; genus Clonostachys; species Clonostachys chloroleuca. Next base: position 10,702,759 of record JBANAY010000004.1, read on the forward strand.
ACAACCACCAAAACCTTCGACCGATATATATACCTTTTTAAGACCCACTTTTATCTGAAAGAGCTAGTCTTTCTGATCAGTTAAGTATAGATATTAGATACCTTATCTTTAAAGCTGAAAGAGATATCTAAGATCTAAGGTCTAGTCTAGGGTAGGTTGGTTATAGGGTAGCTTGGGTATAGGTTAGAGCACTAGAAGTTACTCAGTTTTTTCCTGAATTTTCTAGACCCTTATTTAGGCTAATATAGCCTAATAACCTATAAATAACGCTGCTGACGCTCCTAGCCCTAAAGGGGAACTGGAGCCCGCTAAGCCGTAGCGGTCATAGCGGCCTGTAGTCACTGACCCACAGTGGCTGCAACCGCTAACTTATAGCGATACGGTCACTAACTTATAGTGGCTATAGTCTCTCAATTCAACAATAGTTATATAGTAGAAGATTAGCTATATCTTCTACTTTAAAAAGATATAGTAAAAATACTTAAGAATTTAGATTAAAGATGTTTTTAATAATAATCTATTTCTCTAGATTAATAAGATTCTAATTACTAGATTAGTAATCTACTTAAGGAGTATAACCTTATCTATATTATATTAGGGTTATATAATTAATATTATAGATTACTATAGCTTATTAGAGACTTAATCTTAGATCTCTCTAAGGTCTGGAGAGCTAGAGTAAGTTAGTACTCTTTACTAGTAAATAGTATACTTTATTATTAAGTAAATTAAATTTAAAATTAGAAAATAGAAAAATTAGAAAAAGTAGTATATATACTAGTTTAGTATATATACTAATAGATTATATTATATATAAACTATAAGAATATTTAATATTTTATTATAATCTAGTAATTTAATAAAAGATAAATTATAATAGTTAGGTAATTTATACTAAACAGGGTCTAGGGTAGGCCAGGGTTAAACTAATTAGAGTATTATTCTAAGTAGTATAATCAGGTTATTATAAGCTATATAATATAAGTTACTTGTTATGCCCAAAAGGTGCTCTAACCACCTATGGCAAAAGGCCTGCTGCAGCCCTCTAGTTAGGAGCTACAGCAGTATTAGAGCCTATATAGCGTAATATTACTATTAATATATAAGTATTATAGAGCTAGTTCTAATAGATATATAAATAATATTATTAATAACTATCTAAAGAAGTATAATACTATATAAATAAATATATATATATACTAGTATATTTACTATAGTCTTTATACTAATCTTTATTTATATTATAAATAAAGACTATCTTCGAGCTATAGGAAGTTATATATAAGGTAGATAGTACTAACCTATCTTAATAACTAATAAAGATAACTTTACTTTAGATAAGTAAAGTTATAAGTAAAGACTATTATAAATACTCTAGTAAATATACTAATATATATATATATTTATTTCTATAGTTTAGATACTCTTTTAGATAATTATTAATAATATTATTTATATATCTATTAGAACTAGCTCTATAATACTTCTATATTAATAGTAATCTATATTATATAATTATATAATTTTTTTTATTAGTTTTACTATAAATAAGGTATATCCTAAGATTAATTAATATATAATCTAATATATATTTTTTAAGAATATAATTAGTAGTTTATATCTGAACTTTTAATATTATAAGATAAAGTTAAAATATTATACTTTTAGCCTGGGTATAGATATTAATCTTATAAAAACTCTAGTAATAGAAGATATTTATATAGCTAGATATATAAATAATCTAGCTATAGCTATAGCCCCTAAAGAGGGAAGCTTATTATCTAATAATAATAACTATATTTCCTTTCTAACTTAAAGCTTATTATAATTAATTAATTAATTATATCTTACTATTAATTACTTAATTAATTAATTACTAGATATCTAGTAAGTACTTAAATAGTTATAATATTTAATATAAATATTCTAACCTCTTAGAGCTTAGTTAATACTTCTAATAAAACTCTTAAAATAATAATAATAATTATCTAAAGTAATCTAATATAGCTATTTACTAAATATATTTATAATATATCCCTCTAATTAGTTAAAGATCTATTTATAATAATAAAGCTACTTTTAGTATTATAGATCTAGTAGCTATATCTACTTAGTCTATTATTTTATATAGCTTACTATCTATAACTACTATTATAGGAACTTATAGAGAATTAAGATAAACTTAAGTAAATACTATATCTTAAGAATAATTATCTTCTTATATAGACCTACTATAGCCTGATATATAACTTATAGTTTTAGTATATTATATACTATATTAAGATAATTAGAATAGAGATAGCTTTTAAAAATTAATTATTTAAACTTTATTTTTTTTTTAATTATATTTAGATTAGGATATTATTTATATTAAGCTAGAGTATATTAGAATTAGTTTTAGTTTAATTTAAAATTATATATATTTAGAAATAAGAAAAGCTAGTTATATAAGATTATTAGTTATTTTATCTCTATAAGTATAGTATATATTTATAGCTATAGAATATTTTTATTAGGAATAATATAGATTTAATATTAACCTGATATCTATTTATATATAATTAGTTATATTATATAATAATAGCTATATAATAATCTAATTATACTACTCAGAATAATACTCTGATTAGTTTAACCCTAACCTACCCTAGACCTCGTTTAGTATAAGTTAACCTAACCGTTATACTTAAGATTCCTTAAGGACTAACTTTATAAGAGGCTTAGAGATAAACTTAATATAGCTATTATAAGAAAGAATACTACTATAGCCCAGGTAATTGCTTTAAGCGAAGCGGATACTAGTAATATCATTCTGAGCGAAGTAATATAAATAGCAAAGATAATATCTATATAAATAGTAGCAATAGTTATAAGTAGAGCTAGCAGGCCTAGTAGTACCAGTAGAGCCCGGCCCATATTATAGGTAAGTTTCGACTAAATAAGCCTGGAAGTAACATATAGTTAGCGTCCCGAGGTGCATGGTGCTCCTTCGGCAACCGTTCCCCTCTGGGAGACCAGCTTAATCCTTGCTCTACTCTCCTCATGCAATCCTCATGTATGAGGTTTTAAAGTCTAGGCGTCGAGGCGATACATATGGACCCGCCCATAAGGGGGGGATTCTGGGGCGAGACCGTGGAGAGCCAACATGATGGGAGAAAGGTGGGAGGTTTATAACCACGCGACTACGGTTTTGTCTGCCATTGAGATCATGCATAGATGAGGCAATCAGGCGGCCCTGCCCGCGGTCCTGGTCACACTGGCCGATTGCAGGATCATGATGACCCTGCCCTTGAGACTGCTAGCCCGACGGGGAGTGTAAGTATACACCCCTCTGCCTCTGGTTCCCTTACCTCCCTTCTTGCGTACAGTCGGCCTGGGTGGAGTCCATTTGCTCCAGTCATCAGGATAAGTAGAGCCTGTTCGTAGAGTCTGTTCCCCCGCCCCTTGTCATTTTCTCCCACTCCGTCCACATCTCCTCCCTAGCCTCGGGAAATCAACTTCACTGCTAGCTATCATGTCTTGGTCATACGACTATGCAAGTAAATCTTTTCGCGATGAAGGCGAGTTGCGAGTCATAGAGCCGCCTTCTGGTGAGGATCATGAGGGCCAAGCGGATAAAGAGGACAGTGGATCCGTTTTCCATGGAAGGTCCTCTCGTCCTGTTAAGAGGAAACCTGAGCAAGTCAACATGGTCGTTATTCGCTGGGAGTGGCTTTCTTTTCTGGTCATACAAGTTGCCCTGGCTCTTGTATTCCAGGTTGTCGTTGTTGCCCAAACGGCACGGCTGGGTGTGGATATTGTCAAAAGCTCAAATATCGCAGAGCTCTTTGCACTTCAAGGCTCTGGCGACAAATACATGGATGACAGCCTGTCGAGAGGCATCAGTACAACTGTCACTGACGAACAATATGGGGAACTGGTTAAAGACACGCATGGATGGAAACTGCATCTAAGCACGGGCTAAGCAACGACTCCATGAGTAGTCGAGAGCAGTGAGCTGATTTCGGAGATGGAGCCTCACTGTAATATTTCAGGGGCTATCCATACGTCGTTGGTTTTTTCTTTTTTTACGCTTTGTTGGCTTTGAATCAGAGTGAGATGGGCATTCAATTCGTTAGCGAATTTGAGTCAGACCTCTCGATGGTCGGAGGTGAATCAATGCTCGCCCCCAAAGATGTAGATTGAGCTGTCTGGTAGGCTGAGCGGTGGCGGATGACACGCAATGATTGATCCTGATAGCCTTAGTATTAGAGAATACTACCGTACTGGCACGGAAGGACAGCACATTTGTTACTCACATCAGTGAGTGTTTTATCTTGAGCGACTCGCCACTGCGGGGTCAGAAAACAGCCTTTCAGAACGCCCCGTTGCGACTTTGTCAGCCTCTTCCTGGCCGCATGAACTTGGTGTCCAGCACCACCTAAAATGCCGGCCGATCTTGTGGATGCAATATTGTGAAAAAGAAGTGCGAACCTGTGAAATGCCTCAGCCTACGGTGCCCAGAACGTCCCATGCCGTTGTTCAACATCCGCCAACCAGCCTCACTTTGTGAGCGATGCAAGGTGGTGGCCTTTGACGATGCCGAATTTGAAGGCTTCAAACGAGTCAAGACCAAAGACAGCGACTTCCTAAGCTACGATCTCCCTGAAAAACAGCAGGAAGGCGATGAGAAGTTCGAGTTCCGACTCGACTTTGACTTGGAAGATACTTTTCCCCACCTCCCCCAGCTTACTCAAGGTGCGACAGATGGCTGTGGCTTCTGCGGCTATCTTAAGCACCTCTTGCTGTCCGATGACGTTCAATGCCGATTAGGCGACCTGATCGTAGACCGATGGGATCGAGAGCTCTCCGTCTCCATCTTCCTCTTCTATCGCTGGGGGACATGGCTGTTCTTTGATAGTGATGGGCTGGACTCACTGGTCGTTGGCCTTTATATGAACGCGCGGGATTTCCAAACCATCGACAACAACGGGGACCTTGAGATGGAGATAATTCTGAGCGTGGGATCCGACCAAACCCTCGGTAAGGACACATTTGACCCTTATGAGACTCTTGCGTCGGGCTAATCCCACCTTTACCATGTGCAGATTCGGCCGACGATACATGTGCAACCTGGCTGAGGTTGTGGCCTTCCACGCAAACTGACCACCTAACCGAACAGAAGCTGAATTGGATATCTTCTCATATAGTGGACTGTTTTGAGGGTCGACATTCATGCAAATGCCTACCTGGAGAACGGGAGAATGCCTCATCTCTTCCAACCCGTCTAGTGGATCTTACCGGGCCGATTCCTCGTCTGGCCTATGGAGGCCGAATCATCGCTGAAGCAGAGCGTAATGGACGGGAAATTCCGAGATATGCAGCGTTGAGTTACTGCTGGGGGCTGGAGTCTCATGCAAGAGATCAGCTCAAGACCACAACAGCATCAGAGGAGAGGATGCGGCTGGGGATTCCAATGGAATCCTTGACAAGAACCATAAGGGACGCTGTGCAGGTTGCTCGAGCATTCAAAATTCCTTTCCTCTGGGTGGACAGTCTTTGCATCATCCAGGACGACATTGCCGACTGGGAGCGAGAAGCAAGTCGAATGGGTATTGTATACTCCAATGCCTTTGTCACTTTCTGCTCCTTGGGCTCGTCCTGCCACACGAGCTTCCTGCAGCCCCCTTCTCCAACCATTCTCATCCCCTTCCAGTCATCTCTCAATGACAAGGCCAAGGGCGCGTATGTCCTACGCTACTCGACTTGCGCCATTGGCAAAGTCAACGCAAACCATATCCTGACGGACGTTTCTAGTAGCCGCTGGCTTCAACGCGGTTGGGCCCATCAAGAGTACGTCATGTCGGCGCGCCTGGTGATCTTTGGGCCGCACTTTGTCCACTTCCTCTGCCCATCCATAACAGCTGCAGAGAACGAGAAGCCTGTGAGCGTACAATGGCAGTTCCTTCTTCGCGGTGTCGCCACAGATCCCGAAGAACTATATAATGAATGGGGCAAGAGTATCGCTCCCATCTATTCGGATAGGCAATTCACAAAGCCCGAGGACGCTTTGCCAGCAATATCAGGTCTCGCAAGGTACTTCTCAACCGTGTTGGCGGACGAGTATATCGCCGGACTCTGGAAAAGGGACATGTTAAGGGGGCTCATATGGTCTTATTGTACGTATCCAGGAACAAGCTTTCCCCATATCAACGATCTTCTCAAGAGATTGAGCCAGAGGAATCCATACATTGCCCCTTCCTGGTCATGGATCGGGCGGCGAAACGTTGACATGGATCTATACCGGAGTGTACAGGACACTCGAGGAGTTTTTCAAAGCCTTTGCGATATTGAAGCAACCGTGGATGTCCAGGGTCAGAATCCCTTTGGCCGAATCTCATATGCGCAGCTGAGGGTCACTGCTCCGACATACACCTTTTCCGATACTACAATCTCTCAAAATGCTCCTGGCATAGGGTATGTTGAAATCAGTCTGCCAGAGGGAACAGTGATATTCTGTACCACCGACTGGGCTAGTAGGAGACTAGAGGGTCAGTTCAAGTTGATCGTGGTTGGGTCAGTAGATTGGGAGAATACCACAAAGAGTCGGGCACAGCGCAAAGCAGTCGGGTCAACGCTTGGCAGCTTGCCTAAGGGCGAGTTCTCGAAGAAAGAAAGCATCGATGTCTATGGCCTTCTTTTACACGTGGCGCCCCAAGACGACCGATTCTATCGGGTGGGTGTATTCAACTCGTATTCTCAAAAGGGCGGAGGGATTCAGCTTTTGGATTCCTGCGAGACAGAGACAGTCTACATCATATAGCCGGACACTGCTAGTGGATGTAGGGTTCCAGCTTATACTATACTGAAAATTAGCGACAGCGTGAAGAGGAGTTTGAAATTAGGATTATACGCTGCAATATTGCACAGTGCTTCGATTAGAGTCGAAAATTCAGGGGCGAGTATCGCAACGTTCGATTAGTCTAGACTTCTAAGAGTAAGGGTGAGCAGACTTTGTCTTAACCTTCTCGTCTATTCTTGTCTCCCACTCGCTGGCTGCAGCTTGAAGCAGCAGGCTGTGGCCTGCATGCTGCATGCTTGAAAGAAGGAGGAGTGATCCCGTTGGTATTATCGCCGAATACAGAACCGTGTCTAGCCATGCTTTACTAACGAATATTCGGAGAGGTTACGGCGATCTTTCGGTATGATTAGATCGGGGGCATTATGCCATCATTTTGAGGTCGCAGTTCGTGCGTGGTTCATGTGGAAGCGAAATATTGAAGTCAAAGGCCGGTAAATTCGAACACAAGGATAAATTGACAGGACTTGGGAAAAAGTGACTTGTGGACACAGCCACATTTGTGCCCTGGTGGTGACTGAAGGTGAGCGAGTTGAGTGGAATCACGTGCTCGTGATTTGAACTTAACTGTGGCTGCTGCACCAGGCTTGACTTGAACCTGTTCTGCTCTGCATTACACAGCTTTACACGAACCAATCAACTCCCATTTACGATCGCAAGTGAATTACAATACCCAAGAAAGATGAATGCATCCATGGCGACTATTCATATCTTACGTCACGGACAAGCTCTTCACAAGTAAGTTCAAGGCTAGCAACAAAGTGTGCGAAAGATGGTCTCAATCCTAATTGCTTTTCGCAGTGTCGATAAGCCATATCCTCACCGAGACCCTCCTTTGACAAAAGTTGGGACCAAGCAAGCCGAGAAAGTCTTGCTCCCTGCAAAGCCCGATCTTATCATTGTCTCCCCCATGACTCGCACGATCCAAACTACCCTGATTGCGTTCCGGCAATTTTTGGGCGAATCCTCCACACAGGCCAAGACGGAGGTCCAGATCTGGCCAGAACTGCGCGAAGCGCATGACGCTATTTGTAATAAAGGAGTTAGCCGAGCCGAGATTGCATCTGCCTTTCCCCAGTTCGACTTCACTTCGTGTCCTGAGGAATGGGACTACCCACCGCATAGCGTAGAGGGTGCTACTTTACGTGCCGAGACAGTTCGCCGTCTTCTTATGAACCTCTCCGCCTCTTATCAGAATATATTCCTTGTTACTCACCGAGGTCTCATCGCATTTCTAGTCGAGGGACCAAGGTATGATGTTTGCGGTATGTTTTCCTAGTCCTATTCTTCTATCAATTTATACGGCCTAGCCTGAAATTTATTCTAGAGCTAACTGTTTGGCTCTTCTTATACTAGAGTGTCGTTCATATAGATTTGCTAGTGCCGATGAGGTTGAGGACCAGAGGTATGGAACTCACCAGGATACGGGGGATAACCAGGATTTTGGCCCGAGTTTGCTGGTTCCCCTTTCCTCATGAATGACAGTGGCCATTCCCAGGTATGATCTAGAACCAAATTTCACGAAAACTCCCACTGTCACCTTTACGAGAAACCCTCTTGTGTTGATTTTGTTGGCCAAGGGGGTCAGGAACACAATTCGGTAAATAGTGCTAGCGGAGGCGAGTGGTTTTATAGATCCCATGATTTCGCTCTCTCCTACCACCAAGTCCAATCCATTTTAAGGCAATGCAGGTTTTATTGCATGTGTTCTAGTTAAGAGTGTTCGTAGATAGAATATTTCAATCTTGCTAGATGCCCAAGTTCCTCACTCCTCACAACATACATGCCGTCAATTACTCAGATGTAAATAGACTATGAAATCATTTTCTCCATTTAAGCATGCACTTGCCACTTAGTAAGCTTAATCTATCACCTTTGAGCCAGCTAAGCATGGTAAAGACTGTAAGGTGTACTTCTTTAAGAGATCTACAAAATCATGTAATCTGATTCTAGTAGGTTCCATGGGAGACATAAAAGCAGCCTGTGACGTACTTGGGCAGGTACGGTACATCTTGAGCCCTCAGTAGTGGCTTCCTGTTTGTACTTCTACTGCCAGCCGTCGCCACTAAGGTAGGTACCTAGGTAGCTGCTCGGTACGCGGCCTTGCTGGTCCCACACCAAGCCCTATCTCTTTCCCGTTTCTCTCAGGTTCTGATTCGTTTTTCTTTCTCTCATCACGCTTCTGCTTCTCTTCTTCTTCTTCTCCTCGTCGTCGTCGTCGTCGTCGTCGTCCTTCTTCTTCCTTGGCATTCACATAACATGGAAGCAAGACCGACGATGACCCTCGTCCGCACGTCGTCGCAGTGGCATTGCAACAATGGAAGTATGACTTTATCTCTGAAACTCGGCAAGTTCTCGAAAATAGCTAATGCATCGAACAGCCTCTCAACAGATAGGGGGAAGAACTCCACTCTCGATACGATGACGCAGGCTGATATCTCCCCCGCGCATTTGCGAAGTGATCAATCGGCCAGCTGAATTCGTGTCTGTGAATCCACACTGTGGGGTCGAGGATATCGACTGGATCCAATGCAGCGCCTTGGGCTTTCGCCTTCAGCGCTTGCGACCCTCTCTCATAGGTGCAGATATCTCTTCGTCAAGGTTGGCGAGGCCGTGCCAATGATTGATACCCCAATCGTGTCTCGGAACTCGCTGGGCTATCTCAGACAAGATGCTGACCGGAAACTTCACGGCAATGGGGAAAAGCTGTCGTCTTCAGATGCCTTGCGAGCAAAGGCTTCACCAATAACATCGAGGAGCAGGAGGGAACTCGGCATGGCTCGAGGGGAGAAGACGTCCCGGGAATCAGCGTTCCGTAGGTTTCTCTTCCATTGTACAGCGAATGAAGAGTCAGAGCCCGTCCTTCGCCTGATATGCCTCTGCTCCATTTTTTCGACCGCAGAGTTCACCCTCTCCACCTGTAAGTGCAAATGAGAGCTGATAATGTACTAGAGTTGAACCGTAGTCTAATTTTCCCGTCACAGACCCAGTCATAACAGCAGAAAGAAACCGCCGGTACAAGAACTATCTCGAGTTTCTTGCCAAGTTGTTTGAAAGTAAGTTGCCTGAATACAGAGAGGAGCTTAACTGGAACTACGGTGTGCTGGTTGCCCCCTTCTCAGCAAATCGAATCACTGGGGCAGATGTGTATATGGCTACACTACGCTCCTGAGAAAGTGTGGACTGAAGCTCAAGTACGCCATGAATGGTTAGGCAAGGCACCTCTACCTAACTCGCAAGGCTAACGACTTGGACAGAAAGGACTTAATTTTCTAGAATCAGAATCGTCCATCCTCATGCTTTCTCTACTTACATTTCATCATGAGCCCTGTCTGAATCAAGGATTTCAAGAAAGAGTGATGGCAGGATACATGGGCTCGGTAGTTCGAACAATACTCCCCCACCAAGACCTGAGACCTGAGATGCGGGCGGGTTGGAAGCGATCCTGCCCTACTCCCAGCTCACGTTCGTGGGCGGTCAGCTCGATATCTTTAAGATCCCCATATCGACAAGTCATTTCGGGGCAGGAGAAGACGTAGAAGAGGAACGAGGACGAGGACGAGGAGAAAGAGGAGAAGAAGAAGAAGAAGAATGAGGAGAAAGAGGAGAAGAAGAATAAGAACGAGAAGGACAAGGACAGGGATAGGGCGAGAGGGGCAGGGACAGGGAGAGAGGGGCAGGAACAGGGAGATAGGGAGGGACAGGGATAGAGATAGAGATAGATATAGGGAGAGGGAGAGGGAGAGGGAGAGGGGGAGGGAGAGGGAGAGGGAGAGGGAGGAGGAGAAGGAGAACAGGTTCATCCGCCTACCCCTCTCTCTCTCTCCCTTCTAGTTCTCCTGTTCGTTCTCGTTCGCGGACAGAAAGGAAAAATTAATAAGAGCAATAATAATAGCGAGTCGCTGAAGAGAAAAATAAGTTGTTCATGGTTCGCAACCACACATTCTTCTTGTCTCTGTGGCTAACGCGACATGTATACAAGGGTTTCCAGTGGTAATATCATGCCTTCGCATTATGAAGCGGTATAGGCTCGACTATATACACTGCGAGATGAAAGAATCGGTAGTCAAACGCTCTACCTCCATGCCCAACGCAACACCCCCATTGATCCCCAGATTAGTCTCGTTATCTTAACTCCCTTCCTAGGGCCACCTAAACGTTCACTATTGAGCTACCTACCTATACATAAGGTAGTTAGCGGATGTCTTAGTGCCTCAATTGCCTTACTTGATGAACATACGCGGGAGGGTACCAAGGGTCTTATCTCAGAGGCAAGATACTGGAATAATTCTTGGGCTGACTTGCCTTCTCCTTCTCCTCCTGCTCCCCCTTCTCCTTCGTTTCCTTTTTCTAATTTTACTTTTAATAAATGCAAACTTAACTGTTCTTCACCGAAGCACCAACCATCCGATAAATGATGGTTGAAGTGGTGGAATTCAAAGAGGCACTTGACAACAAGGACATTGAAGCCATCATAGAAGAATGCTGGCACTATGCAGTGGATATTCTCAGATGCAAAGATACCAAGAATTACTTGAGCGACCAAAAGGAGCAACGTTTGAAAGACATCGCAAGAGACATGTTCGACGCACTTAAGATCAACCGAAAAGAGAACCCACAAACGCTCAACGCACTGATCAACAAAATAAAGACAACCCATATACGCTTACCTAAAGTTCGGTGCAACCAAGGACATTTTGACGAAGACCCTGGACATGGGAGATTTGGTGTCTGGTCAATTGATCTACAGCGGGATGTTCGGATGATGTCATCTTCGATTAGGCTGTATGGATCTTGCATAACTTGCAATGGTTGACACCAGTAATGGAAGAAGAAGAATGCTGTCTTCAGAAGTAACTGTAGCTTTTTCGAGGAGCGTGATTCTCAGGGAACATCTTAGCTTATGCGTTGGAGACCAGGCTTGAATAGAGTGCGCTTGCAAACAAACTTGATGGTGGTGATGTAAAGTTCTCTTATGCAGGTAGCTCTCCTCCTCAGGTGGTCAATGGCGGTAGATTTATCTCCGGGCTGTCTTCATAGAAAATTGCATTGATTGGTATTAGATACAGGCGTCAAAGACATCGTTTTAAAAATTCGGCTCGTTTTGCCCATCACGGCCATTTCTGACACCCGGATTCTCCGCACAAAGCGAATAATCCGGCTCCGGCACGAGCGTCAGCAACCCACACCGCACATCTTGCTTGCGCATCATGTCTGTATCGTCCTTTGGCTATTGGGTGCTTGGGAGCCTGCTACAGACCTACAACACAATTCGCTACGGCAGCGACAGTATGGAAGCCCGTCTGGCTCAGGCCTTGAAGGACAGCGCGGCGTTGCGCAAGACGTCACCGCCGTGGAAGAACGACGAGCCTCACCCACAGTACTACTACACATTCGACCCGGCGACTTCGTCCTGGACTGGAAAGAATCCCTCGGACGATGCGTCTCAAGCAGCAGACAGCAGCGGCATCAGCGGCATCGCCCTCTACAGCTGGAACATCGACTTCATGCTCCCCTTCGCGGAAGCGCGCATGAAGCCAGCGCTCGCCCACCTCGACAGCCTGCTGCCCTCCAGCTCGTCCACCCTGGCCCCCGTCATCTTCATCCAGGAGTGCACGCCCTCGGACCTGGCCACCATCGCCGCCACGCCGTGGGTCCGGGAGCGATTCCACCTCACGGACCTAGACCCGACCAACTGGGCGACGGGCCACTACGGCACCGTGACGCTCGTCGACTCCCGGCTGCCCATCACCGCCGCCTTCCGCGTCCACTACTCCCAGACGCGCATGGACCGCGACGCCTTCTTCGTCGACGTGTCCGTCCGGGGCAAGACCGTCCGTCTCTGCAACACGCACCTCGAGTCGCTGGCTCTCGACCCGCCGTTCCGTCCGCCCCAGATGCAGCTCGTGGCCCGGTTCCTGCGCGAGGACAAGGTCCACGCCGGGCTAGCCGCGGGAGACTTCAACGCCATCCAGCCGTTCGACCGGACGCTGCACTCGGACAATGGGCTCCGGGACGCGTTCCTCGAGCTGGGCGGGGAGGAGGACACGGAGGAGGGCTACACTTGGGGCCAGCAGGCGAGCACGAAGCTGCGGGAGACGTTTGGCTGCTCCAGGATGGACAAGGTGTACTACTGCGGAGGCGCCGAGGTGGACAGGTTCGAGAGGATCGGGGCTGATGTGCTGACGGATGGGGAGGAGGAGCGGAGTGAGATTGTGGCGCTTGGTTTTGAGAAGGCGTGGGTGACGGATCATCTCGGCGTCAAGGCCGAGATGAGGATTGTTGACGAGAAGATTGCGACTCGGCTGTAGGATTGAGTACAAAAGGCGGTTGCAGATCTACTAGAAGAACCACTGCAGCTACTTCTGGAGGTAATACACATGCAATGTGTCCATCCATTACTCTACGTGCTTCCTCCTTGACAAAACTTGGCCCCGTACGGAAGTGACATCTGCAACGTGGAGAGAACCTCGTGCCTATGGTTCGACATTTGGGGATTGACATTACTCGGACTACGGCTCTTCAATCGGAGGTTCTTGGATGGCTCCTTCGGCAGTGGGACTTCCATTACGAAGTCTTCAAGCAGAGCCTTTTCGACCCTCAATTATAGACTTTTGTGGCCGAGCTATTACGATTGGGTTCGCTGTGGCCGCCGCTAAAGCTCAGCCTCCGTTGCCAAAGTCAAAACGGTGGCCCACCCAACCTCTCTCCCTTAGACAGCATAGCTAAGCTTCTCCTTGTGTACTCTCGGTCGATCGATAGGTCGTAGGATGGAGGTAGCCTGGGGCAGAACGGGAGGCATGTTCCATGGGATGGTCGATGTTAGCCTGGGGTAACCGCATTTCTCTGCTGTCAGGCATTCATTGGTTTCCGGGCATCGGACGTCTATGATCGTGTGAGGCCGGAGGGAATTTGCCAAATTCGGTGGTTCCCAGATCGGGGAGGGAAGAAGGCTGGTTGTGGTAGACAACACTCTCTTTGTCACGTTGTGTTTTGCAATGGGCTCTGCGGCGTGTTGTTGATGCCTGAGGTTGTATTGTGATGTGGCTGATTAAAATGTGGCGCGCCGACGCCACCTTCAGCTTTAGGTAAGCTACCCTGTATTGATCTACGCAACTCGCCGCCGCCTTCTTACACTCTAATTGAGGATGGTGATAAATAAGCTTAAACTAACATTGATGCCATAATGGGAAACTCATTGGAGTTATTCCAGCACTTTGGTGGATATAAAATGTAGTCTTTTTATCTCTCAATGCTACGTATCGTGGGAGTGAGATTCTTGATTGGCCTGGACACAAAAGTAACATAAAGAGAAGAGTAGGAGTCAATTTAGCAGTACGAATAATATTACTTAACGCGTTGAAAAAATTCAACAGATTTCTGAAGAAAAAAAAACAAAAAACCTCCAGTTGACAATCTTATTGTTTTCAACTCCGCACATTCTCAATTTGAATACTTGATGACCCGACCACGTATTGAGCAGTATGCAGGGAAAGCCTTACATCACATTAAATACTCAACCTCCTCGTCCCTATATCTCGAACACAATTTCGGCGCCGAGATGAGCTTGTTTGGGTCCCAAGAGGTAGGATCCCTCTGCGCAGCAATCCCTCTCAATGGAAGCCATTTTTTACGGATGTCATCTGCGTACACCCGAGAGGAAACAGAGGTAGTTTTCCGAGTCCTGGTGTTCACTGGAGCGGCCAAGTCGAAGAATTGGCCATTACGCGACTGAAACATAACAGATAGTGTCGTATCCGGCGAAATGAGAACGAGGTCAATGTCTTTCACGGTGACCGAATCGAGATCGAAGAGGAGCCGGATCTGGCGGAGCTGGGTGAAGGTGTCGCCTCTCTCAACCTCCCGGAGCAGCTCGGCCGCCGGTTCCACGGAGAGCGCATTGCAGTTTTCGATGTGCAGATTCACCAGGCTGCGCGGCAGGCAGTCCACAAGCCTCGGACAGTCGTCCGGCACGGGGGTCTTGTGATGCGCGGTCAGAGACTCCATCTCTATCTCGAGGGTCTGCAGAGCAGCCATGTTACGGAGCCGCGTGCCCATGTGCACAAGCCATGCGGGGTGCGACCGCATCGACTTGCCTTGCTCGTCGTGTAGGATCAAGCGCAGATGAGTGAGGGTATCTCTATGAGGCAGAATTGCGTTCAGCACCTGCCTGGCCGACACGAAGCTGGATAGTGCGCCCCGATGGCCTGGCTTGACCCTGAAGCAGATACAGATGGACCCGCACATGTTCTTGTGGGTGTACTTTGAAAGCTCGAACTTCTCGACAGCTCTGCAGGATTGGAAAACTCTGTTCAACATCTCCGCGCGGATATTGGACTGTCTCAGGATAATCTCTCGCACCGGCGCGGACCTCGGGGGCACACCCCGGACGGGCGCGCCGGCGCTTGGGCAATCGCCGAGCATGGCCTCGTATACTCGGAGCCGCGGGAGAGTTAGGAGCATTTTGGCCCACTGCCACAAGGTCTTACCGTTCCTCATGGAGCCGGGCTCACCGTACACCTCCTCGATGCTTGAGAGCGGACCTGGGTGCAGGTCCCTGTAGGGCAGTGTGTTCAGGTAGGCTCCAAACTCCATCACCATGGGCAGGTTGAACACTGGGTCCTCCTGCTCGAAGCAGAGCGTGCGGACTTGCCGGCAGAAGAGCAGGATCAGCGAGAGCTGCGCCTCGGAGAATCCCCGTCTGAGGTCCTCAATCAATTGATTGCGCCGCATCATGAGCTCAGTGTACTGCGAGGCTGGCAACATCACATCGCGGATGCGTTGCTCATAGGTGTCGAGCTCCTGGGGTGTGCTTGCAGTGATGGCATCAGCGTTAAGCTCTCTGCCCCCTTTTCTTGATCGGGTATTGCCCATAACGATGACCCTGACGAGGTGGGCGAGCTGGGATTTGTCGATGAGGATGTAGCGCAAGAACTGGGCGTTGCGTCTCTCGGAGCAATCCCCCGTGCCCACGGAGAGGGGCGGGGTGTTGCGAAAGACGTGAACTGAGAATGGAAGGGCGAGCTGGTACAGACATCTACACATCAGAAGCATCTTGTGGATGTGCGATGGGCCTATAGATGTAACGAGCATGCCCAAGATACAGTTCAGGATTTCTACTGGGAGCTTGAGTATGTGAGACATTGTGGAAAGACGAGATGGGCCTTGGAGAGGCTCAAAGAATACCGCGATGGAGCTTAGAAGCAACTTTAAGCGATAACGTGCCGCATGTATGAGCAGACGGACGGCGATGGAGGATGTTTGTACACTTGAGAGTTGTGAGGGGGCGAGGGAACGGCGAGGAGGGGGTTTTATCTATATTGCTACCTTCATGCGCCACTGACCTACGCTGAAACCTGGTCCTTCGTAAGCAGGTTGCAGCCAATTGTATCCTTCTGAGTGAGTCCTTTTCAGTGCATCCCTCTATGATAGATCGACACTCGTGTTGGGCTAGATACTCCGAAATGCGACCAATGCCCAACAAAGATCTGGAAGTTTGTGTTACCTTTCTATATTTTTATCAAGGAGTCTGGATGAAATCAAGGCTAAGTGCCAGCACAAGACAGCCACGGGAGACGTGCGGGTTAGCAAAAAGAAGTGGATGATATTCGGCGGCAAGATTGGCGGGATGCTTCAAAAGGCACATCGAGCAAAGACGAATTTACAGAAGGCGATTGCCTTGCACATGTCCACGCTCTTGGAGATTTGACAAAAGCTGAACGGATATTAGAGCCACTACAAGATATTCCTGCTCTCCGCCCCATAGCGCGCTTGAGTGAAGTGAGGCTTATTCTCATGCACACAAACTTTGGGCACGGTATTACACATCTAACCCACAGTAGGGTGACATCAACATCCGAAACCGAGGGATAGAACAAAAAGGAATGAGCCTCTTGGGCGTTTCCCTAGACAGGAGTGCTGCTTTAACTTCTGGTCTACCAAAAGTGACTGTTGCTGCGCTCCGGAGGGCGCATCATACTCTTGGTTAGTTTTTCCCTTTGACCTCTATCTTGTTAATCGACTAATGTATCTGGACGCAGCTGAAGCTCTCTGCTCCACGAACACATTCAAGTTCTATGTCGACTTCATGGACAGTTTCTCTATGTTTCGGGCATTGCTGCCAGGCGAATTAGGAAGGAAAGGTTGCGCTACATATGACACAGCGTCCGCAACGTTGCCTCACCGACTGCGGCTGACGGTCACCTTTCGACGACTTGGTTGAGCATGTACGAGAATCCTATATTAGTATCCTAGCGTGCTCACTCCATGTTAATGTAACTGACTGGTCTTATATTGTGTCACTCCGTGACTCATGTTCAAAACTTCCGACATGCTGCGTAAAGCGTAGACTTCCCACATCATAATCCTGAGCTGATCCCTGGTTTCCTCTGCTGCCCGGCCCACGCCAAACCAGTAGGCCCGGCTAACCGTACATCACCAGAGTGAGTATTGCCAGTACACCTCTCGCTTTTCCGATGTTCTCGTTATAGTCTTGCTTTAGTAGTACGTTTATAGCTGGTTAGAGGTCATACTCTAAAACGACTGGTTAATAGGCTGTCTGATCTGATTGAAGGCAAGAGACTTCCTCGTCGGTCCCAGACGTACCAGACGTCGCCCCGAACACATTTACAACGTACGGGCCCTTCAACTTCAACTTGAATCGTTGATTTTCTCCCTTCCAAACCTTGCCATCCTGGCAAACGCGGCCGAAACCTTGATGCTGAAGCTCCAAGGGAAACTACGAAGGACGACCGTTCGCTGGCGATGCCAATGTAGACGGCTAAGAATACATGCCCCAAAAATACAAAATACCTGACCCGGTGTCCTCTGCACTTCGTAGCACGACCTCGCCATGTCAGTTCATGCCCTGTTGTTTTGACCACACAACCAGGCTTCGGGTCCTGAATAAGACAAGATAGCGTACTATGGATATGTGAGGCCTCGGTGATCTCAAGAAGAACATTGGAATATTCGTTTTTTTCGTCACAGCAAGTCACCCCTTCCAAGACGCACATAGTGAATGCCTGAATAAGGGTTGTATATCTGACATTTGGGACAATGGCGGGGGAAGGGGCAGGCAGAAACACTGGGGAATAGTGCGGCTAGGGCCTACATAGGGGATGTCAAGGGTTGTCTTCTTTCGGGTTTCATCAGGGCGGCTAGGACATTGACAACCGAGCACGCTTCCTGACTAGGCCTTCGTCAAGCAGAAGTAGGTGTACCGTGCGAGGAGAAGGGGGTGGAAAGGGGAAATTTCAAAATAATGAGCTGATTAGTTACCAAGTCTGATGAACCCCGAATCGGGATATACGTGACTACAGTTCTTAGCTGTATTGCCGGGTCCGATAATTGCCAATGCACATCTGCCAGATAAGGTAAGCTTTAGAGTAGTTCAGTATGATCGCAGTTGTTGCCTCTGCAAATGTCCCTTGTCTACGTAAGGCCACCCCCATAGCTGACGTACACATCTATACCAGGTCGGTGATACTCACGGATTTAAGCCAGAGCTGCATATCAAACTCGAGCGGAACAAGACAATCAACCTGTCGATGGTGATAGCTACCTAAAGCAGCTCGGCAAGTATACTTCATCACTAGTTAGCCAGGTAGGTAATGAGTGAGTGACATTCTCGCTCAGGCATTAGTTCCATATGGAGTCTTCCTTCACCCGATGCGGAGTCGTGTGGCGTCTGGGATCCCGAGCAGTTTTGTCCACTCAGCTCTGCCAGCGCTTGGAGATCGACCGATCTTTGCCACTCTGGCGTCAATTGCTGTCAACTCATGTTAGCGCTGTCCAGTCGGACTGTCGTCACACTTCCCCTCCCGAGAATATCCCCACTTGTGGCCTCTGGGCTGAACGAATCTGGCCGATCATTGCATCCTCGGGGTTTCGAGCCGGCTGTTGCCGCTGTTCAGTGCTACCCCGGGTGCTTAGGCGCATGCAGCTGCGTGATATGAGTTGTGGCCAGCTCTGAACACCCCTTTTTGGCTTGATGATGCATGGTATCACCCACGGTGTGTCGCCTATTGGTCGCACTAGTTCCCCCGCTCTAGCCATTCTGGACGATGGTTCATCAAAAAACAAACTACCCACGGCCCGTGTGCGGGCCGAAATGGCAAGAAACTAATGAATCGTTTGGAAAGTAACATTCTAAGTTGACAATTTGCCGTAGTTGGTGAGTTGTGCTCGTGAGTTGATTTACACGGGGTACGCAGACAACTACGAGCAGACAGTGTCGACTCACAAGGTCTGCTAATCTCGTATTTTGTCGCTCTAATTTCAGTATTCCGCCGATACAGGTTTGGAAACATGCTCGTCCACTTGTGTAAACAACGACCTGCGGGTAAACGTGGCTGGCTGAATATAACTGACCTTAGAGCCCTTCGGGGCTAGTTCAGGCCTGCAACACGTAATCATACTTTGTAAATCGCGCTGCTAAAGCTAGAATATGACATGCCGTGTGATTTGATCCCAGCTAAAAGTCTAGCCCCCCATATGATATATCATATTTAAGTCTTGTCCCATCCTAATTTGGATGGAAGATGTCTCCATAGCTAGTCAAGAGTGGTAAGTACCATCGCAGCGGAAGATGTATCTGGAAAGTGCTAAATGTTGCTGGTTAGCTTGGAATACTGACCATGCAAGCCCCTTCCCAATCAAGTTAACGTGTTGAATATCACTATCTGAAGATAGAACTGAAAGACAATGTTGCCCCGTGATCAACCGAAGATGATGTCCACCCATCTTTTTCCGCGTCCTTGATCTACGCGTTAGAGCATATGTTATTGGGCCTGGCATTTGAGCTCGCTATTCGATGTCACATGCCAGCTTAGACGAGATATCGAGTTCCAGCCCTCCGAAAGACTCAAACTCTTTCCAGTTTCTCTATTGACGGGCCTCTTATGTACATTTTCAATCTTTTATCGACAAGGCTTCGGGCGGTATAGATAAGAGATTAATGTTATTAAAAAAAAAAAGAGGACAAAAGGCTTCTTTTGTTTTGTTGGTGACGACGACAAGGTGCCGCAAAAGGGGTGTACACCGAAGGATGTATAGCGGGAAAAGCCAAAACGTCATCTCGCCAAGTCTCGTTTGGCAAAACGCATTTAGGCCCAACCTCTTGGTCTATATTTACAAGCCCGAACTTCAGCTTGGCGGAGTTATTTGGCAAAATCAGGCTTATGTGCATGATGCAATGAACTGCAGCTCTGTTCACCCTAATCTAAGCTTAGTCTGAGTTCGGCTTGACCTGCTGGAGGATCTCCCCCACCTTGGTTTGAGCTGAGTAGTGCGGTATAATGCAAACAAGCTGGGACTACTGTTGATCACTCCCACGTTAGTTGTAGGATTTACAGAAAGCTAAAAGCTGACATACGGCTAGCGGCGGTGGAATGCAATGCTACCTACCTATGCCAATGTCTGCAAAGTCCTCAACTTATCATTTACGGATAATCTCTGATAGTAGGCTCAGCGGCATGGAAGGATAGACCCATAATCTCAGGTTGTAGGCCCGTTTCGGTTGCTTATACGAGCTATCACCGAATTCTTTACCGTACTTGGCAAGCGTCGAGACTGATTTGAATACGAGGTGGATTGGTGCTATCTTATGCACTGCCGATGCTTCAAGAAAGCACAGGCAATGTAATGCAATGCAATGCACGACGGTGAGAAGAATGAAATCATATTAGCTACCTGCGGGTCTGAAAAAAGGCCCATCGTCTGGGTAAGAGCACTAAGGAATGTGAGGTTGAAGCAATGACATGTTGGATTAGAGCAAGAGACAAAATCTATAAGAAGGACAGCTCTTCTGCCCCAATGCCGCTCCGTTATAGTACATCTTGAACAGTGCAATGTAAGAGAACAAAACTTGCATCATACAATTATTGAACGGCTACACCTTGTCCCGAATACAAACATGGAGGAGACTGAGCTTATCGTCTCGTCTCCTTCGCGGCATTATGGGGAAACGATCGAAGAAGCCATGAACGTCCAGGTCGCCCTCCTTAACATCCAAGCAGGAGATGAACCTCTAACGGAGGAGGCCTTCGGAAAAGGTCAAAGTGACCTGGATAATACCGGGATGCTCAAGCGCGTTCAGGAGATGAAAGACTCGGGCGACCTCCAACAAGCCATCAATTTTCTGAGCTCAGGCAACGGTGAGGGTGGAAACTGATCCCAACAGACCAAAGAGCTGATGAAGAGGTCATTGCCCAGATAAACGCCTGAAACCCGATGTCGAGGTTTTGGAGGCTTCCGTCAAGGTCGCCCAACTTTTTGCCATCATGTGTGATACTGTCTACATGGTGTAAGTCACAACATACTAACCCCGAGATGATTGAAGAACCCCCACCAAACGAGACTAACCACATGTGCCCCTCTTATTAGAGACATGGATCGTGAATGGGCAATTTACGAGGCCCTTCGACCCTACGCAGGCGATCTAGAAGTTGCTTTGGCCAATAACAAGCCACTACCTGAGTCAGTGGTGGAGGTCATGAAGCAAGTGACCGCCAGACCCGATTGGGCCACCGAAAAGATGAAAGAAGTGGTATGGGCTGACTGACAAGATGCACTACCCTTTACTGCATGAAAAGAGAATCTTACAATGTCTGAACAGGCTAATGCTATGGGCCTGGAGTATAAGCCACTCGGAAGTAAGTATTAAAAAGTTCATATTCTTTCGCAACGCAAGCGTGAGGGATACTCGCTGACCTTTTCCCTTCGTATCATCAGACTTTCTAGTTTCATCAATTTGGACGAATGGTGGTCCGTACTGCGGCGCTTTCTACGCCAAAAAGCCAGCACCGTTCATCGTGATGGCTTTCAAGGTTGGCCTGCCTTGCTTACCTACATTGAACAACCCCCTACCCTCCTTGTCGCCAATTTTGGAAACTGAAAAGGGAAGACAACTAACCAGAAACTCCAGGGCACTGGGCGATGGAATGAATGGTGGACCAACATAAAGATCTGGCCAAGGGTAGTTGAACCATGGACCAAGCTGAAGGGCCGATGCCACACTGGATTCTATGGCGGCATGTTCAGTTTGCGCCCGCTCCTCATGAACGATGCCTACGAGCCCCGAAAAGAACGACCGTTTCGTAAGACCCCCCGGGGCTATCATCTAGCCGCCTACGTGTATAATGTGCGTGTGTATCAGAATGCTGAAAGAAGAAAACGCAACAGTATTCCTCAAGAGCCAGGTTGAACTACTGGCAGACGAAATCGGCGCGTCAGCTCAAATCTGGACCACGGTAGGCGTTTGAAATCTAATATAATGCTTGTTCTCTACATGTGTTAACTTGAACCTCCATCGAAACAGGGCCACTCCCTTGGCGCTGCATACGCCACCATCACCTGGCAGGCCTCGCTCGCCAGGATAGGCCCGAGCCAGAGGGAAGCTTATCGTGACATTGTCACCTTTGGCAGCCCGAGGGTCGGAAATGGCGAGTTTGCAAAGCATCATAGGGAATTGTCTAAGATGGCGAGGTCATGGCGGTTTGTCAACGGCCACGATGGGGTCCCCGGCCTGCCGTGGTGGATAATGACGTACCGTCACGTCGACACGCTGATCGAGATCTCGCCAAACAGGATCAAACCTGGCCCATCGGAGCTCGGAAAAGCTTCAGCATCAGTCCTTGGGGTTGATCCGTCTTTGTCTCTTCCTGGCGGTGTGTTCGATGGGGGACTGCCTGTGGGGGATATTCCGAATGTCCCCATGGGCAAGTGGAAGAGTGATCATGGTAAGTCCACGTTTCTCATCCCCCTTCCCCCATACACCACGGAGTTTGCTAACTCATCGTAGACATTGTACAGTACTGGAAGTCGTTGAGAGAGGGGACGATATCCTCACTCCGGCGAAAAGCACAACAGCCCGAGGGCGTTCCTGCACCAGTTGACGGCTTAGTCTCATGGACGCTGCATGATGACCACGGACCGGAACATGTTGTTGCGGAAGCCCACAAGGACCACGGAATCAACATAACCGAGCCAGGTCTTAATCCTAAACATGATATGCGCCGGCGTGTACTCCCTGGGGAGCTTCAACCTGGTGGCAAATATCGCGGTAAGTGAGAGAGGCATCCGTATTCATAGAAAGCTTGTGCATCTGACAAGTGGCCTCTGCAGCTGTGGTGAAGCTTCAGAGCAAGTTCGGTACTGGAGACAATGCTGTCTGGACCATGGGGTCGGGATGGCTTATACGTAAAGACCTCATCGTAACAGCCGGCCAAAACATGTTCAGCAAGACCTATAATGGCCGTGCAACCCATATTAAATGCTGGATCGGCTATTGTGGTCGGAAGTCTATCTATGATCAAAGTGTACAGTACCGCAGAGCCCTTAACATTATAACTACAGAGGCCTGGTGGATGCAAGAGGGCAACCGCAGGCTCCGCGATATTGCCCTAATCCAGGTATCCGAACCCTTCAGCGGCAGCGAGGAGGAGCTACGGCTTTTCAAAGCTATATCAACGCCCCCGACAAGCGAGGATAGCGAACTCATTGTCGTTGGATATCCAGGTGACAAGGCACCAAAGAACGACAAGGACGATATTGGTGGGTGGATGTTTGCCGGCTCCGAGGAGGTTAAGTATGACCTTCTGTCAAGTGAATCTAAGATGATCGAGTACCCAATCAACACGTTTGGCGGTGAGTAACTGGCATTTCTTCATTTCCCTCTTGTCAGATATACAAATTTATGGAGAAAAGAAAAAAAAAGATACCGGAAAAGCTGATCTTGAAAATCCAGGGCAATCCGGTGGACCTGTCCTGATGGTTGACGATAGGGGCGAGCTTAGCGCCATCGGAGTTCACTGTTACAGGGCCGCTGGAAGAACTGCCACGAACTCTGGTAATCCGATCGGGGAGTACGGTAACAATCTCGAGACAATGAAGGCTCGCCTAGCAGCCAGCAGAGAGGATTCCCCTACTCCTTTACATCTTCAGCCATCACAGCCAGGAGAAGAACCCCCGATCGCTGCTCCTGTTCCAGACTCTACCGCGCAGGCATCCTTCTGGGATGTGCTCAAGTCGGTGTCTAAGGTGGGATCGGTCGTTCTGCCACTGGCTGGGCCGTTCCTAGGCCCGCTTGGTGCTGCGTTAAGCACCATGGCAGGCGCAGTTCTCGGCTCCCTCGCAGAGAGCAGCGCCGAGGCTGCAGTGGACGCCACGTCATTAGACAAGCATGTCGAGCGAGCTCAGCTCGCCGAAGCGGTCCTCCAAACAGTAATGAAACTCGAGCGATCCCCCGAGTCTAACAGCATCTTTGATAAGATGCAGAGGATCTGGGAGCGCAACCACGTGGAAGGCAGCTGTGAGCTAGGCGAGCTTATCCACCCTATGTTATCAAGTTATGGTTTGCGCCTCGCCGAGTATTACTGGTCGAATCGCATAGAGCCGAACCCCAAAGCGAAGAAACTACTCGAATACGTCCGGTTGGAGGAACCTGCGACAGAAAGCTACCTTCACCCTAGTGCCCCGCTCCTCGAGGCACTTTTCAAGAACCTACCCAGACGGCTTGAGGGCATCCCTACCGAAGGCGTGGATTCGCTTGAAGAGTGGTTCAGTCCGTTGATGGAGCATGCCGCGCTTGCAGCACCACTGGTCACCGCATCGACAAAGGAGGCTCTGCAGTTACTGTCGAGTCGTCTGAGTGGTGGTAACCGCCAAAAGTCGATAGTCCTGCGAGATAAAGATGCAGGCACATCGCCGTCAGAGATCATTGTGCAAAGGGCATTGATGGCTGACTGCGCCCTCCAGGCCGTCCGGGCGCTAACCGAAGAACAGCTCCTAGACCTCGAGCTTATGCCAGACGACCAAGGCCTACAGGAGTGTTTTATTGACGTCGTCAAGTCCGGCATCCAGAAGATCGGACCGGTTGCCCTCAGAAACGCCCAGGTAACCCTGAAGCAGGACCTTCCTAGCTTGGCCAACCTACTGGGAAAGGTCATGATCAACGAAGAAGGGACTTAGCAGGTAGCCTTGACATTACGCGCTACCAGACCTTGATTAAGACTTGCTGTGGGAGCATTCGCCTCTCCCCTGAACCAAACGAATTCACGCTGGACGTAACTATGGATGCGGGAGTTTAAGTGTCTTGACTCAAATAGTAACAAAAAGCAATAGAAGATGCCAGACGCGATTTCTCAACATAATGATATGAAAGGCAAAGACAACAAGCTCTGCTGGCCTCAGGTTACAACCGTGCAGAAGGAAAACATTGTAAACCTTGATACCGACAACTCACCATCAGGAGAAGCCGCTCGTCAGGTCCCTTAAGGTACCTATATATTCTGCCCTCTTTCTTGTCTGATAAGTACCTTGTCACACAAATACCTTCCTTCCTTCATCTTACACCCAATACAAACACCTCAGCACACTATTGTTGTGTGGGCAGGTCGGACCTTCTCCACTTGGGTGTGAGGTTAGGTAGTCAGTTCTTTGGCTACGGGCCCAGCACACGGTTATCTTAGCTTCTGCATCATCAATTTCCATCGCTTCCTGTGTCTGCAACGGGCTACTATGCTCAAAGCTTTTCAGCACAGAGAGCTATTCGACAGCGCGCTGGGACTTCTCGCCCCAAATTGGCATCTCTGGAGCACCCCCGAGAAGTCTCTTAGCCAGGCGCGCGCTATGCTCGCCGCAGCTCTGCTGTAACATGCTTGGCATCAGAAACGAAAAAATCCGCCTCGTCGCCGGAGCGGATGTCCCAATCCCCGATGCCTCCCGCTTCCGCTTCCACTTGTTCGGCAGCAACCTGGTGAGTATCGGTAGCCCCTCAGCCAGAGCACTGACACTAACACGTATGTGTGCAGCCTTCGTTGTTTGTCCCGACGACAGGCACACACGTCATAGCAGACCAGATCTCGGTGTCTTGTCTAGAGCCTCCCGCGGATGGGACCCAGTCCTAAAGATGTGGATGGATATTAATAGCATACACGCTGCTCACTTATTTCCATATAGGAAACGGCAATCCATGGACAGACTTGGCGCGCCCGCACTACTTGGCTGCAGCGTGGCAGGGACAGTACTCTGAGACAACATATCGAGACAAGATGTAAAGACAAAGATAAAGATAAAGATGGCTTGGTCAAGAAGTGCCAAAAAAAAGGCCCTTCGATTTATGTTTGGGGAGGATGGCTAATTGGGGTCGGCTTCACCAGCCACATCCCAGCTCATTGTCGCGTCTCTGGAGCTCCTTAAAACCCTTACGATAAGGCCTACTTTGCATTGGAGTGGGTGGGTCTCAGCGACAAAGGAGAGCTCGATGATGGGCCCTACAAAACTGTACGACTCCGCTACCACTGCTGCCTCGTCTCACCACCACCACCACCACCACAACTACCACTACAATTTCTGCTACCATTATCACCACCACCACAACAACCACAGCCATCACAACAAACACTACCACCACAACTATAACCATCAGTACAACTACAACCCCCAGTACAACTCCCGCCAACACCACTACCACAACTACCACCACCAACACAACGATCACTACCGCCGTCACTACTGGGTCATTTCTGCCCATATACTCAGCCACTGTCTGTCTCATCTCGCTCAGACACTCCTCAGAATTACGCCCGTGGATATGAATTTCCATGAATTCAGAGTAATTGGTATCCGTTGCTTCTTCACTTTCGTAAACTAACTCGAAGACTAGGCTATTGCTCTGAAGAAGGAGCTCGCCGACCTCGAGACCACCCCCGCTACATCGTGACCGCCATTATGGAGCTGGCTGAGAAAAGCACCGAGGAAAGACATATTTCTACGCACCCTCGCCTAATTGGATTTGGAGATTCCTCTGCCGTCACGCCGTCGGGGAACGGATCGACAGCTGCACCAGCTCGTTACCATTTAGGCCATAATCACTGCCATCACCACTTCTACTGCCATTATCACGCACGAGCTTTACATTACAGTAGTACGAATGATGGAGGAACCTAAGAACAACGATTTATGCTTCTCCGTCCTAGTTGAGAAAATACAGGCTTGCATACAGCGTTGAAACGGGCCACTAGTAAGCTCTGGGTCGAAAATTGGCCTTATTAGGGTCCCTGGGGGCTTGTAATCGGGGGGACATTCTTTTCATGCTGTTAATCCCCCAGCTTCGTGAGCTGCCAAAAGTCTGAGCATCAGAAACGGCAAAATCCGTCTTGTCGCCGGACCCGACATACCCGGCCACGGTGCTTCCCGGATCTTTCGACTAAAACTCTGAGGGCATAAACTAAGATAGGCATTCCTACGGCCTACAGTTTGATTTCTGAAGTATCTCGGTCCAGGATATCGGTCATGCCAAGGTATTTGATGCCAAGGTAGGCCTTATCCCGATCATTCAAGACTGATTCGACGACTATTTCATCATTTACTGATGCTGGTAGCCTTCCTCGGATCAAATTCCAAACAGCTGAATTTCTAGCTAGGTAAACTTAGCAAAGACCAGGTGATAGGTGATCTCCTCTTTTTTGAAGCTGTATCTCCGCAGGACTTTACTATCATTCAGAGATTTCGAGAGTCGAATAATCACAAGTACCGATTCGAGCGATACTATTCCGATTGTGGTTTACTCATTATCACAATCCCAACCCATTACCAGGGATGTATGCATGTATATGTCTTTTGGGAGATAACTGAACAAATGACTCCTATGGGGTTAAAGCACGATTTGTTTCCCTTGGTAGGTACAACTTTTTTCATTCACATAGGACTTATCCCAGTCGCCGTGAAGAACCCAGTCAAGGCTGATCATCAAAGTCATTCTTCTAGTCAAGATGCACCCGAGACCACGAAGAGGAATCGCCATTGAACATTGGCGAGAACGGCCGATCGGTTTTCCTAGTGCAAGGACTCGTACACGAGCTCAACAGCTTTTGCCAACCAGTGAACAGGCTATTACCATCATCAAGAATTCAGCTACAGCAAACGATTTTCTTCCCTTATCAGATCCTTCACCGGCCGCCCATACCGCCGTGTCCAAACCAATCGCCGCAGCCATCAACACTATCGCTCCATCGAACGAAACCCTACCTCCGAGCAAGTCGCTGAGTAAACTGCGAAAAGTCTCAAAGAAGGATGCCCGATCGACCTGGGATCGACTCGTATCAGGTTACAAGGATAAAAGTGGCGCACGATTTGCGGCTGCTACGAGACTCGGGAACAGGTGTCTACTTGCTCAAAAGTCAACCAAGAGGAGAAAAAGGCGAAACCGATGCCCCAGGGCGGTCACCGCTTGGCAGTCATCGCGTTCAAGGACCAAGAATTAATCTACCACATGCTGTTCGATAACTGGAAGGCCAGCCACCGCTGCAGGCGTCCAACGTGCATCGAACCCGACCATATCATTGTCGAGCCGAAATAGAAAAACGAGAACCGCAAGGGTTGCAAGGACAAGGTGAGAAGAGCACACACTCAGCAGCTGGACAGTGATCGATACTAACCCGCGACAACCTTTGACAGTTGCTGGAGGTTAAGATTGAGATTGATGGACAGCTGGTGAGAGCGACGCACAGCAGGCTCCTTATATGCTGCAAATAACGAGAACGGCAGTCCCCCGAATTTCTGCTGATGCTGGTTCAGGCGGCCCTGGGGCGACTGGTGAATCGTGGAATACCTAGTGGTTAGATTCACTAGGGCATTCGCACGAGGAAATGGCTTGTACCGAGTACACCATGTGGAGCGAATAGACCAACTATCTTTCTGGACAGTTCTTCAATATACTGTTTGGGAATGATACGGGAACGGCCAGTGACAACCGTATGGCAGAGGACTTGATAAGAGAGCCTCGGACCTCTCTCAACCAGGGCAAACTATCCCTCTTGTTATTGGTAGCCTGCAGCCGCTTTCCGAGAGACAAGCTGGGCGTCAGAACCCTGGCGTCCTTATATGAGGGGAAAGTGAAGGAATGGAATGCCCGAATCGTGAAGGGGGGCGAGACCTAGTGGTTAAACTCGCACAGGAGGCCGGCGAAATTCAATATGCCGCCGTCTAGTCATCGGTTGACCATTCAGTTTGTCAAGAATCGGTTGATTCTTAGACCTTGTCATTTGCGACAGAAGTGAAAAGGGCGTTGGAGGGTTGGCCATCTCTGCTCATTTTGCGGTAGAAGCCAAAGCAAACATGTACGATGCCAAGATCAAACAATCCGAATGGTTCAATCATTGGAAAAAGTTTACTTTGCTGTCCCGTCATAGAGGATACTTGAGAGATCCCGACAGGCCACGGATATGACACACTGTCGATGTGGATCTTGTTGAGACCTCCTCTCCGACAACTTAATTACAACAGACGTTATGATCTCACAATATGCTGTTACGAAGTATGGAAATGGGAGCGAGAAGCACCAATACGCCCAAACTAACAATCGGGTGTTGCCGGCGAAACATCGCAAATGTTTAGCTTTATTTCATGGGCCGATGCTTCATGTATTTCTTTATCAAAATCTGAATCCTCTCAAAGAAAGTCAGAAGAGTGGAAGTCTTGCGCCTTGTGGTCAAGATGTCCAATTCCAAAGACTGCTCAAGTACGATCCTGGGCGATGCACAAGCTTTGCATTGCAGGACACAGAGCGTTATTTGACAGCGTGCTTGGACTGCTCGCATCTACTTCCTGTTTTTCAATTCGGAGTTTTCTTCGCCTATCGGTGATGTTCTCATACCTGAAAAGAAAAAAACAGATTCACTTTCTTCTCATGTGCAACAAGCTGTCCAAGCTGCCATCACAAAATCCGACACCAACTGCTATAGCATGCCATAGATAAATATTACATTCTTAGTATCTTCACTTTGCTCACTTAGGTTCAACATCCAGCGAAATGTCCAAAGCAGATTGGGGCTCAAACGAATCCATAGTACGTGCTAGGCATTTACTAACGTAACCCCTTCTCTGATTATGCTCCTACATTGTCGTAACTGATAGCCCCTTTATCAAATCGGCCTCCCCAGAACGTCAAGACAGCTGATGGATTTAGTATTGCGGCCACCATGACTTCGTAGTCCTCTCCAAAGAGTCAGCAGGCACCACATCTTCATGAGCATTCTCAACCAGCATCTTGACGTATTCATTGAACCACACTCCCGCAGGCGGAGCGCCTTCCAAGCCGCACTGCCCATCACTCTCTCCCGGGGGCTTGACCCACACCAGGCTATCGACATACTCGTTGCCCGTGTCCGTAGCCTGAGGGCGTCCAAGCCCAGAAGGAGAGACGTTGCACCACTCACCCCATTCTGCGCGGGCGCCAGGGAGGTGGACACGACTCTGGTCGGTGATGAACCTCGCGGGAAGGCCTTGCGCTTCAAGAAAGGGGGCCAATGACGAGGCATAGTGGTCTTCATCCCAGGATGGGTTCCATTCGGTATAGTTCTCACGGACGGTAGCTTGGAAGGGGTTGTAATTGGACACGTTGGTCGAAAACCCGCGAACCTTGGTAGTATTACCAGAGAGCGTGATGATCTCCTTGAATTGCGCCGCGGCTAATCCAGAATGGCCTGGTCAGTAACTGAGAAAAGAGAGTTGAAGGAGTGGGCATACCAAGGGGAAGGTTATCAGCCCATCCTAGCCATCCACCGTGTGAGGCATCCAGATAGAGGTTTACATTGGGCAACTGGAGTTTGGAGATCGCATATGCGATACCCTCCTCCTGAATTGGCTTCGCAGAGGCGCATAGTGGGATACCCTGGTTTGTCACCATATTGCCAATAGCATCCGGTTCAACCACGACGGCGAAAGTCAGGTCGGATGCTCTCGCCAGTCGCACCGCCCAGGCATTGACATACTCTTCCTTGTACCGGCGCAGACCATCTCGGCCTGATAGTTCACCCGCGCTCTCGCCTGCACTGCAATCTCTGTCTGGCAGGTTGTAGAGCACAAGGCCGACTACCTGAGGCACTCCGCCCTGGTTCTGCTCTGCGCGTGCGACTGAGATGGCCTCGTCAAGGGCGGAGAGCGAGGCAATGTTGGAGATCCAGTAGAAGGTCCCGGTGGTCTGGACGGTGCGTGTCTTGCGTGCGTTAAGCTCGTCGCCCGCTTCCACGAAAGCATCGAATGTGGCCTCGAGCTTCTTGCCGTAAGAATGGTTGATTGTCAGTTTGCGACCGGCGAAGGGGTTGCCGGAGACGTCACGGGAGACCGTGGTAGGGAAGGCTGCCGCAGGAGCCAGAGAGGCTCCCAAGGTGAATGCGGCAATGGATGATCCGAATCTCATAATGAGCTAATGGGCTGGGAGAGGCAGGGGGAAGTCTTTGGCGAGAAGTGCTGATGGATTGGCATGGTCAAACAGCCAGGTCTGAGGGTTTTTATCTGCGTCTGCTGCAACTGGCGTCTTGGGAGGCCCCAACCAAGGGAGGTAGGTGGCATAGGTTCCGGATATGAGGTCCATGTTGCGAATTATCGACTTTCTTGCCGAGCCGGAAAAGAGACGATGTTTGCCGTCGGTTGGGATGTTGAGTCTGGGCATGCGCGCGTGGGGTTGTCAGGCCTGAACAGTTCGTTAACGCAGGCGTTGAAATTGAACGAGGCATATTTACCTTTTCGCTCTTCGTTCCCCGGAGATGATACCCGATCCCTCCGCCTGTTTTTCGGTTGCATCGCGCGAGCATCGTGTGTCTTGAGATAAAGGTCGGTGGAGTAGGGACGGGTAAGGATTGGATTGGCAAGTTGCTAACTTGCTCAGCAGGGAGGAGAGGGGCTGTTCTCCGCCAAATAAAGTAGGGACGTCCCTGAACGATCAGCTGCACCTGCCGAGCACTTGATATCTGATCTGGACCTGATCCGCGGTGACTGGGACTCCAATTGTGCTCCTAGTAAAACAGCCTGTGAATCAGATACCTATATCATCGCTTCTGAGGATAAGGTATGAATACTATTCCTGCAGAAAATAGCCGTCTGGGAGCATCCTCTCCCGGGATTCCCCACAAATCATCGGCCTAGGAACATCCGAATTACTCTTCCTAGAGAGGAACGAACGGTGATGACACGTTGGGTTATGACAAGTCTCGGATCACGAAAGAAGACCTTGGATGGTGTATTTTCTCATCTGATCTTGTACGGGCCGCCGATCCGAGCCGATTATGAAGATACAGAATCCCGAAACGCTCCCTCTAGCGTTTGGCATTACGGGACCGGCACGCCATTATAGGAGGTATTGCCCCTGTGATAAATGCTTTTTTATTTCATACACACAGCCAGCCATGTATCTCAGATGAAGTTATTGCTATGTGCAAAGCGTACCTGCATAGCGAGTATGAATGTTGAGACTATATCCGCTGAGTGATGTCTGTGGGCGATGGGGACTTTGTCATGATCATGCATTTAGCCCCTAGGATGGAAGGGAATTGGCAGAGATATAGTATGGTACAAATTATCATTTCTTTTAGTTCTGAGGGAATATTTTCGCCCGATTATCTTCAGAGATTCTATTGGTAGTTTCTATCCATTTCGTCATAATTCCACTCGTGTCACCAAGCACTCTCAATAGCTCATCCCACCAGCTGATGCAATAGCTCATCGCTGTACACCTCACTTCTCCTCTCTGATCTCACACTCGATGTGCTCAAAGTCCCAACCGTCGAGAATGACCTTCGCCTTGAGCGCGGCATCGACCGCTTGCTCCCACTTGGTTGAGTTCTTCTTCACCGTGGCGCAGACAACGACCGGCCAATCAGTGGTGGCTTGATCGGCAGAGCCTGTCTGCACGGCCTCGAGCTTGACCATCTCAAGAGGAGACAAAGCTTTCCGAACAAGGAGCTGGAGCGAGTTGGCTCCGCGGCCATTCCAGAAGATGACAAAGTGCGGGTGTCCCACAGGGTTCACGGTCATCTCTCCCTTGGTTTTGGCCCGAGTCTTGTCGAACTCTGTGTCACTGGTTCGTGCCACCAGCTTGTAGTCCATGGCACCGTAGTAATGGCGCCTCTCTTGGAAGTTGGGCTTCTGAAGGCGCTGCCGAGGGTTGGGATCCTCGCTTATCTCAAGCTGGGTGGAGTTTGCGTCCGTGACTGGCTCGATTGTTGCGGGCGTGGCTTTGGCTGACTTGCCCTTTTTGTTGATACCGGGCTTCATTGTTACGCGATGTGGGATACTGTCTTGCACCCTGGTGCTGCGAGTTCTTTCGTATGGTAGGTAGGCTTCTGAGGAAATGGATGAGCTGTATTGGGGGAAAATTGGGCAGTCCGAATTTTTCTTGGGTATGACAAGATGAAAAAGATGAAAGGGTTTGTAGAACTTGCTACCCCAGCCCGAATTTATAGTACGGCAGAAGGCTTACATTCACTTGAGGAGAAAACATTCACGTTGAGTGGGTCAACTTTGTTTGTTTGCTATGTTCGATTTGTTTGCTCGTTTGAGCTCCTCACCAAGCGTTCATGTTACTGTACCCAAGTGCACGCAGCATGCCGAATTGAGAATTCTAGAGCTTACAACCCACTATCTATGATCCGGGCACTGATTTTTCTTCTTCTGCAGCGACCAAAGTCATACTTTGAAACCAATAAGATAGTCTCGTATGAAAACCACCTGGACATACCACCTGTGAGGTACCGTAAACTCAGCACTGAGAGGGCAACGGCAGTCCTACGGTATAGAATTATTTCTTTGCTATGCAAAGATACACTTCACATTGGGTTTGAATTATCGTGAGTCAGTGGTAGGCTAAAAACGCGTAAAATTTGAGCTCCATCATTACTTTAGGAGTGAACACCTAAGCGTGAATCTCTGAAGATGCATAGCAAAGCAAAGAAAAATTATACCGACAGCAGTTGTTTTGTGTCTGATCGACTACGAAAGAAAGATTTGGTATTTTTTCTCTTTCAGCTTGGTTCATGCGATCTTACTCGAGCCACACTTGATTGTTATAACAAGAAAATTTATTCCGCTGCATTGTTAAAGGCGGCTACCAACTCTCCAGGTAACAAAGCACACTCGGCCAACTCGATGATTCGATAACTGAATCTCACGCCCGAGACATTGTATTAACTGCAATGGTTTGATCGCTCAATAGTATAATTCACCGAATGAGAAAGGCTTTAAGGGTCATCCGGATTTTAAGATATTAGGCACATTCACTCTCTCGGTGAGCCTCACGCTGGTGGATTACATATGACGAGCTTTTCCTTCAGCCCATCTATTAGTGGAATGCAGGTAATTTTTCGCTGGAGCTGCTAAGTAATGCAAGCTTTTTGTTAATTGCGTAGGGTTGATAGTTTTTATAAGATGGCCGTTTATAAGACAATTCTATTATAGCTAGAGACGACCCGTGGAGAGCTTTTCCTGTCGATGAAGAACCCTCTTAGGCTGGGTTCCACTCTTAGAAATCTCCTTGAGCCTAGCCCGACGACTAAGGTGCTTCCCATCATCGCGGTCACGTATATAGTACGCCAGGTCTGCCGTGTCGTCCCACTCGGTTTGCGAGAGGCCATTACCCAACCAGGCGAAGCGGTTGCCGCTGTACTGAAACTCATAGTCCTCAAACCTAGGCTCTCTCAAGGCCTCAAGGAAATGGAGAACCGACCCAGGCCACGTAATAGCCGACTGGCCCCAGTTAGGCTGGACATTATGATCATTACGGCAGGCGTCGGACCAAACCATCTTCTTCGTGACTTCCGCCACGTAGGATCTAAAGTCGTAGGACGCACTCGCCTTGAGATGCATGCTCTTCATGCCAGGCTCCGTTTGAAACTTGTCAATGAATGAGCAAACAAAATCAGTTTGTGACTCGAGCGCAACAATAACCGGTCCGTTGGAAATGGGTGTGAAGGGGCCTGCGATGGTGAACGAGTTGGGGCAATCGGCAATTCCAACGCCCATGTAACCTGTGATTGACGTCTTCCAGTCTTCTTGGAGATTGTGGCCTCTGAAGTTGATCGGGTAGCGTGGGACAAAAGACAAGTCAAAGCCTGTTGCGCAGATAATGACATCAGCCGTATGAGACTGCCCGTCATCACTCACACAACCGGACTCAGTGAAGTACTTGACCCCAGAGTAAACAACTTTAACGTTATTTTCTTTTATGGTCTATAGCATCCCGAGGATCTATCAGTTGACTTTCTCTCGCAATTTGGCTGTCATGGTGCATATTGACCTGAGACTCACATGTAAAAACTTGTCACCGGAGGGAAGAATTCTTTTACACCCGACTGGAAAATCGGGCACCAACGTCTTCTGCACCTCTGGATCCACGATAACCTTTTTCATCTCGCTAGCCAGATGCTCACGGGCCTGGGCCTGGAGCACAGTTCCTTTCATGTACATTGCTGTCGATGCGTTAGCGCAATTCAACCGCCGGGTTGCCCCTTAAGCGACCGGCTCTCGCTTACTGAAGAAACTATTCAGGGTCCGCTCATTAGCGAGCCGAAGATCCATAAGGGCTTTCGGGTCATCGATGAAGTTTTGTATTTCCTCTGGCGAGAACGCCCCAGTCTTCTGGCTCGGCGACGGCAACGACCAACGAGGTGTCCGAATAAACACCTTGGCACCCTTAACGATTGGCTGAATCGCGGGGAGGATCTGGACGGCGGAGGCCCCCGACCCTACTAGGATGATGTTCTTGCCCTTCAAGTCGATTGTTTCATCCCAGTGCGCACTATGGATCTTAGGTCCATTGAAGGCATCGAGTCCCGGCGCTTTGGGCCATGCTGGCTTGTTGAGGTACCCCGTGGCATGAACCAGGATGTGACACCAGTCGCGCGAAACGGCCCCGGTTTGCAAATCCTCAGTTGTAATATTCCACTGTCCCTTGGCATCGTCCCACGTTGTCTCTATTACAATGTGGGAAAAGCGGATGTGATGGCGCAAATCATATTTTGTTGCAAAGTCGTCGTAGTACTGTTTGAGCTCTTTCCAGCCCGCGATGGCGGCAGAGAAGTCTGCCTTTGGCTCGAAGGAGTATGTATAGTTGTGTGCTGGAACATCACACGCACAGCCAGGGTATCGGTTTTCAAACCATGTCCCTCCAACCTCCGCATTTTTCTCATAAATCTAGAGCGCAGGGTTAGCCAGTTCAGTTTCCAGGCTAGGGTGTTGAACACTTCATACTGTGAGGTCATAGTTGGTGAATGATCTCTGCAATTTGTACGCAAGGCAAAGGCCAGAGATTCCAGCTCCTACACATACAACTTTGACGAACCGCTCATGGTGAATTGCCTCGTCCTGACGGGGGTCCATGGTGCTTTGCGACGTACAATAGTAGCTAAAACTGCAATAGAGAAAAGCGGTCGAGGACGTCCTGCGGGGGAGCGCGTCTGATTTTTGAATTATCTACTAGGTCTTGCTCGCCATCGTTCGATATCATGGAATCTCCCGCGCCCTGGCCGTTCTCGCTGCAACGACAGTAATCCTCATCCAACGGGCCGGTGCCGAGTCTCGGTCGCTCTGATGTTACCTACATGTACACTAAGTGGATTTATGCGTGTGGGATCCATCCAACATCTGAAAGTACCAGTACATCGGTCGTCCTCGGCACTGGAGGATTTTGCCCCTTACGACTACCAAGGCAACCCTGACTAGACTTGAGCTCGCCAGGACTGACCCCCGTCTTTGCCAAGTGCCTAATTCGGTTCCGCACTCAGGATCGGTACCGTTGTGCAGTGTTACAATTTACACATTCTTGACCTGCAAGTTCTGATTTGTTGAAACACGTTGCCCGAACTTCAATGCTACATAGTAGTCTACATGTCTCGAGGAATCCAGGAGAGGAGACGCTGCCCATCCCATCCGAATCGCAGGTGCAACCAAAAAGTAATGGAAATAATATTCTAACTGAGAAATATCTAGTCTTTAAAGTGCCCAATTATAATCAATACACGCATGTAGCTCTAGTGCCCTCCTTTTCATCCTGATTAGCATATCATTACAAACGATTCATTACTCCCCGTCCCAGATTACCACCTCGTATCTCTGTCGAACTGTGCCTGGCGCGGCCCTTCTTCTATCTCAATGCTCGAGTGGACGGTAATTCCGTTCACTGGCCTCCCGGATGGCACTGGCGGAAGATTCTTGCCAACTATCTCCTCTTGGCTCTCGGATCCCCCTATCGTAGTCATCGGGTAGAGCTCACTTGGCTTGCCAGCGCTGACATGGGTTCCTGATCGTTCATTGTCTCGATGCTGGTGATAGCCGTCATTACGGCTACGGCTCGTAGACTTCCCAGTTCTGGAGGTGACATAGCCGCCCTCTTCCCAGAACTTGCGACGGAGCAGAGGCGTGACGAGCGGCGCTTGCCCGACAAAGATGGCGACGCAATCTTCTCTTAATGACCACATCGCGGAGACACCGCGTTGATTCAACTGGGAGAGGGGCTTATTAGACGCTGCTGAAGTCAATGTGGATGCAATTGGACAATTACTCACGTTGAATATAAGGACGAAGCGCAGGATTGCAGCGAACATGCAGAAGAATCCCAATGCGAAAAGAAAGTACACACCAATTCGCTTCCAAAGTTTAATCTTCAGCCCGATGAGCACCTGCGCCATGATGTATTAGCACAATATTCTCTGGCTTACCATCCATCGACAATATCATACCGGAAGAGGGATGAGCATGATGCAGACATCCGTGAACAGATTGAAGCTCAGTATCACGACGAAAACCGTCAAGTTCTGAGGCACGCATTGGGCTATTCGGTCGTCAGTATCGTGGCAAGGAAGGCGAGCGTTCTCATGGGTTCATTCATACGTCCAGGGTCTGGCCAGACCTGCCAGTAGTGCTGAAATGGGCGACATGTCAGCGCGATTGTTAACACAATCACGACACCAGACAAAATAACGATGGCCATGGCCGGCTTGACGAATTTCTCGGTCCACATCCGACGGACGACACGGCTATAGAAGCAAAGCATGTTGAACTTGAGCATCCAAACGATGAAGAAATACCCGGTGAGCCCGAACAGAAACATCTGAGAGCCGTAGGTCCATTTCGCCCTCTCCTCCTCGCTCATGTTCTTTCGCTCGTCGTATGTGAGGTCGGAAGTATGTCGGCCTTCCGCAACTTGGACGAAGACCTGGCCGATGCCAGGTGCTGCCGTCCACATGCACTATGGCAAGAAAGAGTGAATTAGTCTCTTTTCCAGGGCATTTGGAAGACGATGTTCAGACACTCACTGCAACACCGACAATGATGTAGTCATCTAGCTGGTAGTTGGCGAACCCGACCAGTTTAGTGCGGCAGAAGATGCGCGCACCTATCATGACGGCGCCAATGACATAGAGAAACCATATTTCCACAATCTGCCCAACAAGAGATTGGTCGCTCATTGTTCTGACGGGGCTGATGCTGCCAGCTTGATGCGCTTCAAGATCGATTACCTCTAAGACATGTCAGAATCGCGATATTGGCTGGCAAAGTGGGCAAAAAGAAGACTAAGAGAAGCCAGGTAAACCTCGCCACATCTTCCCCAAGGGAAAATTCACATGCGATGAGACCGATTGAGATGGACGGGCGTATTTGTCCTGGTCAGGGGGTTTCTGTCTCGGCTTGCGACGCCCCCTCCCATTTCCGGGACGTATTTCAGGTGAATACCTCAGCACTGCCATGATGCAACTCTACAAACCAACAAAGGACGGATCCATATCCCAGAGCGGAACTTGATGAGACATGAATATGTCAGTGTTTTCGTGGGCAGGTCGCGGATTCAAATCCTAGACAGGAATGATGGACACCATTGACAAGTGTTATGGGTCCATTGTGTTTGCTTTTTGTGAGGAATGGATCCAAATCCTCAATCAGATGGGTATAGGATTTGCCTCTGCTGATCGGCATACTCCGTTTGATAACTCGTCTCCCCCCAGGTGAAGGCAGGTCGGGGTATGGCGGGTTGGGAGACGGAAGGAATACCAATAGCTCCCCAACGCGACGAAGTGTGTCTTGGCCTGGCTATTGTCAACTTGATGCCCACATCGCATTAGTCAAGGATGATGTATGGTTGCAGTGCGCTCTCCTTGCGAACCCTGTCGTGTACGCTCGGCCGGAGAATCGGAAACTAAAGTGCCGTTGGATGAGTTTTTCTGTCTCCTGTGAGGTAGTATCTCGGTACGTCTTCGATCCACCCATATACGCGCGGCAGATTAAAGACGGAGAGAAGTGCAACGCTGTGCCGCTGCCGAGATAATTATACGGTATCGTCACTTGCTATTACTATACATAGGGCATGCCGTGAAAATCCTCCACTCGAGAACTTTATCCAGCGGGTCTTAATATCAGACCTACCCCAGATTGGCAGGTGATAGAATCTGAGCAGAGTGTGAAAGAGGAAAAATAGTGCGGTGGCAGAGCAGAAGATTAGTTTTCACATTAATAATGGCCAAGACATGGTCAGGCATCGTGGCGTAGTATTGCCCTTTGACCTGCTCAATGCACCACCTCGGCTCGCGCGGAACCGGGGACCGCGTCTTGATGCCTGTCTTTTGCATTGTCATCTTCTCGAGGCCCCTGCTGCTAAAACAAATTCCCACTTGGCGTGCGGAAAGGGGACGTGCCTGATACGCCCCTCCTGGCAGCTATGGGCCCATGTCACCGCAGACTCGAACGACTTTAGAATGCTTACGGTAGGTGGATTATGACACTAACCTGTCACTCTCTCCCCACTTCAGCAATATCCAACTGCGAAGGAAGAAGGCGTCAAAGGTCAATCGTTGGAGCCCTGTTGGCTAGGGAGCGCCAGTTGGAACTTGGAACGCCACCACCAGCCATGTTTCATTTGTTGGCTGCAGGGTCTACATTGTTGGTTGGTCCAATATTGATTGATCCCACAAGCATGGTATTTAGAACCGTCCTGTTGGTTGTTC
Source organism: Clonostachys chloroleuca (assembly GCA_037952775.1). NCBI lineage: Eukaryota > Fungi > Ascomycota > Sordariomycetes > Hypocreales > Bionectriaceae > Clonostachys > Clonostachys chloroleuca. The sequence continues at coordinate 10,742,368 of JBANAY010000004.1, forward strand.
TCTTGTGCTTCTAGGTCATTTTGTTTCTTCTGTTTTCATCTATCCTCCCCCTTTTCATCTTCCACATTCATCGCACTCCAGTTTCAAGCAGTCTTTGCACCTACTCAAAGCAATCATGGCTACCCCAATCAAAGTTGCTGTTACACAGGCTGAGCCAGTCTACCTCGACCTTGCCTCTTCTATTAAAAAGGCAATTGGCCTCATTGCGGAGGCCGCCGGGAACGGCGCAAAACTTATTGCATTCTCTGAGTGCTGGCTCCCGGGTTATCCCGCGTGGATCTGGTAAGCGAAACTTGGCCTTCCTCAATGTCTCCTCTCTGTTGTTAATATTTTACGAAAGGGCAAGATCCGTCGACTTTGAGCTCCAAACTCGATACATTTACAATGCCCTGCCAGTGGACTCCGAGGCCATGGGCCTGGTCAAGGCCGCCGCCAAGGAGCACTCCATCGCCGTCGTCCTCGGATTCGCGGAGCAGAGCCCCTCCCATAGCGTGTACATCTCCCAGGCAATCATCTCGCCTCAGGGTGACCTGTTGATGCACCGCCGCAAGGTCAAGCCAACACACATGGAGCGCACCATCTTCGGTGACGGAACCGGCGCCGACCTCAACAATGTGGTGGAGGTTGACTTCGGACCCGAGCACGGCAAGATCAAGGTGGGATGTCTTGCCTGCTGGGAGCACACGCAGCCTCTTCTCAAGTACAACAGCATCTCTCAGGGGGAGACGATTCACATCTCCATGTGGCCACCCATTGATCCCACAACCGGCGTGAACCACCCTGGTCTTTGGAGTATGACTGCCGAAGGGAGTCAGAACCTTTCCCAGACTTACGCCATCGAGAGCACAGCTTATGTTCTCCACTGCACATCCGTGTGCACACAGAAGGGCATTGAGGTCCTCCAGACCCAAAAGGGTCTGGCCTGCTTCCAGCCGGGCGGCGGTCACAGCTGCGTGATCGGCCCAGATGGCCGCCGTTTGACCGAGCCTTTAGGAGACGGCAGCCCCGCCACCGAGGGTATTGTGTACGCCGACCTTGATCTTACCAAGGTTGTAGCAACACGGGGATTCATTGATATTGTTGGACACTATAGTCGACCAGACCTCCTCTGGCTGGGCGTCGATAGAGAGCCCAAGAAGAATGTCATCCAGTCGCGGCCCAAGCCTCAAGAGAAGGAAGATCGTGAGGAGGTAGCTTAAGATCTAGATCCACTATAGGAGCGAATTCTATTAATCATAAAGTAGTAATTATTATCATTTCCTACTCCACAATTCATAATTCTGGCCTCGAGACTGGAGCTCTTTACTCATAGTCGATTATCATATGAATCCAAAGCTCTCTTCATGTTTCCGTTGTCCCATATCTCATCTTGGCAGCACCGGAGTTACGAGCCGTGTGCTGGAGGCCACCTTGCAGGTGAATAAGCGTCGCCCGCGTACCTGTCCGGGTTGCTCCGTTTCCAAGGATACGCTTCCCCGTTGCTAAGCTGCATGTCCCCTTGCACCCCGGGCATCGCCACCCCATGTAAGGTCAATGCCTGGGATGCTCATACGAGCTGGGCAATGTAATCCATGCAAGATCACCAAGGTCCAACCTGTATTAGTGCTCCCTCCAAGATAGGCATGCAGTTTCCCGAGCATCAGGATACATGTAGCGAGGGCTTGTACTAGTACATTGATTACGGTGTCGGCGAAGCAATCCCGTAAGAAGAAAAAAGATCGCCAAGGTAGCGAATCGAACCATGTCGACCTGACACCTTCTCCATCGAGAATATGTGGCCCAGCTAAACGCGCTTACTCAGGAATCATTAACCTATTCAGTAGTGATAGAATCCTGCTGCAGGTAGGAAGTAGACAGTCTACTTGCATAACATCCCGAATGTTGTAGCAAAGGAACAACTTCTGATATGGCGCTATTCTTACACCGACGGATGTTACCAGACCCAGTGGAATATCTCTGAGGATCCAAGTAGTAAGTCCGAAGAACGGAGCGAAGTTGCGAGCTTGGTCGTATTGTCTACACTCAGAGATGTCGGTGTTATTAACTCCCCTCGTATCGTTACGAGTGACGGATATTCTTCATGAATGAACAACTCTTCCCCCTTAGCAAGACCTTTGATTGACAGCTAGAAACTCAATTGGTACTGAAGAATGACCGCTTTGACCAATCAACCCATCAACCGGCCCAAAACATGGCAGTGTACCGAACCAAGCCATGAAAGCCTTGCCAGCTTCTCCGAGCATCAATGGTACCGTACGGCAGGCTACTTGCTAGCAAGCTTGCTGCAAAACGCGGGATATAGCCAACAGGCTCAGCTCAGGATACTGGGCGAATTTGTGGAGATCATCGCTCCTCATCTGGGTTTACCTCCTGGACTGAGTACACAACGCTGGCAGAGCTTCATGACTGACGACCACAACCCAATCGAACTCAGCTGGGACTTCCACACGGGCACTCAACAACCGACGATACGATACTCCATTGAGCCCATTGGCCTCGATGCAGGCAGCACCGCCGATCCCAACAACACGAAAGCCCCATTACTGTTTAGACGATCGATACTGAAGGCATCCCCACACATCGATACGGAGATTTTTGAACATTTTGAAAAGACGTTTGGCAGCGTTTGGGAAGATGGTCTTCCTGAAGGCCATCGTTCGACGATATTTTGGGCGTTTGATCTCAAGGAAGGCCAAAACACTGCCAAAGCCTATTTCTTCCCGGGTGCGGTAGCCCGAGCGACCAACAAGTCCAACTTGGAGGTCATCCACGATGCTATATCTTCCGCACCAACATGGAAACTCTCCGATCTAAAACCGCTACATGCCTTCATCAACTTCGTGGAGCAACACAAGGAACTGGAGCTCGAGGTCGAAATGTTGGCTCTAGACCTCGTCGACCCCGCACAATCCCGATTGAAGATCTACTTCCGGTGCCGTCGAACGGACTTTTCTACAGTCCGCAAGATCATGTCTTTGGGTGGCGCGGTTGAAAATCTTGACGACGGCTTGGGGAAACTGAGGGCTCTGTGGGACTCGTTACTGGGCGCGCAAGGCCAGCCGGATGGCATGCCACTCCCCCATAACAACCACCGGACCGCTGGCATTCTGTTCAACGTGGAGTTCAAAGTGCAGAGCACGACCCCCAAAGTGAAGCTGTACATTCCTGCCCGTCACTATGCAAAGAGCGATCAGCAAGTCATCGAGGCCGTGGCCGGTTTCCTCAATGGCGAGGCGCAATCTGATTTAACAAAGAAGTACACGGCTTCGTATGCATCATGTCTGTACAAGGTTTTGTGAGTGTAGCACCTCCTTTTCTTTGTTATTGTGACTTTTGAGAGATGCGTGGTGCTAATATACTCATAGTAACACATATGATCTTTCTTCCTCGCTTGGTATTCACACATACATCGGATGCTCGGTGCAAAGCGATGGAAACTTGCGGGTGGTCACGTACTTCAACCCTCAGCAACACAAAATCCACAGCGATGTTTATGCTTAGTTGGTGATAGACAATCGTAGCATTTCAGTATCTCAGTTACGTTGCAAAGATTTGCATCAAATAGACTGTTGTTCTCCCGCCCCTTTCTCTCCCGTTCCTTGCGCTGCTGTCTTGAGTGAGTGTCTTTGTCGCAGAATCCACTACAGCTGCCTACCTGAGGTACTGGAGGCAGCTACAGGCAGCTGTTTGAACCAGGTGGGCAAGAGGGGGAGCATGTCTCGAATGATGCTGGCGACCGAGCCCATGAGCAGAGACTCTGTGTTTTATCCGCCGCAACACCTTGAAGGCTTAAAGAAGAAGACTGCAGGATAATTCAAAGACTATAGAAGGAGGCAATGTGTTTTTAAAGTCCTATTCTATCTCTTTTGCCGTAGTACAAAAAGAAGGCGCAAGAATTTTGTATCTCATGCCCTTGTCGCCCACTTTGACACCTCGATCCAGGGTAGGTACCTAGTTGTAGCCTACATGTACTTGAGGATATTCTGGTCTGCTGCAGAAAAACCCCCAGTCTACAGCAGACATTTTGCCGAGCGTTGGACACGCCATTGCACCACCAAAACACTTCATGACCTCATACAATTGAGCCAAGGTCCCGAGATGTTGCAAGGGAAAGCTGAGGTCGTAGGCACCCTATATTTAGCTTGTACCGGTCTCAAGGGCATACAGTTGGCACGGCACCGGTATCCAAGTCCTACGGCTTGCCTGGTACTAGTATTACCAGGTACCACTATTGCTATATCATAGCGCCTTCAAGGAGACGGACAAGATGATAACTTCCAAGAAATACAATCACTCATTACAGCAGTCTACGGACACACTGTAACCCCGCATGTCGTCTTGCACGCCCTAGTAAAGCCTTCATCGAAGAAAGCGCTGGTAGCCGACCCCCTGTACGGTCGACGGGTTACTCATCCGAATCAATGGTTGGCAAAGAGCATTTCAAGGGGAAACAAGCCAGACCCGCGTGGATGCACAAAGCATTCCTCTCCAATTGATCCAAGTTTTCTTCCACACCACAACCCTCAAGTTTCACACTGCTACCTGCAGCGCCAGCTCAAACACAGACAACCAACGTGACGCGGCGACCCAAAAATCCCCTCATATCCCCATCCTCGTTTGTCTCTCGACGATGGGTCATTCATGGCAAGACCACAAAATCGAAAGCGACAGCGCGCCAACGAGCCTTCGCGAGCCGACATCGACCATCCAGCGAAGAAAGCCAAGAATCAATGACAAATCACTGGTTGCCTGCGTGTGTCTAGGAGCCTTTAGGGCAGCCCAAGGGAAGAGGAATCATGGAAATTACCAAATTTATTATCTGCACAGAACAGAAGATGGGGAAATAGTAGTTGTAATGAAACTAAATTAAAGTATAAAAGATTCGTTGCAGCAGTACAATCTTCAGCTCCAACAAAAAAGTAATTCATACCATTCGTATTATCCTCGGGTGCCAGCATGTTGAAATCGTCGCCTTCAATACTGCTTGGCCTGTCTGTTGAAGCCAGCCTAGCCAAGACGTCTCATGAGCCTGTTCAATCTTTCATACATGGTACTCGGTCTTAGCACTTGTGCCTCCGGTGCCTTCGACTTGATGAGCTGCCTTCGGCTCCCTGAAAGGAGTAGGTATAGACCTGTAACCTTAACTCTTCCTCTATATGCAACCAGCATTTAATATATTTTCCCTTATAGTTAACTATCGCTTCAATCTATATATCAGCTTTAACCTTATATTTTTAATCATCTGAAGTAGTATAAGCAATTTATTTGTATTTTATAATATATATATATATATATATATTTAGGGGGTTTTTGCTGTATGTAAGGGATATCCCAAGATCAGGCTATATATACTAGCAGATACTTACTATTATTTTATTAGGTTTATATATTATCCAAACCTGTATATTATATTTTAGGTTATAAAAAGTAAGAAGGCCATGGCTTACAGGGATATCAGGCTGGTCAAAGAATGGATGAGGTATTAGCACCTTATGTACTATACTGAAGGCAGTCTTTCGTCGCCTCCTCTTATATCGCTTATTCTTTCTAGTAAGTGGAAAATTCTGTTCTTGCTTGCTTGCCTTTATTGACTAGCCATAGTCCTTAGTGGGAATAAAATCCCCTTTGTTATTCGATCGATCACATCAGCTGTTGCCAACAAAATATATTCCAATTTTGAATTTCCTAATCTCAAGAAACATTTCTCCTTCTTAGAGTCACAATTGGCTGCTTCCCCTGGAGATAGTAACTACCTATGCGGTCAGCATCTAACAGCGGCGGAGATGCTAATTAGCTACCACCTGGTATCTGCTCAAGCGAGATTGGCTAATTTGGACATGAGGGATAGGAAGCCAGCAGACAAATACCCCAACTTGTGGGCATATGTTGACCGTCTACAAGGTGAAGCTGGTTATAAGAAGGTCGCAGCTAGGATCGAAAAAGATAGCAGGCAAGAATATATCCTTCCCAGTTATATACTGATTAAGGAGCAAAAGCCGAGAAGTAGGGGGCCGGCATACAACGGGGTTATTTCTAGCACCCGAGCGCCGAGCATTTGGGGAAACTACAAAGAGCGGCAGCCAAGTACGATGAGCATAATTACAATTTGTTGCGCCCAGCGGAAGAAGGTTTAATAAGTTTATTCGTACCTTGTAAGCGCAGAGTTAACCCTGTAACTTGCTGTTCCGTGATCAACGCTATTGCAGGGTGTATCCAATCCGGAAAACAGGTTTAGAGAAGAACTCAAGGAAAATGGCAAGCTTGAGTATACTAAGCGCCATGTTCTCCATATGTGGGGTGTGGCCTGGGGAACAGGCCTGGGAGCCTCCAGCGACGCTTTGGATGTCATTGACCCTGACCCAGTGAGCAATTGGAGAAGTGTGTTCCAACGTACGTTCCGATAGAATGGGACATTGACGGCGAGAAAGTTAAACGATGGGAAACACGACAAACTCTACGGAGGCGGTGGGGTAACAAGAGTGCAGATAAGATCTTTGCTTCTGCTGTTGAAGCTGAGGATAAATTTTCGAAAAAGCAAGGTCTGGTAGAGTCGACGCATACAGCAGAACAGAAGATGGACATAGGCACCACACCATCAGAGCACTAGTACCGGTTGAAGTTCCTCAGCAATGCGCACTAAGGCTCGTACACGCCTTCATTGGTGTTGGGGTGAGGTCCAAGGTTTTGAAGGGCCCGTTTCTGCAAAAACCAGGGGTTGTCGATCAAAATTGGGCACCCTGCTTCGCTCGAAAGTCCCACCAATCAACCGGTACGAGTGGTGGGAAGGCTGCAATTGTGGGTACCTGATCTACGAGGCTATGGGGTTCTAAATGTTACGCGAGATGAAAACCGGGGTATGCTGGCGTTGAATGTCACTGGCCCATCTATGGCTCTGATTGTGAGGCCTCTAGCCCTTATTGTATACAAATCTAGATTGTTTGGTTGATCATTTTGGGGATTTAAGTAGCCAAGCTCACGCAAACGTTGGGATTGCCCTTGCCGAGCGCAGTTCATCCCCGGTACGCTGTTACTCTACTATTGACAGTGCCAGCCATGGATCTCGCTTCTATTTACTTCGGGCTCTTTTTGGGCGTCTTTGTTTTTACCTTTGCAAAAGCTGTGGAACAGACTCGAAGTATTTGGAAGCACACGCACCGCATTGTCCACCCCTATCTGTTCATGATATGGGTCGAGGCCTGGGTGAATTTTGTCTTTTGCATCGTCACCTATCTGTACCTGAATAATATCATTCCGGGAAGGTAAAGATCTTTCGACTCTCTTTTTGCATTACTTGCAAAGCCGAAATAAGACTAACAAGCTATCTTTCAGCCTTGCGTTCTACTTGGCGACTGGTAACTGCTACCCGAAAGACCACACAATGCTTGTGAGAATCATACAAACTAATAAATACTCCTTTTTTCCCAGTGGCACTATGGGCAATCCAGACACAACTCCTCCCACAAATTATTGCTAACCGCGTCTCCTTAATCATGGTTAACAAGACTCGAGCGAAGCAGTTGAAATGGGCTCTGGTGATTGCTATCGGCTGCATCAACATCGCTGTCTGTTATATTTGGACGGTCGCGCAGTTGCCATCAGCTACACCTTACCAAGTGATGCTCAACCACATGTTTGAGAGAGCGGAGAAGGCGTTTTTTTTAGTGATTGATCTAGCGCTCAACTTGTACTTTTTGTATTTGGTTCGTTTTCGCTTGATTGCGGACGGGCTAAACAAGTATTGGCGCCTTTTCAATTTCAATGCCGGGATGGTTGCTGTTTCTACATCGATGGATGTTTTCCTTCTCGGCTTCTTGAGTTTGCCAGACCCATACTTGTGAGAGATTCAATCAATCAGCCCCCATCTGCTCAGAGCAAGTAGGGCCTTTTTTCTTCAGATCGGTCAACTAATCACTCTTCTCCCTATCCAGATACGTTCAATTCGCCCCCGTTGCATATATCGTCAAGCTATATATCGAAATTCTCATGGCCAATTTGATCACCAAGGTTGTCCGCAGCGGTTCGGTTGGGAGAGAAGATGGATGGTACAAGAGCAGTGGCCAGAAATCGAACCCGACAAACTATGCCACGTCCCGGGTTGTGGTTAGTGGATGTTCGCGAACGCCGCAGCAGACTAACACTATTTGGAGCAAGTTGGGCAGAGACGATGCCCCGCCTCGAGAAGGCAGCAACGGCTCGGAGATTCATTTAGCCCCATATCCCGGCCAAAATGGTATCACAAAGACGGTGGAGACTACGATCGTGGTGGACGATGGCGATGAGGGCAGTAGGAAGTCGGAAGTATAGATTAATAATGAGGTTGGTGAAGGAGGAGTCTATTATCATGGAGAGAGGAGACCACGTTTTAATATTGATGATCCCATAGTGCAAGGTTTTACTTGCTTAATTACGGCGACGAGAAAAAGGGGAAAGGCGGAAGACTATCTAGCTACTAATTCACATTGCGCCGGAGTGTTCCTCCCTGTATCGCATTTAGATATTTTATGTTTATTCGCAGTGACGTCCATTTCGATGGCGTGACGAGCGCTGTAGCTATCCGAACATGATGCCTTTCAGGATCGACAAGATATTGAGCCTACATTTTCTTTACTACATTAAAAGCAAGCTTGGCGAAGGGGGGAACCCCAGGCAGCGACATCATAGCGTAGTAGCGCCGGGGTACTATACACCAAGGGGCTTAATGTCGCTGACTCCAGGGATGTTTTGGTCGCAAACCTGTTTTTGTATTGCTAAAATTTCATAAGAGCATACTAAAATACCTGCTAATTTGTTGGCGAGGCTTTTGACAACATCATCTGTAACAGCTGAACCCGTTGGCGTCTTTAGCGGACCCGCCAAAACGCGTCACCGTTGGTTGACAAAAAGTAACCTAAGTTTCGTTCAAGAAATTCTCAGGATGGAATGTCGCAAGAAAAGCGAATAAGAAAAGGATTGGGAAAATTATTGTCCTGCTCTCTAGCTTGGCCAGTTTTTGAAGTGCTGTTCGTGCTGAAGACCTGATATCGGGGAATCCTATAGCTAGCACATTGTTCCGTATCAGCAAGTAGTAAAGTAGCCCTTTCAATACAGTCAGGAATGAGGCCAATCGGATTCGAACCGATGAGCACCTGGGGGCTCCATGTATTTCTAGGGTCACGCTAATTTAGAATCAGTGACATGTCATGTTCGAAGGTGCGAGAGGATAAACATAGCGCTACCCCTGGGCCAAAGCTCCGGTTCGATGGCGCACAAATTTCATCCCTAGGTAACTCCGTAGTAATTTCCCAATGCCCTGGTAGATATGTGTTGTGTTGTCTATTACGTGAAGCACTCATTACCCTAAAATATGGCGGGCACCTTTCTTGCCCTAAAGCTCTTCCCTAGGGTTAGTGCGAATTTATAGGATGCGACGAGAATGGATGGTCACGGTATTCGCCTTCAAGCCGATGGATAAAGAGGGCAGGGGAGCAGAAATACCTACCCTTTAGGGGTGACATGTGTGCTCAAAAAGAAATTTATATATATCTATATGGATACAATGCGCACTTTTCTTACGTCATTCCGAGTATCTGTTCAAATAATGTCTCTCATCTTAGTACAGGGTCATCTGACGGACGGGGCGCCCCCGAACACCTGCTCAGTTAAGAGACCTCCGTAATGTCTTCGGATCCATGGAATAGGTACTAGGAATTCGGGCTTGCGCTACTTGACAACGACTGCCAGGCACAGACGCCGCTGGAAATCCAGGTATACGATGTCTTAGCGCATCGGCGTCATTTGTGGGCTTTTGTACAAACCTTTTGACCTCAAGCTCAATCCATTGGTTGATATTCTGATCCTTGCAGTTGGCATGCGCCATGAGGAAGCTCTTTATTTGGCTGATTTCATCCAACAGTGTATTTTACTCCCGCTGGAGAGTTAAATGCTTCGTCCCACGGACTCCCTTTGCCTCCAAGGCCATGTATCTATTCCTTTTTCTTGTAATGACAATTGGATGCGGCTATGCTACTTCGCTTAAGATATCTGATGTACTTATGCCCTTCTGCATTATCTAATGCCTCTCTAGGCGACTGCTGCTACTGTTACTGCATCTTCTTTCTGGTGGGTCGGCAGGTTCGCCTCGTGTACTGTAATGAGGTGAAGGAGGTAGTAGATGTTATGGATGGTTTGATATGTAAGACGATTTCCTTGTCCTAGCTAAGCTATGGGTGATGCATGAGTGACTATTGCTGTATTATAGTTGCCTTTGGCGTTGTGTGGCTCAATGTCTGCTTGGCCGAAGAGGGGAATTGAGGTATCTAATTCCAAAGGGAGGGGTATATACTGAATGGTGGTTCAGGAAGCTTGTTTAGATTGCTAGGGCAAAGTATAGCCAGTTGAGGGTCTACCATAATGAAGACAGGATGGCGTGAAGAGGGGAAGGGAAGAGGAACAGGAAGGGAGAAAGAGAGGAGGTAACCGAACAAAGCCGTCAGACAATAGAGTTGAAGCCGTCCCAACGGACATACAACCCTTCACTGGCTGATCCCCACACGGCCAGGCTCGAACGACGTCACTCTACCCCACCGTCGATTGTGAGGGTTTCATGAGAAGACCATGAACAAGCAGATCTAGCCATGTTTCACCCTCTAGGAATTGAAATCCGGGGTTGGAGTGGGGTGTTGGTCCGTAAAACGGACGATCTCAAACAACTCTTCACTCAAGCTCTATACACGATCCACGGATGACAGCTAGCTTCTCTCGGCGCTTCCCTTGTCGCCATGTTCTGCTGAAGTAAAGTCTGAGTTCGCCACGTTGCAATGCCATGGTTTCCGCCTTAGATACAATTCGCTCTGATTAGGGGGCAGCCTGGGGCTAGCTTTAGCTAGCCCCATAATTGAATCTCCAGCATGAACTCAGTGGATTTTCATTAAGCTCTGGGAAATAGTAGGTTTGACATAGTTTTTCATATTGACCAGGTCCTTCCGGAGCTTTCCATGTGATTTCCTGAAGATATAGACGTTGGGGTTGGTTGAATCATTCTAGTAAAGTATATGGTTGAAGATGTGGGTTGGTCATGATCGCGTCGACGTAAAGGCTCGAGCGGGTTGCGTGGTTGCAGACTTTTGGAACCCCACTGTATTCAACTCTCATATTTCTTGCACCCACGAGGTACGAGCATCACGGGCAGCCCATGTCATATAATTTTATGCTCCTGGCATGGATACAGGCTCTGCAAACGCCCTTCAAGCAACGTCAACATATCCCTCACAGCAGGTTTAGTCAGGCCTTTCAAGAAAAAGGAAGCATATGTGGATCTCGTAGCCAGAAAATGCTAACAGTAGCCTGGAGTGGTAAGAGGACTTATAATCAAGCTCTTGAAATCTTGGTGGCGTCAATAGGCACTGCATCAAGAGCCATATTCTGGGCTCCTAGAGCGGCAGAGAGATGACGTATAAAGTCAAAGGAGGCTGGAGGCACCTTTCGACTTTAAATCATCTTCTGTTTTTGGTGCGAGCTGCAGGGAATGGGAGAGGGGATTGGTGGATTTTGACCGGGTGCTACGAAGCTCTGAACTACCACTCCATTTAGTGTTAACGGCTGAATCAGACTTTAGACTGACCGAAAATAGTTGGTTAACCCAACAGCTGACTTGTAGAGGAGGGTAGTATAGTTCTGAACAGCTGTTATCACATGATCTAGAAAAATACTATATGGTACGTCTCGTATCGGAATGGGAATTCATTCATTCCATTCCTCGCTTACAGTGCATATCATGTCAGGCTACACTTCCTCGATACCTGATACAAGCTAGCGTCGACGTCCCGCTTGGAATGTGCCATGGTCCCATCATTCATAAACGGTTTGCTGCCGTTCTGAGCCGTTATGGTATGCTGCCACTAAACCATTTTCACGTCTAATGATTTTCTATTAGCCTATCGATGCTGAACTTAAAAGGGGAATATTTTTCCAGGCTGAGCTGGATGGCCGATTAAACAAGCTTTACAATCAAACCATAGATACAGCAGCCCAGTAATTCTACTCATCATCCTACCTCCTGTCGCCAGATTTCACGGCCAGACATTTCGAAAATGACCACTTACACAGTAAATATCCAATGCGGTCAGGTGCTCTTGACTATCTTGTGTCAGTATATCATGACTAACACTCTTTGCTATCAGATGATCAATGGGTTGATACTTGCCAACAAAGCAATCAAAAACTAGCTATGGCCATCTTCTTCTCCGATGACAATGGAAATGAAGTGTCTGACATCGTTGCATCGACTGGGGGTATGTGAATATCGTTGCCAATTTGAAGAATGAACCCCATGCTGAGATAAGAGCAGTTGTTTCTACCTCAATGGTAGCTCAGTGGCAGAACAAGTACCAAATTGCTGGCACAACACAGAAATTCGTTATTGGTCAGTCACTTCTAATGTAAGGGAGATGGCAACCTAAGCTACAGACCCTGAACTAGCATAGAGGCTAACTGCGCACAAGACCTCAAGCTCCTAGAAAGAGCATTTCCATCGTTTCATTATCTAGGCTGGAGTCCATCACATATAAGCAGGATTATGTGATGCCAAATTTTGGACAGAATTATATACAAGCCAACTCAAGCCTTCCAAGCGACAGTTTTGGTTTCAGAAATGGTGTAACAGCATCCGCTATTATTGCTCTCCCGATCGTAGGAGATAGCCAACCAGTATCCCCTGGTATGTTCTTATCTACAGGACGAGTCACGTCTGAATGGTATCGAAAAAACTCTAATGAAGTTGCAGTATACATAAGTCAGTTCTTAAATCCGCCTGGCTATGTGAAGATTAGGCCTATCCCTAAGGCCCAATTTTGGTTTCAAAACATCGAGGCTAGGACGATGATCCCTGAGACACAAAACAACGCATACATAGTTGATTTATCAGGGGGGAGCTCAGCTACTATCTCATACAATAGTAGTGGTGGCGGGTGGACTCGGTTGAATTGAATGACATATTTACATAATATCTGTACTTTGAAATGTTCTTTTATAAGTCCCGTGTTGCTTAATGCCAAACTCTTCACATGGTTGAGCTTGGGAGCCGCTGGTGAATCAGCAAATGTGAGGTGAAGTCTGAAGGAAAATCTTTAACCAGGTTAGGATATGTCCCTGTGACTTTTGCATAAACGGAATTTCCCTGAATGACAAAAAGCAAAACTCCTAGATAGAGAAGCTTTCATGGTGTAGTTCATGTGGAATGCTCTCTTGCGGGGTGGGAGACTATCCTGTCTGGTAGCATTGGTGGCTCCAACCAAGGGAGCAAGTTGCCCCCGGAACGGCCGGGGTGCTCAATTCCCCAGCTGGCATGCTTGGAAGCGCCACGCAGCAAGCATGACAAACGAAAACGATGCACATTTCAAGTAGACGTCGAGCTGTAGATCCCCGTTATACTTCCAGAACCCTTTACAGTACTGATGTGGAGGGCATTAAAAGTGGTTTGCAATGGTCAGGATGGCGTGGTATGAGCTACTGGTTGCCACCAGTAATTGAGAGGGTTCCGAGATACTATATATGGAAATTGGTCACAAGGCCAGATCATACCTCCTTATTCATTCCTGGCCACCAATTTTATGACAAAATTTCCATTCCAGATCATGTCAAGGAAGTCTCATTACCATCACCGGATTGAGAAAAGTAGTATATGGGCATTATCCGGCAAGGTCCTCTAAGGAGTATAAGATATCTCGTTGATCCATCACGTCAGACCTTTGCATCTACACACCAATCAACAGAAGTCAAATCTCCCTACCTGCACATATCATCTATCCAAAATTCACCATGGCTCCCGCTGCTTCTGCTCCTCATACCCTTGAAAACGGTATCCCGTACTCGGTCAAACTCACAATTGGTATTCCTCAGCCGTTGTTTTCTATGCCTCATACTATGACCAAGCTAACAATTCTACAGATCACGACTGGATCAAGCCATTCAACGACAATGGAGTCCGTCTTATTATGGCCAAAGTGTTCAAGGACGCAGCAGGCAATGAAACCTTCAATGTCGTTGCATCGGCTCAGGGTATGCAGTATACAGAATACCGCAGCCCTAAAAACTACCTATACTTTACGTTGGAGCTACTAACAGTTACGCAGATGTCACCGGGGATATGACAGCGAGGTGGGAGGATAACTACCAAATCTGTGGCTCTACGGACACCTTCAAATCCGGACGTATGACTTACAGATTCAATACACCTTCATTCGAATCTAGCTAATCGAGAGAATAGAGGTCATCAGTGGAATCTCCGGCCTACTTGACATTGGCTTCCAGCAGACTTATGTGCTTAACGACTGGAGTAACTACTTTATTCAGAACGACACCGGGGTGCCTAAAACCTCTTTTGGTTTCAAGAACGGCGTGATTGCATCTGCCGTTGTTCAGCTCAAGATTGACGGCCAATTCTCTCCTAGTTAGTGTATTTATCCCATGCTAGATATCAGAGTACAAGCTAACCAACTGTCACCTAGTCTACATGAGCCCATACAAGTTCCCCCGGGCAAGGCTACGCTCAGGCCCTTGCCCAAGGTTGTGTTCTGGTTCCAGGCGGATCTGGAGTCGTCGACCATGATTACTATGGATGTGTCTAACTCGATAACGGTCGACTTGAGCCAGAGCACGACTGCTGCTTTGACTTACGATAAGAAAGGTCAGTGGCAGCAGGTTCCTGGTTCCTAAAGTATGTCAAATGGCCACCTAGTTGGATGCGGGTGGCGTAGTTCTGCTGGTATGTGAGATGGAGAGGGGAATTGGGGAGTTGGTTTCGTTTAACCTCCATATCACCGTAAGGAGTATTCAACATACTGCCTACTAGTTTATCGAAGTTCAACCTAATTTTAATGGCTTGATGTTCCTTGAGAACGTGGTAAATGTTAGTGAACCTTGTGCCTTTTACCTTACCAGATCCACTACAGACATGGTCGAGAGCGGAAACTACGGAGTTGTAAGCCCTGTAAGTAAAAAAGCCAATTAGTAGGGTTAGAGACTTTGCTCTTCCACCAACTTCATTTTAGAGCAGTTCATTACCACTATACTTATAGTGCCTTTAGAAGCCCCTGTCATTTCGTTGAAGTATTCTGGTGTATCTTAAGTAAGGCCTCCCATTCTTAGCGTCTTGGCAGGCAAAGACTTTTGAAATGGTCCTCCGTAAACTTTACAGACCCCGACGTGACATACCCATCACGAAGCTAGTCGTTATTAGCTCAAGCCTAGGAAAGGTGACGACAAATAAGTATCAATGAATTACGGAATAACATTGCTGGAAAAAAAAATGACTAAGCTGCACATGATCACCGGTGGCGTATCTTTGACGTTTTTGATAGAAAACCCATGACCTATCAACTCTAGTTATATTCCATTTTCTTTTTTTCCACTTAAATTTGTTCCCTGTGCTTCTACGCAAAATCCACTGAAATAAATATCAACCTAAGTTATGCCTCCCGCCTTCCAACCTCTCACAGAGATAGAGAAGAGAGCATGCATTTCTCTCTCGACTCTCTTTTTAGACTGTGAAATGACGGCCAGCAAAATCGACGAGGTGGCACGATCCCTGCAGCCCCTTCACATGCCCCTTGATCAGCTCGACAAAATTCTCTACGACGATGTGTTTCCCGTTCTTTATCCGAACCTTGTGGCCACAGCGGGAATTTGGGACGCCTTCGACGAAAATGAGCTGATCAATCGTGTAGACGACAGGCGGATCCACCCTCCAGGTATTATCCAGAATCTAGCCAGTTCCGCCGCAGCGACGGTTCTCTCTAGGTCCGTCACTCCTACGTGGAATAATGTGAAGAAGAAGTTGCGCCAATTGGACCAGGAAGGGTCTTCCTGATTTCCATCTTCGGTCGGTCTTCGCATCCCTCATCATCATGTAGTTAGCTCGAAGAACGCGTCTTGCGATTCAGTAATCATTCAGCTAACCAAAGCGGCAGAGATTTTAGTAGCGTTAGCCGAAGCTTTCCTCGTGTTTTAGGTTTTCGGAACGGTGTGCGGGATATGCAGTACTGCTTTATTCACCAGAGTACAAGCAATCCAGATACCTCGAGGGGACTGCCTAAGGAGTGACACTGAGGTTTAGACTGAAAGGTAATCAGGTGTCCCAGGCCTTACCCGGTCCAAAGAGCTTGTTTTTATTGTGAATAATTTATCTGCTAGTGAGAAAGCTTCTGAAATATTAACCTTTGAGCCCAAAAGGCTTGCTTTCCCATCAAAGTGTGCCACGTGCAGCACCCTGGAGTACTTGAATTCTAAGCCTTCATTCTTCCTCAGCGCTATCTTACAGGTGGATGGTGAAGTCACCTACCGCTTCTGTCTTTGAAAGATGTTAAAATAACTCCTGTACATACTTCAGAACCCTATAGTTCCGGCCATACTCAGCTGCGGCTGAGAAATCCAATGTGGTAGCATGCCAGCATCTGAACTATACAGCCACACTTGATAAATTGCATTCCAATCAACATAAACGAACCACGCAGAAAACCTATAGCCGTTGAAAGTTTGACTGTCCCGCAAAGCTGATGAATTCTTGCGTACATGTAAATTCCAACTCGAACTTAACTCTACGTAGCGCTCACATGGAGTTATCACATCACGGCCTCAAAGAAACCATTGACTATAGATTTTCGAACATAAATAGCTGACGTCCATTTCATGTAGTAGTTAGACTCATTTTGCATCACAGCGAAGCCTATCCAGATTCTCTTCAACTCTTTTCTGTGCACACAAAAATGGCAGCAAACGCGGGAGTTCGTGACGGACCCTTCGTCAAGTTCCCTGGCTGGGATCTTCCTGGCGACGACTGCGCGTACTACCCCGACCTGAAAGGTAAGGTATTAGATCTTAAACAGCTAGTTCTGAAGAAGCAAGGGAATATGTTTCTTGCCTTCAACACCAATGGTGAGATCAGATCCTGGGCTGTTCTCGACTTTAAAAAGTTCCAAAAGAGTGCTTCTGACCTCTACGTTCGAGTGGAGTATCCCGGATGGTACTTTGTTCAAGGTGAGCATCTCAAAGCCCAATTCGTTTGACGATGTGCAAGGATAGAAGTAGCTCTGATGTGGGAGTGAAACCTAGGCATGGACTCGCCCGACAACAACCTCACTCAGATCACAGATGTCAACACATCAACGGGCTTGAGGGAAGCAGTTATTGCCAAGTTCGGTGTAGCCAATAATGTCGCCGCTTTCAACACAGACGGATACGTTAAGAGCAAAGTCGTATACCCCCTTCAACCTGGTTTGAAACAAGCATCCAGTCTCGCGGGGATCTATATCCGAACCGCATTCTCAGGATTCAACTTCTATCCTCTAGTAGACTCCAGTGGCTTCAATATCGAGCAGACCAAAGAGTTTGCAAATGAGATACCTCAGCTCATCCAGAAAACCAGCAGCTTGACCAATTCAGAAGGTTTTAACACTGACGGCTGGCACAAGTATGCATTGGAAGGTCCTCCTCCTAAAAGCACCGCTCCGAGCTTCAAAGAGCCATACCAGGGAATCTACTATAGAACAGGATGGCCTGATTTTATCTTCCTGCCTGGAATGGATTCAGAGGGCTACGACATCCACAACGTAGGCAATTTGCAGGTTTCAGAGCTTCTCGACGCTGCCCGCGAAGATCCAGAAGCCGTTGCCGTCAACACTAGTGGCTGGTTGAAGAGTGATCTGAACAAAGGTGGTCCGTCAGATATACCCGGCGCCGAGGACCTCAAGGGTATCTACGTCAAGTTGGCCGGACCTCAAGGTGCCTTGTCTACGTGGTCCGAGTCTAACGAGGTCGCTCTCCTTAGTTCTGCTCTCTTCGCTCTCAAGGGAAGCGTTGTCATCTGGTCCCGGTGGGTCCTAAATGACGCCAATGTTCGGCTGCAGTATCAGAGAAGCGTTTCGGCGGCGGCGGATGGGATCATCGCGCGTGTTCGGAATCATGAATTGACTCCGGCTCAGGGCGCGCAGGAGGCGCACAGTATACGCAATCAATATTTGCTCGACATGCGAAAGTTATCTTCTCCCCTGGGGCTCATGATTGCGGAATCGATCAAGCCAGCTGGTGGTTCATACCAGGCTTATCTGGACAAGAATGCCATGAAGAAATATCAAAAAAGTTATGCGGATCTCACTCTTGATCAGGCACAGGCGGTATGTAAAAGCTCAAGCATCACTCGCCTCCCGTGATTTGTTTCTTTGTTACTGACGTGAAGAAAATACTGTTACAGGTAGCGGAAGAAACGATCCGGAGTGCGGGGCGGGCAAACCCCAACGTTACTGCTGTCATAACCACCGCATCCACTGTTTCAAAGGGTGTTCTCGCCATCTGCGCTGCTGTTTCCGTATACTCGGTCACTACAGCTCCGGCCTGGGATGTCGAACTGGGAAGACAGGTTGCCAGCTGGTCCGCTTCCATCATTGCGGGTCAGATCGGCGTCGGCGTTGGCAGCCTTACAGGCCCTGTGGGTGCCGTTGTAGGAAGCATTGCGGGAAGTTTACTGGGGGGCCTGGGGTACGATGCACTTGCCAACTGGTTCTACGGTGGCCCATCTAGTGCTACGGCCCAAGAGCTCCTAGGCTCCAGCCTGGAGCCGGTCTCGAAGCTGGTCAAGACCAGGACAGTTGGATCTGGATCTTACATTCACGTCGTTCGAGCCACAGTTCTGGCTACTTCTGTATCTGGAGACCATGAGGCCGTCAAAAAGATGGTAGAGGATATTCCCGAGAACATCAATCCGCAATCAGCGGCTTCCGTGAGTGGGCATGATGAGGTTTGTGTTCTCAATCGCTTGTTGTTCAGTGTCGACATTTGATCTAACAGCTCTTGACAGGTCTTGGCTACAATTGTGTGGGTTTCTAGCAATGGGACCATGCTACCCGCCAATGCGAAAAGCCCAAAGGATCTTATCACCTTAATGGACTATATCAGACTAAATCTGCCTTCGCCGAATCCTGACTTTTAGCTTACAAAACCTCGATAACAAACTCCTGATCAATGGGACTTGGCAAGTACTTTTACGGTATGAGTCATGGATACTCGAAATTTGCTTTCGTAATGATAGTTCCATCTACTCTGTTTTGCAGCATTTAAATATCACGCCTAGGTGGCCAGGCATCAAATAATACTTTCTCTACTGCTCTCTCAAACCAAAAAAGTAAAGAAAAGTATCACCAAGTTCAGTATCCGCGCTTTTATTCCCTCAATTCTATAGCCCCATTGATCAAGCCTGCGCTATAGCTTGTACAGAGTATCCGAGATCCAGTTATGAAACCTTGCCATGCTTGATCAGAGTTCTGTTGATCAGGTGGTTGGGATTCACCTTTACCCTAGCTCATGTCGGTCAAATGCATCAAACATTATCGCCGAGAACCCGGTTTTCCATTCCGGCTGATCAAGGGTTTGATGACATTTGTGCTTTTCAGCTTATCGCGATTGCAATGTTATTTTGTTGCGAGCAGCGATATCGGTCGCTCTGCACCAAGCTTCATTAACAGCCACAAAAAAAGAGGAGAATTCTCAATTTTAGAGCTTTTTCAATCTAGAGCTAGGTTTTGGGGGAAAAAATATAGAGATAGTTTTTAAATAATATTGATTTCTTATATTACTAAATAGCTTAATATAATAGTTAGATAACTTATACTAGATAGAGTCTAGGGTAGATCAGGGTTAAACTAATTAGAATATTATTCTAAATAGTATAATTAGATTATTATAAGCTATATAATATAAGTTACTATTATTATATAATACTATAGTTAAAGAATAAGAAATACTAAAAACTATTAAAAAAGCATAAGCCGCCACCGAAATAGGCTGTTTTTGAGCCAGTTTCGAGCCATAGGTGCGGCCGCCACGCCTTCGGAGCCTTTACTGAATTCTCGTATGCTCCGCAATATGGGCTTGGAGCTGAACCCTATATTTGTTAGTCATTAGGATTCGGACGGCATCGCATTGGCGACATGACTTGCTCGCTTTCAAATTTCTACTCTTGGCAGTGATGGCAAATCATGGCGCCTTGGCTGGCATTAAACCTGGCAAACGTTGGTATTCAAGAAGATAGAGAAAGTGGTGATGTGCTTGACTGGCTGTAGAACTCTTTGCCTTTGGCGATGCCAGAAAGGAGGATTTGGGCGGCAGCCTGCCCCTCTCTCAGTAAGACAAGTTCAAGGCTCATTATAGCTGCGCCTCCCTCGTTAAGCTGAGTGTTTCAACATTTAACCCCTACTGAGCCTAGTTCTGAACCCAACCAAGACATGTTGACTCAGGCAAAATGTCTACTCCGCCCCTAATAAATAGGCGACTTCAACAACTTTGCTGGTTCTTTCAACTTCATTACTAGAATACATGAACATCCAACGAGTTGCTCACAATAATTTTGAGGATTCGTAAGTCGCTGGGTTATTATTCCTTTCAGCTCTAACCGCTGCTTTCCGTAGCCTGGGATTTGTTGCCCATTGTGACGAGCACACCAAGACCCAACGGTCTCTCAAGCGCCCTGGGCATCGAACATATGGTGCGAGGTGCTCTTGTGATGTTGACAGTTGAATTGTTTACTACATACACTCACTACCATTCAAGTAACTAAAAAAGCTCACCTCGCAGCCGCTGCAATGCTAAGCCTCAATTGAACCTTCCATGATAAAATAAACTAGCTTTCGCGGTGCACTCCTGTCATTGCGTAAGGACTCTTTTTCCGAAGCTTGGGTCCATATAACCAAAACAGAAGCGGTGCTGGTGCTAATAAAACAGCAATACAGCCTAAGAGAGTCATAGTCCAGTGCACTCCGATTCCTTCATACATAGGACGTGCCGCCATGACCATACCACCTGCGCCCAAGTACCGCGCCATCGTAATGCTAGCAAGCGCAATAGCAGAATGGTCTCCGTAGCTATCGGTGATATACTCATAGCTACTAACATACGTAGCCGTCAATACGACTCCAAACACAAAACAAGCGCCGAGACCACTCCATTTCGATATGCTTGGGTAGTTGCTCCAGCCAAGCCAGAATAGAGAAATGGGAAGCAATGGGGCAGTGGCGATCGCAGGCCAGAGTCTGAACTCTGGTTTCAAAGGAGCCCCTCGGATGAATTCCGTGTGCCAGCGTGCCCAACTGTACAGGCCGGGAGTGACAAAGGCGAATGCAGTTGAGCCAGCGGCAATAGAGGCGAAACAGGAGCCTTGGATTCCAGGTGATAGCCCGTAGGTTTCTTTAAAGATGTAGTCAAACCCCGAGAGGAAAGTGAAAAGTAGAATGTAGAGTAGGATCAGGTAGAGCCCAAGAACTATGATAACTGGCTCGGTCCGGAAGAAGGTCGCTGGTAGCGGTAGAGTCTGCCATAGCTGCTTCCAGAATGACGCCCTCTGCGAATGCTCAGAGGAGTACCGTTTATCTCCAGTGATTCGACGAAGTTCCTTCGCTTTCCAGTCTAAGAGACGGGGGAAGTACGTTTCAGGAAGAAACAACAGGGCGGCGATGAAAGCTGCCCCGGATATCATCAACGTCACCCACTCTGTCCAACGCCAGCCGAGCTTAGGATTAGAGACGATCCAGCCACCTGCTATAGGTGCAATAACGGGGGCTAAGAAGCAAATCAGTCAGTAAACCAAAAGGACCAATTTCAAGGTTGGCTTACCTGACACATTCGCCCAAGCAACGATTGGAAAGACAAAGGCTCTCTTGACCGGGCGGAACTGATCATTCACACTTGCGCCGTTGATGGTGAGCGTAGCACTGGCAGATAAACCCACAAAGTATCGGCATACGACTTGGCCACTAAATGTGGGCGTTAGCGCAGAACCAAGAACGAAGCAAAGGTAGCAGGCAGTCGCCATTAGATAGGTTGGGTTTCTCCCCACGGTATCTGACATTGGGCCAGCAAAGAGCGCGCCAGTCCCAACACCGAAGAGATAAACAGCTGTCGCCAAGTTCTCGGCAACTTTGCTGATATGGAATTCTTGGCTGGCGGCCATGTTCCCCATCGACCCTGCAGCACCAGCCCATGCTTGGGTAAAGACGAGGAAACATAAGATGAAAATGTTCACCACTCTCCTGCGAACTGTCCAGTTAAGTGGATTTAGAGGGTCATCGTCTCCCTCACTGCGCACTAGGATGAGGTCACGGTCACTTTGTCCAGGCTTGCCTTGGCGGTTCTGTTTCTTAGTCTGTCTCTCGGTAGTGGGCGAAAGATTGAGTCGTTCTCGTTGACCCAATATTCTACCTTTCTCAAGGTACGCTAGGTCTTTTCCGTGGTCAAGCTTCACCTGTTTGGCGACCTGGCGGCGTTGTACGAAAGACCACATAGTGAAAGTTCTTTCGTAACAAAAGAACAAAGGAAGAATGCTTTGTAACCACAGCCCAATTGTGATTTCAGAAATATTTCTGAGGATCAGAGACCGTGCAGAGCTAGTAAATAATTATTTGTGGAGTGTTGTGGTGAGGAGGATATCTGACGTCAGAACGCGGTGAATGTCATTGACGTCGAACTTCGTCACCACTACAAGAAGTGGTTGGAACTTATCCAAACATCAACCTCAATACTTCTTCTCAAGTTGACGTCCCTGCACCTCCCCAGTATCCTCATTTCCTTACAGAAGAGAGCTTGATATGCAACAACGAGCCAGAATTCGGTTGTCAAAGGTCACCTCAGGCTATGTCTAGATTATTTAAGAAACAGACTTGCGACGAGAGGATCGGTATACCAAGCCACGATGGTTGGAGGTGAACAGCCTAATTATAGAGTATCGATGCTCCTGGATAGCTTCCAAAACTAACACGTTGATACATCGGCGCATCGATGATATCGAGGTAGGTACACTTCTTTCGACCTTCGAACTATGCGAGGCCTCCCGGGCTTGACAAATACTGTGAGCTTGGTCATGGAGAACATCGGTTTCGCAATACTAGGTGTAGACAGATGCCATCGATGCCGTAGTACGGTTACATTCATTGCCACAATGCGAGGGGTTTCTCCGTGTCATTCAGGATGTCACCTCAGGATCGCATCATCATTGCACTTACAAATATTGTCAAATCTTTCGCTCTGATTGACTGATAATGCCATCTTAGAGTAGATACTGAGACACGTTAACGAGGAGACTGCAGGCTTATCCGTAGCAATCCACTCGATGTCCACCAAGTCCACAGAGGCCCATCTCCCTTCGCACAGTGTTGGCCATATGCCAAAGGTATAATAGCAACCTCAAGCTACCCCGCGGAGTCGGTGTTGTCACCTCGGTCAGCCCGCGACAAGCACCCAAAGGCCATGCACCAATTGCCACGACAAGTCTCCCTGTGAATCATTCAATAATCTGTTCGTTTCTTGGCCTGCTTTCGTCAGGTTATGCTGGGCCAAGGTATGATGCAACAAGTGAAGAGTCGGGGTTCGCCATCCAATTACGGAGCCTTGTGGGTGTATACCCCGCAGTGACGTGCCATTCATTGTGCGAATCTGATGTCAACGATCCGAGCTGTACCTCTATCTCATTCGCTACGCTGCCCTTACAGCATTTCAGCTGATCGAGGAGACGTTGCAAGAAAGGAAGTACGCTTTGGAGGGGAAATCAAAATCTAATATTGGTCTATGATGATTAGACGGATTCATTACAAAAGAATGATTACCATTAAGCGAGAAAATAACCAATCCAGCCCCTACTAGTAAAAGGTAAGCTTCATTAACTTACAAAAGGAGCTGTATTTCACAGAATAGAAAAGAACTTATACAGTGCAATCTTCCAACTAGGAGATAAGAGGAAAACCTCCCAGAAGTAGCGCCGAAACGCAAACATGGACTCTGCCAAAGAGGCTGCCAAAGAGACCCTCCAAAGGGTCACGTATCCCGGCATAGACCCAAGAAAGAACACCGAACAGCTGGTTAATACCGGCCTTGTTGGACCGAGGCATCATGGAGTTCAGACCTGCTGACTAAAGAGCTGAGGCCTGTTTTAATAAAAAGTATCTTATTATATAAGAAAGAGATATTATATAATAAAGCTAGACTATATTTAATAGTTTTAAAAGGTCAAGGTCTCTAGTATAGGGAAGACCAGCTATAGGGTAAGCTAGGTCTAGGGTAGATAAAGCCTATAGGGTAGGCTCCGAAATACTAGAGAAGGATCGTTCGAAAGGGCGTAGTAGAAGGTGCGGGCTCTATAAGAGAAAATAAAGCTCTATCAGCTACAGGGTAGCTAAGAAAGATAGACTGTAGGGTAGGTAAAAGAGTATATTGGTGACTTATAGAATCTCTATCTAGCAGGGAGGAAGCCCTGTACTTATAGGTGTTTCCAGGCCGTAAGGGCCCTGAAGATAACACGTTGCCTTCTGTAATACGGGCTCGTAACCGCTATAAGGTTCTCATACAGAGGGATATGAGACCGCTAATGCAGATGCTACAGCGGATACGAAGTCCGCTAATACAGCTGCTATAGTGGTTACGAGGTTCACTAAACTAAGTGCTAAGGTTCTCGTACAGCGGACACGAGGTCCGCTAATGCAAGCGCTGCAGCGGACACGAAGTCCGCTAATGCAGCTGCTGCTGCTTCAGCGCAATACGAGATCGCTAGCAAGGACGCCACAGCGGCCGTTACAGCGGTTGTGACCGCTAACGCAATTGCCCCAACGGGCAGCCACAGTGGGTTAGGCCAGTGGCTTCAGAGGGCTTCCAGCTTTGGAAAGCCCTAAGTTAGTTATTTCATTCCTCCTTACCCTATACTAATTATATATCATTTGATCAATTGATATAGGGTAATCTTGATCTACCCTATAGTCTATAGGGTAAATCTCAACATATTATATTAATTTCCAGATATTAAGAGTATTATAAAGGGGGTGTATTAAGGGGAAAATCATGTTTTGATATGCCAAGTTTTTTTTCAACCCACTTGGTAGCATCTTGGCTGCCATACTGGTGCCGTGAAAGGTCTTTTGCTGATGGTACCACCATGGGGTAATGAGCACCTGACTCCGGCTAATTCCCGGTTCCAAATATGCAATTAAGCATGACATGAGCTACAGGGAGCTGTCTTAGCTGTCTTGGGCACTCCCCGATCGTTCATGAAGCGGGCAAGATCCATTTTCAATTTCAACACAGAATCGCACCTACACCATATATTATTTCGCTATTACAAACAACATATTCGGTATTTCTTCCCTTCTTACTCACGACATGTAGGCGACTAATTAAGGTACAGTGATGCCATCTTGCGATGAATGCCCGGGAACTGGAATTACCAGAAACGGCCAAATTTGTCCGGCCTGTGGCAACAAGGGAAGCTGATGTCTTTTAAAAATGACGCAGATTGTCCTCTCTTGAGTATGGATAACAAGTAGCTTGATGGAGGTTTGGAGAACAGATAGAACGGAAATTTCAAAGTAAATAAAAACTAGCAGTGAACAATGGGATATAAATAACCATTTCTAACGCGTGTAAACCGCCGTATTGCATCAGCCCTTCTTTTTCAACAAAACTCTCTTCGACAGGTGCCATTATGAGGGGTAAAATCATTAAACATCCAGGTCCTACCGCAAATAGATGTCTACATTTAATATGGGCTGGTCGTGGATTGATATCTAGGGTAGGATTGCACTAATAGGTGCAAAATTGCACCATCACTGGCCAGAGCTGCATTGGGTGGGAGTGCTGCAAGTAAACGTAACGAGGTCCGATAGCCATTGCTAGCATCGAGGCTTGCATCAGCTGCGCATAGCATGTTCAACGTTTAGCCCCCAAAGAGCGGGAAATGCAGCAATGCTATATTAATAGTTTCCAAGTCCAACCATGTTTAGCACGAAGGCCGAATGCGCGCGTATTCGATTGATCCCCACCTTTATCGACATCCAACAAGCCGTCAGTAGATGGCGCTGGACGAAAAGCGTCGTAGCGCGATGAGTGCAGATCACCCCAGGACAAGCTAGCAACGACCATCGCAAGGCTAAAGTGCCAATTGTTGGTTCTAGCGGCTTGAGGCTGAGGCTGGGGACCGGCCTGCTGCAAGGGTCGGCCCCGAGTCTCCAACTGTCAGCCGAAAGGGAAGACGAGAGGAAAGACGGGAGGTAGAGAGTTATGGTGAGGTTTCCAACAACTTGTCCGAGTCTCAATGGCCGGATGAAGATGTCATCAGATAAAATGTGCGGCAAAGGACAGTAAGGCGCAGCCAGGCAGAGCGTGCAACCGAAAACGTCGCCTCCGCATGAGAATCAGCGAGGTATTGAATCTGGATTGAATCTTCAACGGAGCTTCTGAAACCGCGAAGGATTCGCTGGTGCACTAAAGCAGTAGATGCCGGGCTAACCCCCACCTTGCTGCAGCTGAGATGAACAACACTCAGCAGGTACTGCAATGCAGATAAATTAATTGCGCGTCTTATTTGCATTCATCCCCAAGAGCATCCTCCCCCCTCTTCAACGACCCGGACGGAGGAGTGAATACAACCCGTGGTGGTAGGCATGAGGCTCTACGCAACCCTCAATGCACCTTTCAAGATGACGGATACAGCTTCTAACGACACCCCGGCCGCTGATCCGCCTCCCGGAGTCACCCCCAACTTTGTGAACCCGCCATCTCTGCACTCCGTGAATTTGGGCGTCAGCATCGCCTGCCTGATCCTCATGATCGTTGTGGTGGGCGTTCGGACATATACGAAAGCCGCTATCCTGCGAGATATGCGACATGAAGACTGTAGGCTGCCCCGTTCCAGTCACATCGCCGCTTTGTTGCTGACCTTGATTGTGATTCAAGATGTTGCACTCTTGGTTTTGGTAGGTATTTGAGCCCAATTTGAGTCGTGTCAGCTCTTAACGTGTCACCACAGTTAATCTTCTTAGCCTGGGGTCCTATCTACACTTACCTCTCCTCTCTTGGGCTAAGTCGAGATCTATGGAATATCAGAGCGAGTGATATGCCCCCGTTACTGCGAGTTAGTGGGACCTAATACCCAATACCCAACTGTTTTAGATGGAGAAGAGAGACCAGCACTGAACAAAATATCTAGCTATGTAATGACTTCCAGCTCTTATACTCGCCCGCAATGGGCGCTGCCAAGTACTTCATCTGCGTCCATCTCAAGAGGATCTTCTGCCCTTCGAACAGAGGAGCTGTGCACTGGGCGCTGGTGGCCTTGATTACCGTCAATGTCATGTTTTACGTCACCACCTTCTTTGCGCAGATGTTCCAGTGCATCCCCCGCGAGAAAATCTGGAGGCCCGACCTTCCAGGCTCGTGCATGAAATCATTCGTTGGCATATTGGCAATTGGTGTTGCCAACCTTGTTCTGGACCTAGGTATCCTGCTTGTTCCCATCTGGGCCATCTGGAAGCTTCAGATACCTGTGAAGCGCAAGCTAGAAGCGTACGCGGTGTTTTCGCTAGGCATCCTGTAAGTTGCGTTTCTGGCCAGGCCCCAGCCTGTATCACTGAACTGACAATTGGGACAAGCACATGCATCATAGCGGCAGTGAGCATTGTGTTCCGCGTACCAAAAGACGACAACTCAAATGCCGTCCTACATATGGCCAAAGTCGGCCTCTGGTCGTAAGTACCCCCGGCTTCCCCTAAATGGTGCTGTGTATCTAACGAGAGGAACAGGTTCGCTGAACTCACGGGAACGATGATTGTCGGGTGTATACCCTTCTTTCCTCTGTTTCTGCAGCACTTTAACATAATTAAAGTATCTCAATTGAGTGTTGGATCGAGCTCAAAGACTCCTCCTGGGCAAAGCCAGCTTGTACGGGATGGAGAAACCCGGGCAACGCATGGTTCTGAACAGATACGATCTAGATCACAGGAGCATATATTTGCCGAGTCGGGTTCTGATCTGGAAGAGAACAACGGCCATAGCTTGCGCACGATTGAGCTAGGAAAGGAAGCCTCCAAGTCACCAAGAAGGTCGTCATACCAGGTCATCTAGATTGATAGAGAAGATGTAGTTAATGCCATTCGCAAAGAGGACGTCGCCCAGGAGGTGTTCTTAATTATCATCTTGTTCTCGGCATCTTGGAAACTCTCCAGGCCTTGATAAGGACACTCTGCTTATTGGATCTTCATATGCAGGGACAGCACGGACGTCATAGCGGCCTCGTATAGCGATCGGCTGGTCGTATTATCCCTACCACCAAGGGGAATGCTGGCCTCTTATGCCTTTGTGTCCTTTACCTATGTCGTACAGGAGCTACAAAAACTGCCCGAGAAATATTAAAAAATAAACAGCAACGGGTGGTCATTACCCGTCCTAAGTGCACAACTTTGAGCAATCACGTGCCCCCTTTCCTCGATTGGCAGAGTTGCGGTTGAACATAACGCGACTTCAGCAAATTGAGCCCCACCTCCAGCTCAAATCGAGATTGCTTGGGAGCGATCATCTTTCCGCTGACAGCTCCTGAACGGCCAAGAACAAGCGAGGATGGCCTGGTAACAAAGCCGCCAGCGGTCGACAACTCGCTGTGGCACACGCGGCACAGTCGGCATGAGCTGTGGCATGAGCTGCACAAAGCGACATTGTGCATCGTATCTACATCCGACCCAAGCGGCACAACAGAAAGTCCAAAACGTAAGCGCCAAGTGTGTCGCCAAGATGCTTGGCCTGGATTATGCACGCTCGCTGGGCAGACGGCAGACTTGTGGCCAGCGAGTCGGGCGCAGGTGCCTCCTGCTCAATGCCAATCCAAATATGGGGTAATAATTCTGATTGCCGTCGCACGATCGGATCCCTTTTCTTCCCCCCCCCCCCCCCATCTCGCGATACGCTCGTCCCAGCCGCAGGCTACAACCACCGATGCGAGCATGGCGGCCGACGATGTCGAGATGTTGCCATATGGCTCCAAGGCCGGCAAGGGACAGCAGCATGGATCGCGATACCGGCTGCCTGTGATCAGCGGTCTTGATGGACGACAGGCAGCCGCTTGGATCGTTCGCCTCCCCGCCATTCGGATCATTCTGGCTGCCATCGTCGTCATTCTCCTGACGGGCACCTTGAGTTCGGTGAGGCCCTGCCAATCCCTTCCAGAACGACCCAGCATCGTGCTAGCAGCAGCTAACCTGTCTTGCGTGGCACCAGTGCATCGGATACGAGCACGACCTCACGCGCCCGATCATTGACGACAATGGGATGATTTCGTTTGGACACCAGCCCGAACCTTTCGAAACCGACGCGACACCCGGCGACCGTCGTCTCGTTCTCGTCCTCCCCGCCGATAAACCAGGCTTGTCCGTCTGCAAGGCCGTCACCAGCGCCCTCGCTCTGGGCTACCCGATGCCTGTCCTAGTGAATTGGGGCGCAGAAGCCCGCGAGCGATGGGGGAACAAGGGTGGAAGCAACCTTTTGAAGATAACGGGCGTGCTCGAGTATCTGAACGAGATGCTAGGAGGAGAATCCCTTGACGGACACCGACTACGGCCCGAAGACTTGGTCGCGATGGTCGACCCGAGCGATGCCTGGTTCCAGCTCCCCCCGAAGTGCTTCTCGCACGATACCACGAGGGAAACGGCAAAGCAAACAAGCGGCTGGAGAAGGAATGGGCCAGCCGTAGCGGCGAGGTAATGCCTGTGAAGCAGACCATCATTGCCTCGGCGCAGAAACGCTGCTGGCCAACCCAAGACATGGGCCCCGACCTGCACTGCGACAAGCTGCCTGTCAGTCCCGCCAGGAAGGACCTCTATGGCTCTAAGACGGATATCGAGCAACCCGAAGACGAGTCGAAGCGATTCCACGACTTGCGCCCGCGGTACCTGAACAGTGGGTTCATCATTGGTCCCGCAGCCGACTTGCACAGATACTTCCGCCGAGTCAAGGAGAAGCTGGACAGGAAGTTGGGCGAAGGGGAGCGTTTCATCCAGACCGACCAGGGCATCTTTGCAGAAGTGTTTGCAGAGCAGGAGATCTACCGGCAATGGCTTCTGGACCAGCGGAAGGAGGGCAAGCCGGCCTTCCCTACCGGCGAGGGGTCGGACATGCTCGACGACAACTTTGAGTTTCATGTTGGTCTGGACTACGGGCAAGTCCTGTCCGTGCCCACTAACCACGCCGAGACGGACGGTGACTTTCTTCTCCTCGACGATAAAGCGCACATCAAGGCACGATCCAAAGACCTGAAGATTAAGAAGCCACGTCTCGTTGGTGTCCCGCCTGACCTCAAGGACACCAGAGTCCCAACAGGAGTGACCGGCAGTCTGCACTGGGGGAACATGTCGCTCTACGCAGACTTCTTCTCCGGCTCCGTGCCCGTCACCTTACATCACGATGCGTACCGAGGTGGTTTGAAGGCGAGGGTGACGGAGTGGTGGGACCGCACCTGGTTCTTCCCACAACTACGAGAGCTGCTTTCCATCCGGCTCAAGGACGTGCAGGACCTTTCTCCATTAGCCACGCTGCCTGCGGGCGACGAGGGAAAACTGGTCTACTGGCCTCTCACCGCGGATCTGACGGGCCACCGCCCAAGGGTGTTCAAGGCCGACTTGGACAGTACTGGACTTGGCGAGATTTCGTTCGAGGACATGTGCCGACCGCCCGGGGAGACTCCAGATGTGAGGACACATTGGTATGACGAGGTTTTCCGTGACGGAAAGGGCACCTTCAGCGTATGACATTCAATTTAACGGCCGCTTGTTTCGTTTTTCGTAAAATTGCAATATACATAATAGACATGAGATACACGGACGAACTTGGAGGAGAGTCGCTCCTCATATGCATCTCGAAGGGCCGGATTAGCATCGCTAGATATAATGGCTAACTTTGTTCCACTGATGGCTCGGACGCGATCTTTTCCTTCTTTCTTCCGCCCAGAACTGCAAATGTGTCATCATCAATCGATGGCGTCATGCTCTGCCCCCCTCACTTGCTTGTACATTCTGTCGTGATGCATCTCAAGCCGAGCCTTCGCCAAGACATTAAGAGCGACACCGCTATTGTTATTTGGTTAAGCTTTGAACCTTGCGCCATTTGAGTTGGAACTTGTATTCAACGCCATGGCAACATCCTCATTGTCGCATACCTGTAGAGGCCCTGGAAATGATACGGACCTCGTACTCACACACTGCTCATAATGACCATCAGGGATGACCAGAATCGGCAGCACCGGAGCCTTTGGACAGACCTTGATGCCTTTGACGAAGCAGAAAAACAGAGGAAGAGGAAACTCTTAGAACTAAGGTCCTGTCGTCCAAAGAGACTGGCAAGAAACCAACTGTAGCAGCGTTACCCCAGTGTAGTGAAAGTACTTGCCCGCCTGCATCAAGAGCCCTCGCAGAGCCAGAATCAATTGGTCTCAACCTCATCATTGGATTTCCTCACTTCGCAACCTTCCGACGTCCGGTATGGCGCCCGTCCTGCCCTTCCCGGTGCCGATTACGCCCATCCTGGGTACGGACCTGCGCTGCCTCCTCCTCCTGGCCGGCACTATCGCGATGCACGCCGCTCACTGCCCGACCCGGATGGCCAGTACTACAATGCGCAACCGGAGTATGACGAGTATGATGCACACCATGAAGAGTACGAGCCCGCTCCGCCTCTTCGTCACACGCCTACGCACCGCGAGCAGCTTCTGCTCGCAAACTCGCCGTACGTCACCTCACGATCTGCCCGATCGTCAAAACGCACTCCCTAGCCCTAGGAAGCGCGGGACAGGGTGTTTACGATTCTCCTTAGGAAATTGTGACTTAAGACTGCATGTATGCTTTTTGGTGAGTTCCATAATCCGTATCCTGTAACATTTTTCTCACGATGGTTATGGAGGAAATGGGACAGACCAAAGTTACAAACAAACAAAATGGATTTCGAAACCTAACTCTAGTAGTCTACAGTCATGCCCATAAGGGTAACTGGAACCATATTATGTGCCTTGTATCCTGAGGTCTTTTGTAGTCGTATGCCTCATATACCGAGGTCTTTGCTCCTCAAGTATCAAAACCAAACATAAACCAGAACTTCTTCGGATTCCTTTGAAAGTTTTTTGCTTCTTTCTCTTCTTCATGCTATTCACAATTTTGGTTCTTGGCTATTATCCGTGATCTAAATCACAAGTCTTGGATGTCCAGGTCGCTTTGAACCTTCCGTCATTCTCAAAGCAGCTCCATTTTCTTCACTGTTCAATATTAGAACGAGGAAGGCGGCGTCGACCTCGGATTCGCATGAGTTCGTCCTCAGCATTGATCTCAGCGAGGGTGAGGGGGTGCATCAAAAGGTGCCGCAGCTCTAGATACTTCAGCAGAGGCTGCCCGTGGTTGATCTGCATGGCAAGCTCTGTCTCGTCGATATTCTCGGTGCAGATGGCCAGCGGGTGCGCGCCGATATTGGTCGTAGCATCTACCCAACTCTTAACGACTACACGGTTGAGAAAAGGGATGTCTGAGCGGCAGGTGCTCCAAGTGATTGAGGCCCTCCTGGCTCCTCGGTCCATCTTGTACCGGAAAATGCGGCCATCGCCATCCTTGACGCCCCAAAGCTCCATGACGCGCAGATTGGGACAGGCGGGGAGGATCTCCGTAGACCGCTCAATGGTATCCATCATAGCATGTTGGGAGGAACTCTTGCGATTGAATGACTGAGGGGCCAGGCTCAACCGCTCCAGGCTTTGGCACATTCCAGGGGTGGTCATCTCAGCCAAGATGTGATCCACGGTCCCAGTGCAGTTTGTTGCGAAATCCGTCAAGTATTGAAATACCCTAGCGATACCTGCATTGCGGAGCATAGATGGCTTCCACCCAAAGTCAAGAGTGCTGTGGAAACTCGTCCATTCGGTGAACGACAGCTGGCGAATTGAACGGTGAAGGCCAAGGGCAAGGATTAGACTTTCAGCTTGGCCTAGATTCGATTGCTTAGCACTGTAACTTAGATCGCGGAGGTCATTGGATACATGTACGTACTTTGACGCTCAGATATATCGAGAGTAACGTCTTGAGCAGCTCGTCTCTCGAACCGTAACGATCTCACGTTTGTGAGGCACCTAAAGGCAATGAGAGCGACGGTACATACTCCAATGCTCCGGAATCTCTGTCGGCGTATAGAGAAATGTTCCACAATAGGGACGCGTGGAAGGTACGGGATGAACTCTCCTTCTCGTACAAACACGAGAGGTTCGCCGCAAACCCTGGTCTCCTCCTCGATCTCGTTGGGCAGGTCGTAGTGATATTCGGAGGGACAGATATACCGGGTGCTCTTCCAGATGTTGCGCTGATAGTACTCCAACAAGTTCGGCGATCTCTGCAAATCCCCTTCAAACTGGAAGGGGTAGTCTTCCTCTTCTTCACAGAAGAAGAAGCGGTGCTCGTTGTCACTTGGTGTAAAAACGGCAAGTCCAAGAGTGATTCCTTTGCTCTTAATTTCGTGCCAGCCAGAAAGCATATCAAGTAGCCCCAACACCTGATATGTGAAAGCCTGGTTGTTCCTGTTGAAGGTTAGTTGATCATAGGTTACGTTTCGGTAAACTTGAGAGAACGAAGAAGACGAGGCCTTGATTTCACGTACGAAATGGTCGTATCGACATCTTCTGGTCCTAGACACTGGGGATATTGATACTCTGGCAGCTTGATGCGAAATGTCACAGCCTCGACAGCAGCTAACTTGGCTCTATTGGCTGCCACGGTAGCCTCAAACGCATGGAGAACATCTTCGTCGAGGACCACGTGCTTGTATATGAGGAATTCGAAGAAGTTCTGCCAATCTCGGCAGACGCGGGCCAGACGCGGTAGGTTGCGATGGTCATCGCTGTTTGCTACCTCCTCCAAGATTTGGAGCCGAAGCTCCTTTGGAAGTTTCTGCCAGCTCATGATTGCTGTGCGGGCTGGTGTTGTTCTTAGATGCCGGGTCACAAACCGTCTGGAGTGGGAGGAAGGAGAGGTTGGAAGGAAAGTTTTGAGAGGATAGTGGGAGAGGATGACGAAATGTTGGGCGGAGCGGGAAGGCGGGAAGGGGGAGGGGGAAGGGGGAAGAGCACAACTGGATTGCTTCCGGGTAGGTCCTCATCAATCACATTAGGGCTTGTTTGCCACCCGAATAAGATCTCTGGGTACATAGACAGTTGCCTACTGCAAGTACTGGATGGGTTGGACGGAGTGAGGTTGAAGTAAGGACTGGCTGATAATTGGGTAGTTTGAGCATCTTTTCTTACACTTTGCACATATCCGGCATATGAAACTTCACTATTATGATGATTCATATATTTTACGCGTGCAAATAAACATGACGAGGCGACTTGCCCTGTAAACAATTATCTTGCTTGCCATTGTGAGGTTGGTTCTGCATTGTAACACAACGACGAAAGCGAAAGTAAATCCAGTTAAACTTCCAGTGATAAGACCCAGTTTGAAACATCGAGTGTGTAAGCTCTCTTAATCTTGAATACTTCTCTTTGGATGATCTTGTGGTCGGTCTTCTCCAAATCAAGCCCCAGTCGCTTCATCCACACCAGGGCAATAAGAACAAAATCGGCCGGTCTATCTATAGTGGGCTTGATAATTACTAAACTCATCCTATGTTACTTATTCCTGGATGTATGCAGCTCTTGTCATCGACAGAAGCTTTCATCTGATTACCGATAGGACGAGGTAATCACTAGAACTGGCCATTCATTAAGAAGATAGTAAAGACGGCTGCTCGCTCACAGTCGGCCTCGCGACCTGCATTAGAATTACGGTCGAGGGTACCTACCGTACCTAAAATTTGCCAGTTTATGATCGCTCCCTGGCCCATGTCGATGAAGGTGAACAAGATCCCCTGGGAAATTTCGTCCGCACGATTCAGAGGGCGAAGAGGCGTTGTTTGGCGGACCTACGAGCACCGATAATTGTTCCCGACCTGGATGCAGACCTTAAATTTGCTAAAGAATAAAAAGGCGTTCCAGGGTGACCATCGAGGAAAAACTTAAGATCGTCGTTAACCCAACCAACATCACCACAGAGCATCACAACGAAAGGTGTCGTGAAACTTAGCCATACTAAAGAGCGCGCCGTAGACCCAAATAAAAGGCTTCAGCATGGCTAGAAAATGTGTTCTAATACCTAGATGTTCCATTTAAAATTGCTAGCTATGAGGTACTTAAGTACTCTCAGAGGTTCCCTCGTAGAATAACCTAATAGCCTAAGACACACCCAAACTATCTAGGAACCTCCCCGAAAATAGGAAAAACACTGTTTAAGAACGCGCATTAAGAGCAGCTCGTCCTGATGACAAGTGATTCATCGGCATGAAGGTCTACAGACTTCTCTTCTGCATGACTGCAGCCTGGGCTAGCGAAGCTTTTTTTAACCTTTCGTATTTGTGTTGAGTTGTCGGGTCTGGCATCTTCCATTGCTGTTTAACTTCATACTGATTGAGACCATTGGCGTAAAGCATATAGTTGACCTGTTTAACTTGGGAAGTAATATTCTCAATAGAACTGGCTGATTTGAGGAGAAGCAGTTCGATGAGAGTATTATTGTCAATGAAAAGTACAGCCGTTGGTTGGCTTTCCTGATCACAAAGTGCGACTCGTTGCAAAATGGCGATCGCAACCGCGCTGCCTCTAGCTGCTTCTCTGGAAGGCGTGAAGACAACGGCTGTACTTTTCATTGATAATAATACTCTCATCGAACTGCTTCTCTTCAAATCGGCCAGTTCTATTGAGAATGCTACTTCCCAAGTTAAACAGGCGAACTACCTGGTTTATGCCAATGGTCTCAGGCGACCCAACTGCCTTGGCTGCGCCTACAAGCTTGTGATCGCTCGTGTTGACCTTACAAAGTGTTGAGAGTTTGAACTCATCAAACCGCTCATCCTTAATAATAGGCACTACAATCGTTGCCGGCTGCTTCCTCTTTGGCATCTTGATAAACTAATGTCAAGGCCCAGAGTATACATGGTAAGCAGCAGATGGGCGAAACGCAGGCTCGGTGGGATGTCCGAGACTTGAGTGCGTCGATGAAGGCAGCGATGTGCAATCGATTGATTCGACTGATTCTGACAAGGAGTCGAGTGATTTGACTTGGTAGCGATGTGTGACACTTGACTTGTCTTGGAGCGACGAAGGCAGCGATTTCCGAGCGGATTGTCGATCGCAGATGGACTTGAGCTGTGCGGTTCATTCAGTACCAGGCCAGACATGGCGGCCTTTAAATAGATGGAAAGCAGCAACTTAAGGTTCATGAAAGGGGTCATGCCGACGAAAGAGTCATGCCATTGTTGGTATTGAACCTTATGTACGGCCGGGCGCAAGTCTCGCAGCCGGGCAAAAGGCTGAAGCTTAACGTCTTATGATGCCAGGTATGGAGTCAAGTTGTTGGATTCTTGGTGTTTGGGAAGTTCCCCTTTTTTTCAGCAGCTGCCGCATAACTGTATAGCTCTCTCACTTACTATTACCAAGTTTATACTTGAACTCTTTTCCGTAAGAACGTGCATAACACATACGATAGAAGAATCTTGATTGATTCAGATTTGATTGTATTCATTGATTTACCATTAACGGGAATGCTGGCAGCTGACTTATGCGTGCAGCTTGCACAGCACAAAGACGCCACTTGCACAGCATAAAGACGCCGCTCGGTTTGTCATCCATGAAAGGTACCTACTTTAGCTACATGCTGCATAAAAATAATGTAGGGCGGTGTGCGACCGATCACCCAATGTCGAAGTTTTATGCCAGCTCCAATATATTGTGCAGGAACTATCACCCAAGTGCGAGATATTAGTCAATCCAGACTATGACGAATCCAGTTTATTAAGTCCAAGCACGCCCCGGACTCAGAATGATGCCTATCACAAACCGTGGAACAGGATTTTGGACATTCGACATTGCCGAGATATCATTGCAGTGTCAGGAATTGAAAACCTACAGAGGAGTCGCCACCACATGCAAGACTGCTTGCTGACAGCCAATCTTAGTAAAATCGGGCATACATCAATCCTCTTGTCCTACAAGACTAGGCCTACTGGGACTATCAAGCCCAGTCTGCACACCGTCTGCAATGTGAAAGTATGTGTGCCCTCCATCTCGTATATGCCCATCATGATTAAGTGGCGTAGTCACACCCCCAAAAGTGGAACAATATCATGCATCCTGCTTGTCTCTTTTGTACGACTTTGATCGCCCGCTGGGAGGCACAGCTGTGAGCTGCTGCTCGAAATGTGACATGTAACATGGTTCGCTTAGGCGACGAGACAAGCCAAAACCATGCGGTCGAAGCGGGGTTCGAGCTCAGCTCTCCTCCTCGATCACCTCCCTGCCTCTCCCCCGTCCCCGTCCTTTGCTTACTTCTTCCATCCCCCTTCCTTTCTTCCTTCTTGCATCGCCTTCCCTGCCCCCTTCTCCATCATTCAAACTTAGTCATCCGCGGGTGCAAGCGAAAATGCTCACTGCGCTAGGAATTCTTGCTGGTTACGGCATCGTTCCGGAGAAATGGCGTCACCCCAGTACCTTCGAGGACGAGACCTTAGTGTACCAGGAGATTTCCAGAATTGAAGCTCTGGAAAAAGCCTTTAAAATTAAAGAGCAGGTTTGGAAATTGGGAAATGCATTGGACGACGGAACAGAGGTAGCCCTTCTTTGAGCAGCTAACGCCGTAGGCACATTCTAACCTCCTCTCTCTTCCAGGGACTGTTGGTGGTGGCGGACAAATTATTCCGTCGACAATGCAGAGCCCTTTTCTCGAGGGTTGCGTTCATCGAGGGCGGGAAAGTGAAAGCCGCCAAGTTGACGGATCTGTCGACGGAGCTTCTCGATATGATCCTCCGAAACTTCCAATACTCAGCACCGATAGATGGCACCTTTGAAGAGGATATCGTCCCCAAATTCCCCGAAGAAGACCGGCAGACCGTCCAATCCCTGCGTCTGGTATCCCGCCTTTTCAATGACCTGGCATCCCCACTTCTCTGTCCTGTTGTCCGACTCCAAGTCGACGATGCATCCATCACAAGGGTGCAGGACATCATGGCCAACCCCCTGCTAGCATCTGGCGTCCGAGCATTCAGCATCAGCCTCGAGTACCGCCCAACGCTGCTTGCAAGAGATTTCCAAACATGGCTAAGACGCAACCGCCAAGGAATGGGCATACCTCGACTCAACTCAGAAATCGCACAGAACTCACGCAGACTGGAGAATGTCGAAGACCCTGATCCCATAAGGCGAGCTGATCTCCTTGAGGAATCAACGAGCCTTCGCGCGGCTGGGGACAGGGCAAAGCTGTACACGGTTGCTGACATGGAGCTTAGGGGCGTAGAGCTTAGGGATCTAGAGCTCAGGGACCTAGAGCATCACGATTACGTCAATCCAATATCAATTGAAGGGTTAGAGGAGGGAGATATCGCCAGATACAAGGAACTCATCCGGGACAGTTATGCTGCGTTTGCGTCGGCGTACGAACATCAGGCACGGCTGATCTCGAGCAGTTCCTTCGCCAGGGCGGTCGCCCGCTTGGCTGCCAAGGCGCGGCGCCCAGTGGCTCTCGAGTTTCTGGAGAGAGTCTGGAGGCTTCCGACGCGCGGCAGGCACGAGACACGGACTGTCTTCAGATCCGAGCAGCTCTTGCACGATTTCCTTGCGGCTGATGTGGGCTGGTACATGAGAGATTACGCCGAAGGAAATATACGGGATGAAATCCCAGTTACCCTCATCGCCGATCTGCCGCGAGAGATTTCCAAAGCTGGGGGCGTATTGGGCGGCTTTCAGCTTCATTGCCCGCCATTACCCCATCATATCGAGCTCTTGCCAGCCCCGGAGATAGACTGGACCTGGTTTAGCCGCTCCTTTAGGCACCTCAAGGTTCTTCGGGTCCGTCGTCTGAATGTTGAAGTTGAAGAAGACCGCTTCAGGTTGGTTTCGAATGCACGGAAGTGCAGTTATTGGCGGTTCTTTCTCCCGCTGCTCTCTGCGCCACACCTCAAAGAGGTCTCTCTCGAATGTTATCCATTTATTAGTTTCCTTCTGCGGCTAAATATGTCTCGAACAGTCTTGAACTCGCTCCGTGCTATCCCTTCCCATCGCGCTCGGCCCCAATTCAAGAGGGCCAGTTTTTCATACACAGCCCCCTCCCGACTGAACATTGTGGGGCTCACCCAAAGTCTCAGAGACGTCAATCTTAGAAACCTCGATGGAGTTTCATGTATGGGTGTGGACCCGGGAGAGGCAATGGAGATCTTGCGAGAAGTGTTGAGCCGATCTCGCACTCCCGTCTCGTTGGAGGCGGGGCCTCTCGTCTCGTCGGAGGTAGACGCTCCTCCTCTCTTCCTCAATATCGTCAGTGAAAAACAGAAACCCCTGGCGGATGAAAATCCGACTCTGTGGAGAGAGCTGGCGGCCTACATGGAAGGCGAAAGATTGAATGGTACTCCGGTCTCGATGTGGACCATTACCTATCGGTAATCGCGGATCGAGTGATCTGCGCTTGTCTGTTCCACTTGTTTTTGTTTTGGATAGCTGGATTTCGAACACGGCTTCGTAGCTTGAAGCTAAAGGGTATCTCCAAGGTGTTCAGCGGCATATAAGGTCATTGGTGGTTGGCTGGATGATTGTTGCTCTGAGCTTACAGTTGAGTTTGAGTCTTACTCTAGCTTTTGAGTAGATTTACAGGCGATGAAATCTCCAGCCTTATCTTTTGAATTTCTCGACAGGAAGCATAATTTGTTACGGTGTGAGCACTGGACAGGATGAAACGGAGGACTGGTATTCTGGTGTTTTTGATTTGTATGAGAAATGATCAAAACAAAAAAAAGCAATATACTTACCTTGACCTTCTTTAATAGAGATTGTGCTGAGTTGTCTATATATATATCGGGATTCATTCCAACATGATGCTAGGCAAAGAGCTTATCTAGGGCCACTCTGAAGGTTCGCTCAACGGCCTGTCGTTGAAAGCCACCCTTGGCTGTCCTGGGGAGAGTTCCCTTTGGAACAACCAGAATGTGCTTTGCATTCTCGATTCTCTCATAATCATACCTCCTTTCATGGAAGGGAGTGATGCGGCGTAAAATTTCTTCATTCAGGGACACATCCGAAGTCGCATCCGTCAGCGGCTCAACAATCAGGACAGGAGATGGTCTTCCTGTACCAACACACACCACCAC
This sequence comes from Clonostachys chloroleuca, assembly GCA_037952775.1. Classification (NCBI taxonomy): domain Eukaryota; kingdom Fungi; phylum Ascomycota; class Sordariomycetes; order Hypocreales; family Bionectriaceae; genus Clonostachys; species Clonostachys chloroleuca. Next base: position 10,782,385 of record JBANAY010000004.1, read on the forward strand.
GCTGACTAGATCTGCTCCACACAGGCCCATGACATTATCCTCAATAGACTTTGTATCACAGCGGCCAGGAAGCATCATTTTGATCCAGTCATCGTTACGGCCCTTGTAGACGTAGTGACCTGGGGCCGGCTCCACGAACAGATCTCCAGTGTGAAAATCCCCTGTCGTCGGATTCCGAAGAGAGACATGTGGGCAATCACGCGACTCGGGAGGTATTATTAACTCCAATAATCTCTTCCCGGGTGAATCGTCTTGTGCTGGGTCATCTTCAATGACAAACCTATACTTGGTCCCCGGGTAGGGTCGCAGATAAGCAGGATTCGCATCATCGCCCTGGGCTGTTGACAGCATTATTCCAACCTCGGTGCTTGCATAGACATCGATCAAGTTAACACGCTGCTCCCGCGCCCATGCCTCCTCTCTTGGATCCAACGGAGCCCCACCACTGAATACTATGGAGAGGCTCTGCAAGAGCGAGAGAGTGGCGGGATCAGTACGGGATTTTCGGACCATGCCTGTGACGAAGCTAGCAAACATGAAAAGACGAGTGAGCCCATGTTCATTCACCAGTCTCGTTATCTCTTCTTGGGTAGGAGGAATGGCTTGGCTTATGACGATGCAATGGCCGAGACGCTGACTGCCCATCGCGCACAGAGTTCCGGACAGATGGCAAAAGCTCCCGCTATTGCGATACCGTTAGTTAACAGAAGGAGGACGGCAGTGGTAAGAAGTTATTGTCTGGAACTTACTTGATGGCTAAGACTTGTTGCTTCTCCGAGTTGGGATCATCTTTCAGGCCACTGTCGAGCTTTTCAAGACCAAAGTCCAGCCACCTTGCGGTCACTGGAACCAGCTTGGGGATTCCTGATGTCGATCCCGTGGAATGATAGTTGAAGATAATGTCATCATCTTGTGTTGGGATCCACAACTCAGGGAGCGGCAGGTCGTCGACTTGGACGGAGAGAATATCAACCGCGGGCAGGCAGATGGCATCCATATCGAGGTTTGGAAAGACTGAGTTCTCGTAGATTATAGCCTTGGCACCCGCTTTTTGGACCAGGTCCGAGACGAGGCTGATACTTGTAAGATGGAGAGAGATTGCAACAGGAACATATCCGGCCCTCGTAATACCCCATATGTGCAGGAAATCAATATATGACAGACCCTTGATCCTGTTCTTCCGATTAGCTTGACCGGATATACTAGGACCTATGAGTGAATCCTACCAAATAGCAACGGTGTCACGCTCCTTGAGTCCGTGGTTCGAGAACTCATTGCTCCAGTACCGAGCGGCCCTCTCGATATTTTCCAGGTGCTGGGCGTAGGTGATGGTCTCCCAGCCCTCAAATACACCCTGGCTAGACCACTTGGGGTTTTTGACTGCTGGCAGAGATGGAGTTCGGGCAACTGTTTTCACCAGGGCAGTGAGGTGTGTCTTGAGTTCAGGGGCCATGGTGGTTCTGCGCGGGTGCGATTCGAAGGATAGCTCGACGTCTTTTGAGAGGAACAAAGCTGAAAAGGCACTTCTTAATGTCGAAGGATGGAAATGCAATTGTTGAACGGGAATTACTCACACCTTATATAGCTTTCAAGGGCCTTTTTACCCCCGTAATAAGTTCCATCAGGGACCCAAGGTTTCAACCAGCAAGGCGTGCGCATCCAATCTTTAGCCCAGGTGAAGCCGAATTTTGCCCAATGCTAAGCAATAAGCACTCGGTAGAGAGCGAAGCTGAGACATCAGGCGATTGGCAACCCGCTTTTGGCGTTTGGATGAGTACGCGAGGAGAAGTCGCGTTGCCATAGTGGGGCAAAAGATGATGTCGCCGGAGGCATCGCCGTGGACTCGTCTGCGTGATGATCAGCTGGGCAGAGGCGTGTGCTGGTTTGGAGAAGAATCGAGGCAGTCCAAGAAGTTGGTTGAAAGTTGAACAGGTTCAATGCTGAGAGGAGAGTCTGCAAGGGGTCCAGGGGTGGACCTGCCTCGTTCTACATACTACCTACTTAGGCAGGTGGGTCGCCATTGCCCATGGCAAATAGCTCGCGACAACAGACCAGCTGCGATTGAATCATGGCTTCTCTGACAACAATGACCAAGTCTCACGGCAGCACGGCTAGTCGAATTGATGGCATAATTCCTGGACTTGGAGCGAATGCCCGAAGGTTCAGTGCATTTTGGGCAAAATACATGGCTGCATCGTCCAGCGCAAAGAGGCAGGATTGAAAAGCATTGCTCGGACCATATATATTCCTCGTGTGCCCCGTATCTCTGCTTACTTTACTATTCTACGCAACCTTGCGGAGAGATTGTGCGTTTCCTGAGAGGTTGTAGACGGGGACGCAGCTATTACCCTCCAGCGTAGCTCGGGTGCTGAGGTTGCTACAACGCTATGTAGATCAGGTAGGTAGATACGTGTATCTGCCACAGTCGATAGCTGCCCGTGCAGCGCCCTATCGGCATCTTCCAGTGCATTTTTGGCAACGTCAGCCGTTGAAAGAGAGCCACTCTGAACAGGCCAACCACCAGACAAACCTCGTTCAATCCTCCATGTGTACGAAACGCTCACTCTCTTTGATAGGCACAAAGGCAGCCTTTGCATGCCTCTGTCTTGGGTTGCTAATGAATATCCTACTCCCCAGCTCCAAAGGCCGAAATATGCATGGTGTGAGTTTTCTCACTCGCATTTCCTCCTCAGTACCCTTTGGAAATGCCAGTCCGATGCCATACTTCCAGCACTGTCTATGGATGCCCAACCTAGAAGCTGACCATCTAATGCTCTCAGAATCTGCCTAGCGCTGCTTACTCTGGCATACGTGAGCCAAGCCGAGAGGTTATGTACCTTATTCACGTCAATCCCTCCTAACGAGCACATCATGATACGACCTTCACAATTCGGTCTTGAAGGCGAGAAAACATCACTTCCAACACTTCGCCGTACCACAATAGATCTATCATATCCGCAGACGATACTTAGAGCGATACTCTTGTTCTCGGACGAAAGGACGTAATTGACTTCAACGAACAGACCATTGTCTGTGTCGGACGTGGCCGAGGCTTTGCTCCCAGACTGGCTAGATCAGATCCTGCGGTACGGTCCCCAACTGCTAGCAAATATTGAAGAGGAGTACCTGCAGCCGAAGAGAGAACTATCCAGTGCATCAATATCTACCCTCTGGGCAACCTCCAACTTGACCTGTCGAGTGTTCCCAAAGCGGATTGCGTTGTTGACACGCTGGATGAGATAGACGAGGACAACGATGGCGACCCTCGAGCATGAAACTTTTCACGATCGGTCGTCCTGTCAGTAGATTAGAGCGGCCGTTACGTCAGACGTCGATAGTTCGTATAAGGCTGGAGGAAACATTCGTGGATATAGACATTGCGACATATGTCGCTCATCGTCTGCATAGTTCAGCAGCCCAGATTTCAGAGAGTGACCAGGAGATCTTTAGGCAAGCAGTCCCAGAAAAGGCGAATGGGCTCTTCATTTACGCTAAGCCAGCCATGGATCCTTTTCGCAAAGAAGATGCTGATGTCAACTGAGCCTTGACCATGCTGCCGGCGTAACTGAAACTCATGTAAACCGATCTCGTCCGGGAACACGCCATGAGATCCGGGCTACCTCATTATGTACAAGTTTCGATCCTGCCTTGCGTGACACATGCCACCCCTGCGGCTACTGAAAGTCGCCGAGATGATCAACGTGACCAGGATATATCTCTCAAAGAAGATCTCGGGAGAGACCTCAAAGCAATCAACAAGCCTGTTCGAGACGCATGCGGGCCCCTTCTAGAGAGTACTACAGATGAGAAATTATGTGTTATTCATCATTCTTTGAGCGAGTTCTCGACTGGATTTACTCGAGCAAGGGAGGAGAACGAGGCGGCATTTCCCATTTCTGATCCCAGTTCAACCAACGTCCGCGTTGCTGAGGCTTGCATCTAATATCCTACGGTCTGAATGTCGGAAGTCCTTGTTGGTAATCAATTGCAGTGCGAGATCTCCCGATCTCATACCTTTAGCATCCAAGGGCAAGAGACCACTCCTAGCGAGTAGTTAAATACGGTCAGAATTCCCTTTCTTGCAACATTCGCTAGAAAACTAGCACAAACATACCCAACGAGGGGACATCAATGTGGAGTTGCCGGAAACTCTATCTCCGGGGCTCGATAAACTTATCACTAAGAAAGCACTAGCCAGATCAGAGAGGTTGAATAACAAATATACCGAGCAGGAATCGTTGGCATGTAGGTAACTGGACTTGGTTCAATCCAATGCCTAACAAGGCTCACAAATACGAGGCATATGGAGTTTGACGCGTTCGGCGATGACGACAACCCGTGAAGCAACTGCTCGCTTTCAGCGCGAGGGCCGAGTTTAATATATGGCCCAACGGTCACACACCTCTCCACAGAGCCGCGCTGTTCAACCATGGGGGAATGGTCGAACTTCTACTACAGGCTGGTGCTAACTCCCTAGCTCTCAAAACAAGAGAATACCATGGCTGAGTCTCATAAGTTACACTCAAAGACATTCCGTCCGCTGACTGGGAGATTTGACCCCAAATCCATCAAGAGAGCGGTGACACTCCTGCGTGAATGCGGAATGAATGCCAATTGTATTGACGAAAAAGGAAAGACACCCTTGCTATATACCACGCAATATCGGCCTGCCATGGTCGAATACCTGCTAGACGCAAGTGCCGATGCAGACTTCAGAGACAGGTACGAAAACAATGCCTTCCATTGGTGCAAGGATGTTTGCGTCATGCAGCTTCTCGCAAAAGAAGTAAAACCGAATATCAACCAAAAATCATCTACCCGGAGATTGAGATCATTTCATTCAGCCATGGCCAATGGAATGCGCCCGATCTCATCAAGATGTTTGTTTCCCTCGGCTCTTGATGTGACGAGCGTAGGCTGGGTCGACTCCTAGATGGGTTAACAAAAATTTCAACAAATAAGCACACAACACATTAGACCTCATCAGGGCGCTCGTTGTGGCAAGCAAGGGCGAAATCTCTATTTTGTCTACAAACACAACGACTACTGGACAATTCTAAAATGGCAAATAAAACATAGACAAAGATATGATCAATAACCTGAGGAGTATTGGCGTTGACCCTACATTTCAAGACAACGACAGTATTTTCGCTCTTCCATCGGACACAAGACATGCCTGACAGCTATGGCCGCATATGTTCTGTGTAAGTTAATTGCGGTGTCGGACTTACGCCAAATATCAAGCCACAAGTGGTAGGTATAGAGCGAGCGCCTTTGATCTACCTTATGTATGTAGCTCCAGACCCAACTCTGAGCAAGCACATACGTTTGCTAGCTTTTTTTTTCGGCTAACTCACCATGTCAAAAACCTTCCCGCAGGCAAGGCAGCTTGATAATTCGCTGCTGCTACGACAATGACGAGGATCGCACTCTCCCCAGTCGAGCTGAAGAATAGGCCTGAAAGTCCGCAGTGATTCGGCGTTGGAGAGCCATGTGTAGGCACAGAGCTCACCATCAGTTATGCTCTATTTGCACAAACAATGAACTCTGCATTAACCTCACTCGACTACGAATTATGCATGGAAGCATACATAACATTCGATCCATCCACAGTTACTATTACATCAGACACACAGGAAGTGAGACATGGTGCCATCTTGGTTGACTACTAGCCTGGCATAGATCAGCGTTGGAGGCTATCGAAGCCCAGGCCGGTCCCCATTCCCCTTCAAGCGACAACAAGTAACCCGACAGATTAAATTATAGTGTTCCATTGTCATGCAAGCTACTAGGGACACGGCCTGCAGTTTGGATGGCAACAAATCATAGACTATCATCGAGGAAGAACACGAGATAAGACTGGTGGGGACTAGAGGCGGTCAAGGAGAGGGAGAGCGAACGAGAGCAGAGGACATGGGGAGATCGGCATCAAGGTCCTGGGCACCGTTGCAGCACACAAATGTGCAGCACAAAGGTGCAGCCGGTGAACGTTCAGCAGTTACTTGAAGCTACAACCAGGGAGTGTGTCTTGGCCCGCATACAAGCGTTACATATATTATTGAACTTTAAACTGGCCGTGTTTCGGCTGCAACACGGCACAGTCTTGCATCAGGTGACCCTGGAATTGCTTTTCCCATCACCCACCCTTACACGGGTACCGATCCCGCACGTTGAGTGGTGGATATCCAGTAGCAGGACTATCACGGCTGCGCCAGAATGAAAAAGATTAGCCCGGGATGCCCCCCAGGAGCGTCAGGCCGCATTGTGGCTGTCAATGCACAGCTGCATATAAGCACTAGGCCAGCCGAAAGGGCACGCCGCAGGGATCGGCTGGGTCGTTTACATTGTCTGCTGGACTATGCACATCTCAACAATAGCGGCAAGGGTGGCTGCTCACTTTGTCTTGCATTTTGCAACTTCGCCTGGCAGTAGCGTAGGATGGGCACAGCGCACAATACACCGAGCTGATAAGAGAAGCGAGGGAAACGGATCTATCACATATGCCAATCCAATCACTTCTATCCTCGTCCAGCCATCTTTTTCAGCTACACTTGAACTGAAACATACACAGGCCACATTTGCGCGAGTAGATGGGCAGCCAGTTCGGGGTCGAGGATCAAAAGCCAAGAGTAATATAATCATGTAATACGACTTTTTGTTTCGGTGAATAGATAAGACAATCTGTGCGGTTGCTTCTATCGCGTACCATTGGTAGCTCTTCCAAATTGTTATCTCTGAGACCATAAGGCAACCAAAACAAGTCTCAGGAGCATACGAATCCCAGAAAGGGTCCCACAGACTAAGATCTGATCCGGAATCACAAAGGGTTTTCTCTTCTTTCGTCATTGTAGCATTTACCTTCTCATCCAAGCACTTCTCCACCCATCCAAGTTTCACAGCAGGCCTAGTTTTATTATGTGGACTTGCTTGCACAATTTTCCATCATGGGTCCAATCCATTTGTGCAACATGTGTGTGGAAGGACCCGGCCAGAGTAATCGCTGGTCCCTCAAGGCTTCTGGAAGTCAATAAGCCCCTGTAGTTGGCTAGTCCCCAGGTCCATTTCCGCCTTGAGTTTGTTCATGTAGACTGATACCAAAGTGAGACCTGTATGGTAAGCAGGCGAGTTGTTGGCGCGTAACCTGAGTCTGAACGCCACATTCCTGAACGTGAATGCGTAGTCATAGAATGAACCATCTTGTGTCCAACGCCTCGCAAATGCAGCTGAATCTGCGTCAAAGTAAGCAATTCCACGATCTTTAGATGAACTCATCATTACCTTACACCTCATATCTCGCCTCAAATTCTTAGCAAAGTAAAGTTGAACGATGGGATGCTCGTGTCGTTGTACCGCCGATATCGGCACGTAGTAAAATGTGAAGGGGGACTTTGGCCCAGCTTAGGTTGACATGCTGTGTGTTTGTCGATGTCTTTGAGCGTAACAGCTGATAACAACTACTGTCTACTTCCAGAAGGAAGCTCAGACGTAGTTGCGGACACAGCTCTAATACAAGACTAAACGGCGCCACTGAGTTTAGAAGGCTTTCCAATTTTGTCTCGGGGAATATGGAGAGACTTATCTACGAGCCTAGATCTTATTTCTTTGGCTTCGTACTATTTCTTGCATATCATCTGTAGTTAGTTTTGTTCAAATTAAGCTGAGCAGCCAGACATCACAAGCTAAGAACAAAAGAAGGGTCTTGGGAGAGTGAATGTGGCGTTGCAAATGTTGTTTTATTCATTTTTTGAAGGTTTTAGATGGCATCAAATAACTTTTTTGTGAGTATGAAATGGAGTAATGTAACGAATGACGGGTGAATGAAAGACAGTGCATGGCCAACCGATTTCAATCAACTTTTTTCGAAAGCAAGACTTTTCGTGGCCATGATTTTTTGGAAAAAGATAGTTCACAACGCCCTGTGAATCTTTTTTGAATTTTGGTAGCCAGTCGCGACGCGTACAAGCGAGCGCCTCCCCTCAACAATATGCGTCGTTTTAAGCCATCTTGATTTCAAAAAGGAATGAGTAACTTGAGAAGCCCAAGGAACATTCTTTCCTATTGTGATCTGGCTTCGTCGGACTCGGCTGGGGCCATGGCACGACTCGCCTAAGCCCTCTTCTCTCCCTGCAGGGGGTACTTTCCGTGGCAGCAAGGCTTGTGGCACTGGTGGTGGTGGTGGTGGTGCTTGCGGTCACATTCGTTCTTGGGCTCGGGCTTGCAGTCGGGCTTTGGCTCGGACTTGCAGGCGCAGCAACCGTTCTCGCAGTGAGTGTGTGACGACTTGGTGTTGGAGTTCTCATAAGCATGGTGAGAGTACTTGTCACAGTCCGGGCAGCCAACATCAAGAGGCTGGTGGTAGTTTTGTCCGGGCTTTCCATAGTTCTGAGGACCTTGCTGTCCGTAGCCCTGGCCGATCTGGCCTTGCTGCTGCTGACCTTGCTGCTGATGAGGGCCTTGCTGCTGATGAGTGCCTTGCTGCTGATGAGTGCCTTGCTGCTGCGGCTGGAAGGGTTCAGCACGAGCACCGAGGCCGTTGGCGTCGGCGGGGAGCGCGGTGCTCAGGGTTCCCATGGCCAACATGACGGCAGCAAGAGTGTTTGAAGTACGCATCTTGAATAGATGATTGAGTTAACCGAGTAAAAAGATAGAGAGTCGAAGTTGAACTGAGAAATTTTGTGCGAGTTGGTTTGTCTGGTGTCCAAGAGGCTGTTTGATGCTGAGAAGAAAGCATCATTGCCAGAACTCGAGGGCGTACTTATAATAATCAAATTCGAACGCAAAACAATGGCGAGGTGTCACAGTTGTCAACCGTCGAGATGCTGAGTTAGACTGAGTACGTGGAGAGGTTGGGTTTGACTCTGCAATGTCAAACCTTTGAGCATGACAACGCATCATCAGGAGGGGGAGCTTCCGGTTACAATGTACCAGCTAATCGATCTTGAGCTCAATAGCTTTTTCCAGAGCTCTTCGCTTCAAGCCGACACTGTTTGATATTACGCTTTTCGAGTGCATTAGCATATATTGTTGAGTTGAGGGGAAAGGGCGTTGTGGATCAAATGGTTTCTTCAGTCGGGCCTATCCGCGAGGTTCAGAATCTGGGAAACCATTCCCAATTCCCTTGACGCAATCCCATTGATGCCTTACAGTGTTCAATATGATCACAGTCGAGCCGTAACCAAGGTCATGCGGATCTAGAAACAGTAACAGGATACCTTGGACACATAGCAGTCACTTACTAAGCTCAGACGTGTTAGAAAAGAGTTCGTCTCGTACGCGCTCTGAGAAACAACGCAGATTCATTGGTTGCCTTCGAGCTTGCATGAGCCCAAACCTCTGGGTCTAGTACCGAAAGCCTAGTTCCTAACCGGTAGACCGTGATTACTTGCCAGTTAGTGCCTTAGATCCAAAGGTTATTGGGGGTTTCCACATCGGTATCGGAGGTCTAGAACGTCGATCATAGAGAACGTCCCGGAATCTTGTCCTGTAGAGGGCTAATCTGAGAACCACTTTACCAATGGTGAGCATTGGATCGACCCGTCACTATGGAAGTATACCCTCCCAAATTACCGGTACCATCGTCAACCAAGCAGATTGTGGAGGGCAAAGAGGTTAACATGACGGGCAGCTAGCCCCAGCCTCTCGCCGACACAATCTCGATCTGCAGAAGCCGTCAATGGTCGATTTTTAAGTTTCCGTGACACCAATCCAGCCCCAGCCTCCTCCAAATTCAATCGAAACACGCAATGAACGCGGTATGGCTTTGGCCTAGTCGGTTTAGATCCGGAGCTAGTACTAAGGTTTGAGAAGTGCTGCTGTTCCTGGAGTCGTGATATGCGGAACGAAAGAGGGGGGAAAACTCAATTGAGACGAGATGAACCCGTTTGAGCTTATTCATGAAAAACATAGGATTCTTCTGAATGTATTGGTTGGACTTATGAGGAGAGAGTTAGCTGCCGCATGACACCAAATGGGCGACGGCCTGGGCAAACTGAAAAAGGTCGGCACAACTTGACAGTCTCCAGGTGTCCACATTACATCACTGTAGTTCAAATACCAAACACGTAGAAGGTATGTAGGTAGGTACCTTGAAACCACCAGGGATTCGGTGTCTATACCACTTCCTCGGGCAGAGATCAAGAGACGAGTAGCTGGCTTTTAGTAAGCTTCTATCCATGTATTTTGATTTTTGTACAGTTTTTGGTCCAGGTGCTTGTCTTACTCTGATTTGTAGTCGCAGAAAGAGCCAGCAATACACCTTTCGAACTCAAACCGGACGGAATCAAGGGGAGAGATGTCAGTATCCATGTGATCCCTTCTAGACCGCACAGCTTCATTTCGACAGACGGTGGGTGTCAAAACTGTTCTTGGCTAAATTCTGAGGAATAGTCTTGAAAACTTAGTATGTGAGGGCTAAAAACTACTGCCCCCAGGTCTGAGAATATTTAGTTCGGTTGGGGAGGAAATACAGACTCAATGTTGCAAGAAGCGACGGGTCGAGATCAAAACTTACCACATCCTTGGTCTTGTTAGGTCCACGTTCAGAGGATGATCCTCACGTGCTCTAGTATGTTACTGTAATTGGAGGCTTTTTATTGTCTCTCGCGTCATAAGTCAATCACTTTCTAACCACCACGTCGATCGATTGGCAACCAAGTTGTCCAAGGTTTGTAAATGCTGTGTGATATTGAAGGGGACTAAAGAGATTCGGTCTCGGTATAGGTCTGGTGGCAAGTTACAGATCAGGTGCTGAGGTGCCGATGGGGCTGGGTCTCGACGTGTCACCGATCGCAGTAATGATGGGGCAGAATGATCCATCGCATCTCCTGCGAGTCATCGTAGTGCTGCCTCTTCTTCTCTCTCTTTTTGCTTTCCTGTCCCTCTTTGCAGAGGAAACGGGACTGCATTCCCGGAATTAGAGCTTGAGACTAGCGCTTCGATTTGTGTTGTCGAGAGATGCTATTTTGCGTGTCAAAGCCGGACGTGCACCTTCTCGATAACTCAGACGTGGCGTATCTAGAGAGTCGTTGCGAAACGTACAAATCGTTGGTTAGGGGCAGAGACAATCGTCCTAGAAAATAAATCAGTCAGCGACAAAAGTGGCAGGGATGCGAAGAGTAAGTACAGATCGGCAGGTATGACTGGTTGCAGCTTAACTTGTATATTTTTCCCTTGTACGATCGAAAGGAGTCATGGGAAAGCCCGGGAGTCTTTTTGGAGGCGGTGGCGGCTATGGAGCAGCATTGGTATGAATTATAAATGAGGTAAGGTTATCAGTGTTGGCTTGAGAAAGTCATCAAATTACAGAAGTGTAAAATGCGTAGAGCATTGGATGTTACGTCCTCATCCCAGCAGTGGAAAGCGCAACGAAGCGACGCGACTTGGTGCCGCAGTAGCTGAAGGTTGGAGACAGGGCAGCTCGCCAGGCTGGTTGGGGCCCTACCGTACCTAACTAAGCCTGAGCACCCTCCTGTAAAAGGCCCAAGCACTTGCACGCCTCAGGCTCAGTTCTTGACCTCGCTAGAGTCCCTTACACTACCTAACAGGCTGGTCGATATCTTCGAGCAAATTGAAGTATTCAGGCATACAATCAGCGGGAATGAGCGACTGGACGCTGGAAATTGTCTGCCGGCCGCTACGGCACTTTTTCTCGTAGTCGTGGTGCTAATTTTCGTGCCAATCAGAGGTGCCGGGGGATCTCGAGGTCGGGGGAAAGATAATCCGTGGATCCTCAGGCTTGGTCACCGCGATCACCAACATCAGTCAATCAAGACACCAGGGCGCCCAATGGATCTCATTGTGATGTGAGAGAAAAAAATTCTTTTAGAGTGCCCCCCAAAGAGCCCAAAAAGGTCAAAGGACTCAGCACAATTCGGCTGAAGCGTGGTTGACCGAAATTGCTAAATAATCCACTAACAATGGATTGCTTGATCGTGTGTTTTGGGCTATCAAACGAAGCGCACCTAACAAGGCAGCCAGCCATGCAGCCAGGATGAAGTGAGATTTCGGAATCACGTACGCAAAGGCCCCTGCTAGTGATCGAAAATTCACTGCAGATATTAAATTCATATCGTTTTCCCTCACCTGGAGAATGCATGCCAGCGGCGATGAGCTCACGAGTTCTAGCCATACCCGCACAGGAGCCGCCACCTGGCAGAACTTCGGACATTCTCAACCCACCGGTAATTTTGAAGCCACAAGTGTGGCTGAAAGAGCTGCAATCCTGTTAGGCATCTACGCCACCAGCTAACCCAGTTGATTTCAAAACCCATAGCCCCTCGATAATCTTCCTCTTTTCGAGAAAGTCGAGCAACGAACGATTTACGTAAGTCAGCCGAGAATCACCCGCCGGGCCGTCGCCCGCGTGGTTCATTCCCCACAAGTGCCTTTATTAAGCAGCTTGGCAAACTAACCACCATGTAAAAGGGCTCCCACGACCCGCAACTTCGACCGTTATGTTCCTTGATCCTATGTTCCATTCCGATGTCCAAACACTCTAACTCGGAGTGAAGAGGCAAAAGGCTCAAAAATGTCCGTGACGCAGTCTTCAACTACTGTACTTGAGCCAATTGCGCTCCAGTCGCTTGCCGTAACCCCTGAACCTGGTGTGCTGGCACCGGAGTCTACAGCTAAAGGCCGTCGACTTGAGTCTGCCCATGACATCACTGCGGCTCCTGAAGACCCTTTGCCCTCGGATCACAATGTTACTACGCTTGATAGCTGGAACAATCCTCGATCGAACATATATCGGATTGGGGCCTCATACTGGAGTCTGTTGGTGACTGGCGCGAATGATGCCGCCTACGGTGTGAGTGAAATGCCATATCCTGCTGGTGACTTGTCGTGCTAACAATGGAGTTTTTCAGGCCTTGATTCCATATGTATGTTTCCCGATCTGACCCAATTAACTCATCCCAACTGACAGCGGCTTAGCTGGAAACTTACTACAAACTCGACTATCTCGTTGTGTCCTTGGTGTTCCTCTCTCCCTTCGTTGGCTACATTCTCGCTGCCACTTGCAACAACCACATTCACATGCGCTTTGGTCAGCGTGGAATTGCCGTGATTTGCAGCCTGTGCCACATTGCAGCATACATCGTTCTCTCGCAGCACCCTCCTTATCCCGTGCTGGTTGTAGTCTTCATCCTTGCTGGGTTCGGTAACGGCGTGGCTGATGCGGCATGGAATGCGTGGATTGGAAATCTGAACAAGGCCAACGAACTGCTGGGCTTCCTGCATGCATTTTACGGCGTTGGCGGGACCATTGGCCCCCTCATCGCAACCACAATGATCACCAAGGGCGGCTTGTCATGGTACAGCTTTTACTATGTCATGGTAGGTTGCCTCAAACAACGATTGATCCTCAGCTACTAATGAATTGGACAGATCGGAATGTCCGTAATTGAGCTCGTCACATGTACAGCGGCGTTCTGGCATTGCGGAGCCGAGGAATACAACCGCGCTATCCAAGCCAGCAACGAAAACACCACCGGCATGAGGGCTGCCCTATTCTCGAAGCCCTACGCCCGCGTCACTTGGATCGGTGCCCTGTTTCTCCTGGGCTACGTTGGCGCCGAGGTCTCGCTGGGAGGGTGGATCGTACAGTTCATGATCCGCGTTCGGGAGGCCGAGAATTTCTCAGCTGGAATGACCTCGGTGGGTTTCTGGCTGGGCCTGACGGTCGGGCGAGCCATCCTGGGTTTCGTAACCCCCCTGCTCGGCGTGAAGTTGGCGGTCCTCATTTACGTCCCCGCCGCCATGGCACTCGAGCTCGTCTTCTGGCTCGTGCCGCAGTTTTACGTATCTGCGGTGGCGGTCGCCCTGCAGGGCTTCTTCCTCGGGCCCTTGTTCCCCGCTGTCATCGTCGTCATGACGAGGCTCCTGCCGAAGCACCTTCATGTGAGCGCGGTTGGCTTCGTTGCTGCGGTTGGCGGGAGCGGAGGCGCCCTTTTGCCGTTCGCGACCGGAGCTCTCGCGCAAGCGAAGGGCGTCCAGGTTCTTCAACCCATCATCCTCGCCTTCCTGGGTCTTCTTTTGGTTCTTTGGCTATGTCTACCGCGCATTGGGAAGAAGCGGGACTAATTTCATCTACTGTGATCATTTCAATCCCTAGAAAGTGGCATGGACCGTGTTTGGCGTGCTGGTACTTTTCAAACGATTACGCGACTGGGAAGCATATACGTAATATGATGCGTGTTGATGGCGGGAAACAGAATCAAAATAAGTCACGGGTATTTCAACAAGTCAAGCATGATTGGAAGTAGTAGATTCTCATTATGTAGCATAACTCACTGGCCTTAATGCCGAACTATCTTGCACTTGTTGCTAGGCATACTCGCCTCCGATGATCAGGAGCATTCAATATCCCAGAATGCTTTTACGAGGGCCCCTGACCGAATCTCCCATCCAGCCAGCTGAGCAGGTCGCATCCATCGTTTGCATATAAAAATAATCGGTAACAGCTATCGGTCTTGTATCAAGGTTTCGTCGAGTTACTTCGGCGTTAAAAGCGGAAACCACTGCAGACAAATTGGGTTTATGAGTGTGTGGAAAGAGGTTGTGGCAGGGTCTCATCTCTCGAGTGATGACTAGAGTTGGAGGAAGGTGCAAAGTTTCTTGTTTGTTGCGTATGATATTTCTCTCGGGGAACTGTCGATGCAAGTCCCGCATTCATCTCATACTGTCGCTTAGGCCATGTCGGCCTCAAGCGAAAGCGGCATGAAGCCACATTCTGAAAGAATGGAGATGGCTTTCTCCAAACCTTCGCTGGACACCTTGCCCTCGGAGGGAGGCAAGAATGAAAACTCGTCATAGCGCGGGTTCATCAGGTCGGTGAGGCCAGTGCTCTTCCACTCCTCTAGTTGGATCAGTTCTTGGAGGATTGCCTCCCACGTTTCCTTTCTTTCGGCTCTGAAGCCCTTTCCAAAGATCACGGAGATTCCCTCTGGAACATTGGTGGTTGGCGATTCGGGGACTTGAGCCGCGAGCTTCTGCTCATTTTCTAGCTCCGTGGAATCACTCTGCGGGGTTGAAGCTGAGAGCACAAGATACCAACGGGACAGGCATCCGTTGGGCAGCTGGATTTTGCACTCGGCTGTTGGCTAGGTTAGTCTTCCATCTGAGGCCAATAATCTTAATAAATATTTCAAATGACTTTTAGTAACTTACACATGATGGTAGAGTTCTCTGTGAGTATGAGTGTGAGTGGAATCAGGCGTTGTGGAATTTTTTGTGAGTTGTTCGACTTTTGGATCCTATAAGTTGTGTGGTGGGAGATGAGCTAGGAGAGAAAATGGAATTCCAAGCCTTCGTGCAATATATGTGGCCAGTAAAATAAGTGAATGCGTTTTCTGATGTCACATGTAGCACGAGGCAAAAGGATCTGAGAATAAGCTGAGGCACGTTTGAGAATGCGCTGCACACTCCGGATTCAGACTTCACAGGCGTGCAAGGTATGTATAAAAGCGCGCGATGAGAGAATGGTATATGTCGGGTTTATTCGATTCAGTGATTTATCGTGGAAAGGGTTTTTCTACATTCGTTTCCCTGTTCGTAGTTTATTATAACAGTGCAGAATGAAGTCTGCGTGCGACCCCACGAACAATAGTTGATGTTTGTTTGTCGGCCAAGGCCTGATTGAGGACTAGCATTAAGACATCACACAGATAGAAAACAACTTGTCATTGATCCTAGACAAGGAAGAAAATCAATTTCTCGGACAATGAGAAATGACCACATGGACCAACTCCTCTTTCACCGCAGATTGGTCGTCCTTATTTGCGGCAACTATGAGCAAGCAACTTCTTGGGGAGAAATTGGAGGCTGAATGGCCATGGGAAATTCTATTTACAATTCAGGTGAGACGTGATTGATTCACCACCAGTAGCTATGAGTTTTGCTAGGCCCGCCCTTTGTGCGTCACTGCGTACGGGGCTGTGTCCTTGTCCACTTTACCAATGCGCGACCTCAAAAATCAACGAATAATAAGATCTTTATCTTGCTATGTTTACCACGCCTCGCGACTGCCCATGTTTCCTTCAGTGTCCTGTCCTCATAATTTCGAGGGAACTTCTGTCTGTGCAGGCCGCCTACCTGAGCCCTGATGTAAGTGAGCGCTTTCCTGCCTGTACTTGGCATAGGAGTAGGTGGGAAATGTGAGCCTCAGAGACATACAAGTAGATACATCTATGTTGGAGGTAGGTACACATCTAGGTAGGCCTTTAGGCTGGTATTGGGTGGTAGTTTGTTTTGCCGAGCCTGGTAACCTCCGAGTATCTTCCTCCCCTAACCCAGGAGGTGCCCATTGTTCGCCTAATAACACATTAAAGCCAATAATAGCAGCCATGAAAACGCAAGTACTGTACAGAGTACCATAATCTCATGGAAAGTACCAATGGATGCACTCTGTGCCACATGCAAAGCATACGTGCTCAGTTAAAGGAGCAGCTGATGTTGTTGATGTCAGCCTGCTCTCTGGGTGCCGTGACCCACCCCGCCCCTTTCCATGGTTCCTTCCTTCTTACGCGTACCTTCCCTCTTTTGAATCTTCCATTCTTGCTGACTGTTTCTCTCTCCATCCATCACTTTCTTCCACCTCAAAGCTGTTTTCCTCCCAGAAATTCTCTCCTCAACGCACATCATCCGTCCGAGATTCTGCTAAAACATTCTTCTTCCATTACAGGCGGAAACCCTACCTACCTTAGGTGGCCTGAGCTGTTGATGGTAGTAGATTGTTGCCTTCTTTCTCTGAGAATCGTTCTTCTACTCCTCCCCATCATGAAGCTCTCAACAAGTTCCGATGCCTTAATCAGCACATGCGGTTCGCAATCCGCCGACATCTCGGACACTATGCCCTTGAAAAGGGTTAGACGCCATAATGTCAGGTGGGACGGTAAGCAGAAATCTTTCCCACCTGCTCCCTTACACGGCACTAATCAGGTTTCCTTGAAGACAAGATCAGAGTCGTCATCTACGTCGGCGATGACTTTCAGCTACGAGCTTCATGGCGTCGGTTCTAGGTGGACCTCACCATGACAGATGAGTGGCAGCAAACTGGCTTT
The DNA here is from genome assembly GCA_037952775.1 of Clonostachys chloroleuca. NCBI lineage: Eukaryota > Fungi > Ascomycota > Sordariomycetes > Hypocreales > Bionectriaceae > Clonostachys > Clonostachys chloroleuca. Next base: position 10,799,442 of record JBANAY010000004.1, read on the forward strand.
GGCTCCTGGGCTTTCAGCTCCCGCCCATGCCTAGTCACAGGGCTGGACGAAGTCAGCATTCGGTCGCTCTCCGGCAGAGGGGACATGGAAGCAGCTTGTATGCTTCTCGCGCGCAACGGTTTCGTCCGCATGCCCAGGCCTTGGGACGAGGTGCCGGTATATCAAGCTCTAGGCAGGGCTCCGGTTACGACCCTCATCAACCCAAGCGGAGCCGCGAGCCCCATGCCATACCCAGACACAATCTATATCTTCTTCGGAGAAGATACCGCGGGTGAGGAGGCCCGTAAGAATTGGCTCCGGTTCTTCGACAAGATTATGGATGACCAACCGTGTGGCTTCGCCGGCTTTACGAAGCGCGAATTCCGTCACAATGACCTCCTTCTTCTTCAAGACACTGGCGTTGGACTCGCCAACCGCTACGAGAAGGCTCTCTTCCTCTTGCACAATCACGGGTTTCGGCCTTGTCATTCCAAGTATCCTTTCACACCGCAATTCCGAGCCCCAGTTGAAGGCTCCAAATTGGTTGGTTCACTAGGGGGGCCGGCCAGACGAAGGGCACAGAGATCGGCTTGAGCAACGGCAAAGCCGCGGCAATATTCAAGCTGGATGGCCCGGTGGTGGCCGGCCCCCGACTTGGCGGTCTGGAAACGGGTGGCACCAAGTTGGGTGATCAGCCGCCTGAGGAGGCCGGTCCCTCAATCAATTTGAGGCGTCCGCCTCCGCAGGTGGCAGCCTGCGTCCAGGTGGGTGGGCCTGCGCCGCCGGTACTCGTCCGGACTTCGCCAACGGCCATGATGAGGGCCTGCCTGCGCGGCTTGAGGAGCGCGAGAGACAGCCTTCTTGACTTCTTCTGGTGAAGACTGGGTCTGGTGCTCACTTGACCGAGAAATACTCGGCAGCTTCGGAGCTCTTCGGATTAGCTCTAGAAGGTTGAGAAACTCTTCTCGGGGATGTGGCAGCCGGCATGACGAGAGCAACAGAGGGGCTCCTTTGGGAGCGGTAGCTTGTGGGACTGAACATGATATTAGGAAGCTCACAGCTTCGAGGATGAGGGGTGGGAGAAGAGGCTATGATGTTGGATAACGGAGACTGATAGATTGATCTAACAGATATCATGGAGTAGTTAGCCCCTAACGATCAACAAATTGGAGAATTGTTTTATTGCTCTTCATCAATCAATCCAACTAGACCTTATTTACGAGCCTATGAATAAGGAATGGTACTTGCCCATGTCAAATTCATGGCCCTCGAGCATCCTTGTGTCATTGCCATCTATAGAGAATCCCCCATGCCGGTACAAGCCGTATACTGGGATATGAGTTCCAATTCAAAATTCGACATGTAGACAGTGCCCCACACTTGGAGAGCAACCAGTGCAGTGTACATTGGTTTTTTAATGTTTCCCACCTCAAAAGTCCGGTGACCCACCAGTTGAATATCCGCCCTTCTCCCCCGTTCACTTCCTTTCACCCGCAGGCTCATTATCTAACCTCGCACGATTTCTTGAGTTTGCATGCCCAACAATCACCATGAGCCGCATTTTGTGTCCCTGCGTTGTTTGCGGGAACAGAGTAGGTGGAAGGGAGCACCCTGAGGATGACGAGGCAACTCTTTGGCTTTCAAAGTTCCGTGGAGGTATGTGGCTCTGATCATGAAACGAATTGGCTGGCAAGAAACCTGCTAACCACCCTGCTTTGACATAGTGTATAATCATCACGAGGAAGGTTATATCTTGACCGGTGTTTGTTTTTCAATCGAGCCCGAGGAGGAACAGGTCGGAGCTCCTCCAGCTAACAACTCTACTTGGGACGATGAGGGCTATAAGATCGAAACAGAAAATGGCACATTCAGCGTTGTGACGAGTCGCTCCAAGGACGGTTGGCATGGGTTTCTTGTACATGACGTTTGTTGGCAACTTCTTTCCACCTACTGCCACCCAGAAGAGGTCCCACTTCAGAGACTGCACGAGATTTGTTCATCCGTCTACATCAATGGCACAGCTCTCAATTGGGTTCCACCAGCAATCGAGGATGTTATCGGACTGGAAATAGCATTTCACAATCCCCTACGCGCTTCGGAAGCTACAAATCTTCTCGACCAAGAGCCAGAAAATCTTCAGCCCATTGCCGACATACCCAACCTGCGAGAGTCTGCTGGGAACCGACTAGACCAACTCCCACAAGAGCTCATAGAAATGATTGCCAAGGAATTGCCAACGCAGGATTTTCTCAACACGAGATTGGCCACAAGATCGTTCTGGCCGATGTTTCATACTCAATCCTTTTGGCGCACAAGATTCACCACCGGAGGCGAACGATCATGGCTCTTCGAGGCACTAAATACTCACGAAACCATTGATTGGCGATCCCTTTACCTAAAAACGAATGAATCTCGCTTGACCTTGGGGCTGCGCAACAGGAAGAGGATATAGGACATCATCGCCAAGCTCGCCCCATTTCTTCGACAGTCACAAGAACCATTGCCAGAACCCTCTCTACTGGAGTAGTGTGGAATAGAAAGAGGAAGCTGCCGATCCGCAGTCAACAATAGCTGGATGATGATTATAAGAATGATGAGGATGTGGATGACGATGATGAGGATAACGAGGATAATGAGGATAACGATTTTATTTCACGCCGGCGTGTCCCTTGGAGGGATGTAGCATAGCATACATCGTTGTAATAATAATAATTTTCTTGTCGTCTGAAGCAATCTGGAATACCGACACCAAAAGACTCTGCTACTATGTGCTTGCCCAGGGAAAAGGCCACCGATCAGCATACTTTATCCGACTCTGGTCAATTAATTGTTCAAATCTCAAAGATCTTTCTTATCGCATCTCCTGTAGAAGTTGTCGTAGGCGTGTTGACCTATCTGCATATTTAACTCGCCGTTCCCAGTCACACAAGGCTCCCATTAGAGCAAGCTGCACGCTCTTCTAAAACACCCTAGAGTAAAATTTGAACCCGGCAGCTAAGTTGAATTTCGCGGCCCTGGACTGATATTGGTATATGGATGCTGCCGGGGAAGTAGCTGTAGGCGGAGAGATGGGAGATTCAAGGATTTTGTGTTCAAGAATTTGTTTATCGTCCAGTTCCAAGGGGACGAGAGCATCGATTGAACTATTGCAAAATGTTCTCGAAATGGTATTCTGCCTAACTTTTGAGCCCTTGCCTGCTTCAGTCTTGGAAGTTTTTTCTGGCCCACGGACCGGAGAGGCCTCATTCTTAAATATGGACCTCAATATAATGCTATCTTTTTGTGTTCCTTGTTGAAGCCTGATGAGCGCTGAAAAAATTTCCAATGGCCCAGTACAGTTGGTTATTGAGGGTATCGTATATTTCCAAATGATTCGTCTGCGTATCATCCTGCATCATTTCCTGTGCATTTTACTTCATTAATATGGCTTATATAGTATTTATTTCTGGCTTTGAAATGGATAGGACAGCTGAGATATTTCTATTGGGATACAAGTCCACCCATATCAAGCACAGCAAGCTCAGTCATTGTTTAAGTTTAAAAGGTTTTATTCTGCTGGTTGGACCGCGGGACATACGCTTGTCATTGTTCCCCGAGTCACCAGAAGGCTTCCGCTACCTAAACAAAGGGCTTCATGCCGTTGAAAGAGTGCCTCGGGTACTTTAGCTTGAGCCTTATGATGAAAGGGAACTCTCCAGCGTCGCGATATTGGGAACAAGTGAGCAGCATCTATGCTACCGCCATCCTTCCATTTCTGCAGAACGGGGTCCCAGCGGTAGTTGCGGGAGGAACCAAACTTGCTTCGGAGAGGTTCTTGGCTCAGAAAACCCAAAGCTTCGAGGCTTGGGCAAAGATAAAGGGCTAGCTAGTCACGCGGCTACAGGTATCACGTTTACAGGTATCATGTATTCGAAAATCATAAGGTTGCAATTTTGTGTTATGAAATCAAGATAACAAATCTGGCGGATGGTCACTGTCTCATGGAGACTATTGTCTAGACCATTCTGCGTAAATGCCCTCAGCTCGACCGTCGTTACTTTTGTCAGTCGTAGCGGCTACAGAAAAAGGGGTGAAGCTGTGGATGCAAGCGGACCCAAGGAATCACCCCGATAGAAGAAGTAATGAGATGAGGCTAAGGCTCGTAAGAAGATGGCATATCTGATGCAGTTCCTCTAAGAGACTGTTGACCTAAAGCCGAGCAAATGTATCACAAGCTTCAACCAGCCTGGGTTGAGTATCAGGTTCCTAAAGGACAATTAGTACCTGAGAAGAACTCAATGTTGGTTCCAAAAACGGCTTTTACCGATGCAGAGTGTCCAGAGGTAGCAATGTGGAGCTTTGACTTTGGCCACTTCTTGTGAAGCTCCCAAGCAGTTACAGGAGGGCAGACTACGTCGTACCGCCCCTGAATAATGATACCTAGCGCATGCCAGGTTAGCCGCCATCTTTGTAAGACTGTTTCATTGGGTTTCTTCAAGCATACAGGGGATATGCTTAATCTTTGCCATGTTCTCGAGCTTGAGGATATGCCCGTCCTCGCGCCAGAAGTTGTTAATCCAGTAATGGGCGAAGATCAGCGCGTGCGCCATGTTCCACTTGGGATCCTCGAGTCTCGCAAAGGCATTATTCCTTAGAGTCAAGGTGCTAATGGTCAGGTCATAGCGGTTCCACTCAATTGCAGCCGCGAGGGCGACTTTTTTGTCGCCAGACATCATCAGCTTGTAATATTCATATCTCGGGTCCTCGGAGCGTTTCTCCTCAGGCAGCCAATCGATGAAGCGATCCAGTGCGTCTGGGAAGAACTTCCTGCCGGCATCCAAGCTGACCTCTGACTTTCTAAACGTGTAGATGCCCCGGAGCACGAGACACTTCACACGATCCGGGTGGTCCTGGGCGTAGAGCAGGGCCAGACTCGAGCCCCAGGAGCCTCCGAAGGCCATATGCCAAACATCAATCTTCAGGTGCTTTCGAAGCGCCTCGATGTCTTCGAGAAGATGGTCAGTTGTGTTCTCCTGGAGCTCGCAGGGCGGTGTCGAGTTGCCGGTCCCACGCTGGTCAAAGAGCACAACACGGTAGATACGCGGGTCGAAGAACTTGGTCATGCTGGGCTTTGTGCCGCCGCCGGGGCCTCCGTCTGAGATCTGGTATTAGTTGGGGGTCAGGAGCTACAGTCTGGGGTGAACGTACGAAGGAAGATGACTACAACAGTCACATCAAATATTAGCAGTGTCTAATCGGTTGGATGATGTTGCTAGAGACTTACCGGGGAGGCCATTCTTCCGGCCATATTGGGCGTAGTACATCTGATGTATGTTACCGACTGGCAACATGCCCTCATCGAAGGGACTGCCGTGGGTGTAGGCACTCATGTTGACGACGAAGTATGGTGTGGGTTGCTTGCAGTAGAGTTAATTAGTCTAAGGCTCTCTTGGCTTGAAAATGTCTGAGGAGACTGGAAACGCAGGTTCGATATCAAGCTGCTGGTCTCCAGTGACCCTTTATATATTAGTGTGAACGGTCGGTCGAGCTTTCGGGTGGGTTAATCAGACACTGACTACTTCTATTGTGCTGGAAGAGAATCTGCAATGCAACACCACGACTGGAAATTACTCTTGACCGGCTGCACATCAGGTGCCTCAGAGAGGGACGAGACGGCTCCAATCGTACGGTTCCGTTGGCCCAGAACATCAGATCAATCCCCCTCTGGGCAGAACATGGTCACGATGGGTGCCATCAGCCAGTAGGGGGGCACCAAGTTGGCCCAACGCGCGTATGCATGCATGGTCAACAGCACTGCAGACGGGGTGCAACATTGGACTGACTCGAAGAGTGAGGCGAGGAGATTGCGTGATGCCATTCTGGTCGTGACGGGCAGCTGGCTGGTGTTTAAGCGGACCATATTTTGTGTATTGATTGTTTGAGCATGGCATCAGGATGTCTCGCAGCAACTGAAGGTCACTGACCAGTGCATCACCCAGCGCTGATCACCTAAGCTAAACCTGCTAAGGCAGAAGAACTATGGGGCAGTGTACCGAGGCTCTGGGTTCACTCAGTTCAAGGCAGGCGACGAGGCGGAAATAATGCACGACGCGACCAGCGCAGAAAACAGACAACCCACACTCACTCACTCACACACACACAATCCCACACACCACCCAGCTGAACCCCTCACCTGCGACGTCGCATCAATTGAACGGCTTCATTTCCGGCTGATGCAATGGCGGACTTCCCGCATGCCCGCATAATGATTGCTGACTCGTGGGGGCTTGCGTTTCGCTCAACACCATGCTGCAGCTACGAAGCATGATAACCGCCTCGCAAGAATACGACATCTCCACACCATCAGAGCACGCAGCACGCAGCTAAACAAGCAGCAAGAAGCAGTGTATCCGAGTACGAACCCAAAACGCTCGCCGAGCTGTCGGCCAACTTGAAGTGGCTACGGCGAGGGGCGGGACTTAGTCAGACCGAGCTGGAGGTCAATGACGGGTTCGGCGGGATTCCGCAGACTCCAACTACATTACCGCCGCAAAGATCTAAAATCGACACCGTTAAAATACCCGCTGACCGACACACAAACGTCAGTCATGCCTAGGCCTACGCCTTTTACCAAAGATCAATGAGATAGGGAAAGCACCATGTTTGACTCGCCAAAGGAGACCGCATCGCTGGCCGGCATTGACACAAGCTTCCAAGCCGCCATCGACCAAGGTAAGATCAATGGCGCCATCTTCTTGGCCTCCAACGCCAAGGGCGACTTCACCTACACCAACACCATCGGCGAGCGCACTCTCCTAAGCGGCGAGAAACAGCCTCTGCAGGCTGACAACGTCATTTACCTCGCTTCAGGGACCAAGATCATCGCCGCCATCGCTGCGCTCCAGTGCGTCGAGGACGGACTGATTGCGCTCGACACCGATGTCTCCTCCATTGCGCCGGAGCTGGCGAACAAGCAAATCATCACTGGATGGTCTGAGGAGACCGACACTCCCATTCTAGAACCGGCCACCCGGCCTATTACCTTTGAAATGCTCCTAAAGCACACCTCTGGCATGTCCTACCATTTTTTCAATCCCCTCCTCCTGAAATGGTGCAAGAAGTACGACCAGTTCGAGGAGGGCCAGACCCGCCCTGTCGAGAAAGCCTTTGCCTATCCCCTCACCTACCAGCCCGGCGCCGGGTGGATGTACAGCCCAGGGCTCGACTGGGCCGGGCGCATCGTTGAGCGTCTCACAGGCAAGACGCTCGGCCAATTCGCACAGGAGCGCATCTTCGATCCTCTCGGCATCAACAGCGCCCAGTTCCACCCTGTCACGCGCGAGGACCTGCGTGCGCGAATGGTGGATCTCAACCCGAACGACCCCAACGGCGTCGGGATTGCTGTGGTGGGAAGCGGGGAGTCAAATAAGCGCAGCCGGGGGGATTTCGGTGGCCACGGTCTGTTCATCGGCGCTTCCGACTACGCCAAGGTGATTCACGCGGTCCTGGTCAATGACGGGAAGCTCTTCAAGCCCGAGACAGGTGAGCTCATGGTCCAGGATCGGCTTACTCCCGAGGAGGCGGCCGGGCACCAAGCCGCATTGGCTGGTCCCATTGGCCCCTTCTTTCGCGTGGGTACCGAAAAGAAGGCAGGCTATGGCCTCAGTGGCCATGTCAATCTGGAGGATGAGGATGGGTGGTACGGGGGCCATACGCTGTCCTGGGGTGGTGGAATGACGCTCGCCTGGTTCGCTGATCGGAAGAACGACCTCACCGGTGTCGTCGCCGTGCAAGCTACGATTCCCACCGACGTCCCCGCCGTCACCGAGCTGAAACAGGTCTTCCGAAAAGATATCTATCGCAGGTATGCCGCATGGAAGGAGAAGCGGGGTAGCTGATTGTCGAACCTGCTCTCAATAATGTAAACTTAAATCACGATCCCTCTCAGTTACACTACTATTCTGGAATACACCCCGTTCAACGTCCCATTGATACCACCACCACCACCAAGCGAAGAAGTAGAAAAGAAATTGAAGGGGAGAGATGCTACCCTCACCCGGTACCACACACACATGCAAGTGATGCGAAGTGCCACCCAGAAAAAGGCAAGAAAAGACCCATCCTCCCATCTTCCTCCAATCACGTGCGTGGCCGGACATAAGAATAGAGAGGCCTTCCAATCGGCCTGCCGTCGAGGTTGGAGGAGCTGCATTCCAACCGTACCTTCGAGCACCAACAATGAGTCGTGTCGCTGAGGGGTTGCACCGCGGCCATTGCCTGTAATGGGCGGTTGGGTATCATCGTAAAAGAACAATAATAGCTCAATTACTATTGTTCCCAATGCATTGAGTTCAAAGTAACTTTGAAGGTTTTGCTTCGCTTTGGGGAACCTTTGCTTTGCCAGAGTTCAGTCCCACCATACTTGCTTACCTAAGTCCTTACTTGTCGGATACCGGGGGGAACCGTTGCGGGTACGGCCGTTCGGCAATGGTCCCTTCCCCAAGCTCTCTGGTTATTTGTCTTGTCTGCGTACGCAGTCTCTCCGGCATCCGAGATGTTAATCCTTAGCGATCCGCAGGCGGAATTTAAAGTATGCTTTACTTCTCGGGTATTGAATGTTACCTCAGTTATGGTAGACTGGGCCGAGAGCCGTGAATGGGAATTCTTGAGCTTAACCCTACAATGGGCCTTTATAGAAGCTAGACGTTACTGGGGCCTGATTAACCGTTCTTTCATTTCGTTCACATTGGCGACCAAAGCACCTAATTTACAGCACAGTTTACTTTCATTGTGTCTTTGAAACAAATCTTTAATTTTTTCTAGTCTATCATACCTGCGATTGCAGGAGAACAATGTCATGAGGCGACACTTTCCCGCGTGCAATGTTGGGACCAGGTTTAGGGTAGGTAGCTGTAATTGCTTACCTAACAGGCATTGGCTGAGGTGAGCTTATTTTTGGAATTGAGTCCACTGTCTTATTGCGGGGAGGCATAAGCAACTGGGGTCTTTGGTAATTAGCACCAAATTAAACCTCCAGGGCCACGATGAAATTTGGACGAAAGGGCAGCTTGCACGCGACCTCTGCCCATCGCTTGTTTCAAATGCCGCGGTCGATTTCAATGTGGAGAGTTTGCATATGAAGTGGCTGGAGAACAGGTGCTTGGGATCGGTGGAGATGATGATGACATGGCGACAGAGGGGCTGGATGCGAGATGATGACCTGCACGAATCCTACAGCACATCAGTCGCAACGCCGTTGCACCAAAGTTGGCATGTGCCGCTGGTGCTCGGAGCCAGGGACGCAGTGAGCGGCAGCCTTACAGGGAACAAATGCGATGGGATGACCAGCCGACTGATCGAGATTCACTTCACGGTGCTGTTCGTACATGGGCTCGATTGATTTGATCCGAAATGCTTTGACTCTCTAATAACCCATGCTCTGAAGCCGTGAAGCTGCTTTCATCTTCCCTGCTCTTCTTCTCGAGCTGCAATTAATGAGGCCTGGGGATGGGCGGTGGGTGACCAGGCGACTGTATTACGTTGGAATCCACCAGCGCCGCACTGGAAAGGGAGGCCTGGCCGTTGGGTGAGCCGTCCCCTGTCGGGTGCACTATATTTATTTTTAGCGAGGCCTAAATAGGGCCTCGAACTCACTGAAGGACAGGGCGGACTCCGCTTTTATGATGATGGCCCAGGGACGCAGCCTGGAGCAACCGCTTCCATTGGCCGCGGGCAGTCAGGATGGACTGTTGCTTCTCGGCTGGCTGCTGCGCGCGGTGACAAAGAGCTTCGAAGCACGACGGAGCTGGCCTCAGACTCTGAGTATCGGATCACGTCACGCTCTATATCGATCACTCGCCCCAATCGGGATGGGATGGGATGAGTGAGGTTGTGGACCGCAGACGGGGCCACCGCAGTGAAGCGAGGCACCACGGCGCTCACGCTGGCAGCCCAAACCCTAGACGGAAGGGGCCTTGCAACTTGCGTCTGTGCTGCCTATAATCTCGTCCACCTGGGAAGCAAAGTATTTTCGGTTCCTTGCCTCAAGTGGGGCGGCCGACGCTCTGGCACGGAGGCAGGCCTGAGGGCGATGGCCTATATATCGCCGCCCGTCGCTCGCCGCTGGTCTAACCTTTGACTTGGAGTTCGAGCAATCCAAACCCCCAAAAAACCCACGTTTGCAACACCACAACTTGCTGGTCAAGTTTTCTTTTCGTCAAGGTCATTGATTGATCTGCTTTTAATTATTATATTTTTGAGCGACTTTTTTACAACTTTTGTTTTATCATTCTTTCTACTCTTTATTTCCCTTTTCTGTCCTAACGCAAATCCATCACGATGTCCGAATCCGCCGCCGCTGCCGCCGCCGAGGCTGCCTCCACCGCCATGCCCCAGTCTGACAACGCCGAGGTTGACGAGATCGCAAAGGCCGGTGTCAAGGTCGCTGCTTACATGGTCACTCTCGCCCTGACTGTTCTCCCCGGCATCATCATCGCCATCCTGGCTTTCGTTGCTTTCTTCAAGATCAAGCGCAGGGGTGATCACGCTCGTGCAGGTGTTCCGTGGTTCAAGGCTGCTGGCGGTCTTGCGTGCCTGTACGTATCTCTCCAGTTTCCATCAAAGGGTTGTAAACTGACTTAATTCGTTTCTGCAGTTGGATTCTCTTCGCTATCATCGGTCCCATTTTGATGGTTGTTGTCTTCGCCAAGAGGGACAAGGAGGACGGCAACGACTCATGGGTTCTCCAGGCTCAGCAGTTCCCTCTGCTGACTGACATGTTCATGTACCTCGTCTTCTCTCTCCTCCTCGTCGCTCAGATGGAGTTCGCCGTCGGCCTCAAGTACGTCTGCACCATCTCGCGCGAGGAAAACGTCGCCAGCTTTGTCCAGGGCACCTCGCGCCGACCTCGCGCCGTCGCCGTCATCTGCTTCCTCCTGACCTTCCTCCTCAACATCGGTCTTCTGGTCAGCTCTGAGCTCCACTACTCCGGCAAGACCTCCTCCAAGCCCATGGTCGTCATGGACATGATCCTTAACTTCTTCCTGTTCTTCTGGGCTGTTGGATCTCTGGTGCACACCGCTGTTCAGCCCCGTGCCCAGTCCCACAAGTCGGTAAGTCTACATACTCCTAAATACCCCTCCCCCTTTTGTCTTGACTAGTGCTGACAAGTTTGACTAGCTCCGTGGTCTCCTCGTTGCCCTCGGTGTCATGACCATGCTCCGACACCTGTGCTTCGGCCTCGTCAGCGGCGCCCTGAACATCGCCCTCCGAAAGGTCGGCGCCGGCCAGGTCAACACCGTCTCCACCAGCTTCCGATCTTGCTTCGGTGCCTTCTCCTTCGTCATCACACAGGGTCTGGCCTACGGCGCCGTCAATAAGCTCCGCGGCGGTCTCTGGGCCAACGACGCCATCGCCACCGCCAAGCTCGGCCACGACGAGGAGGAGGACTAAGTTCCTTCATCCCCATCGTGCTTTGGCATGCGCAGTTTTGAACCTTCACTTCAGAGAATAGCACCTTTTAAGAAAACAACTTGGAATGGACCCTTTTATGCCGGGAGGGTAGGACCCAGGACCATGTATGACGGCGTTTGTGGATTTTGTAGCGTTTGAAAGGGAAGCATAATATTGCTTATCTTGGAATTATTTATTAATCAAGGTACGAAGTATCGACAAGAAAGAAAGAATAGAATGAATAACAGAATTATGCAAACAACTCTATGTTCCGAGACTGACGCCGATGAGTGATTGTTCCTGATTAACTTGACGTAGTGATTTCCATGTGATCGACTGTAGCTTGTGTCCCCCTTGTCGAGGAGAGGAGATACTTAGCCCATTCTGCACGCTGGGAAAACGTTCATAGAGCTCTGTCACTGCGCACTTGCACGCAGATGCCCATGGGTCGTTTATTTGTTCCGTCTTGGCTCAATGAGCTTGAACACAGACAGCTATCTAGCCGTAGAATCTCCCCTGAGTTTTACATAGCTGACCAGAAGCTTTCTGTCTCGCTGAATTCTAATACCCATCCACTATGGGATGGGACAGTGGTTTGCTGGAGACGGATATAGAAGTCGACGAGTTTGGACTACTGATCATGAGGGATTCGGGTGGCGTGTGGCATTATCGATACCTACAATGATGAATTTGGGATGTAGGTGCAAAGCCACATAGTTCGTCTCTCTAGCCGGTTGTTCTTGGGAAGCACTCTACTTACTGCGGCAGCAGTCAAGCCTACCATCTCCTCTACAGCCTTTTCACGATGGGAACATTGTCTTGGATGGTCATGCTTGGTTATATGTTGTTCTTGTCTCATTATCTTGAGATGTCGGGTATGGCATCTTCTATTGTTGCTCTTAATTTTATACTCGAACTCTCTTTCGTATAGTGTTCTTGTGAATCGACAGTTCTGGGAATCTGCAAGATATGGTACAGTTGAAGAGATTTCCCACAGCGGATCAGATCAGTCGGCAGGCATAGTTGAAGGGTCCGACTATCGAGAGGGGCAGGATGGAGTGCTGGTGCCACGGGGCCCCCTTTCCCTGAGATAACCTGTTGCTCAAGAACAGCCTTCACCCAGTTTGCTACCTCCTCGGTCCGTCTCCTGTACCAAGTTAAAGCAACAAACGTGAAGAACAAGGTCCACGCCGCAAACCAATTTCCCCAACCAACTCCCCCGCTCCAAATCAGTCCCCACCGTCTCAGCTACCTTGTCGGCTTCATCGCCTTCTTCAGCTTCTTCTGGGATCGTTGCCCCTTGCCCTCCCCAGGGATCCCTGCCAAGGGATTCCCTGAGGTAAAACAAACAACAACAACAGCAGCAGCAGCAGCAGAAGCAGCAATAACAGCAGCAGCAGCAATAACAGCAGCAGCAACAGCAACAGCCACCGCGAAAGGTTTCTCTAGAAGAGTATCCCATGTCTACACGAGCGTATCCAGAGCGAGATGCGTCCATCGCAGACAGTATTGGTGGTCGAGGAGGAGTTTGCCAGTTTCTTTGTGTGCCGCACAAAGGTATTCTTGGTGTAGAAGTTTGGAACTAGGTTAAAAGCGAACTGTTAGCCTTCGGGGAATATCCAAGTCAAAAGAATCCACGGAGGCGGCTCACGGGGTGGCATACCTACCAGACGATCACCGTGTCGAGAGCCGGTCTCACTGTGAGGTTGAGAAGCCTTTCTATTGATGCTATCCTCTCCCGTACCGAGTCGTAGACAATTTGGGTTCTGGTTGAGAGAAAGAAGATGGCGTTGCTGAATAGTATTCCGGTTCTGTGAAACTAAGACTGTGAGATGTAGGGAAGAAAAGGAGCGACTTGAAGAAGTAGGCGAGGTTCGATAAAAGTATCAAAACGAGGGCCCCTTTCAAAATTGCTCAGCAGCCAATCAATTGGACGGATATTTTCCACAGGTGCACTGGGTTCAATAGTTGCCTCAGGTTGGTAGCCTACGTGCTGTAGGTAGCACCTGCCGAGGTCCGGTACCGTTAAACACCTTGTTCAGGAGCGTACACGGTCAGAATTGCCGCAAAGGAGACAACATAAGTTCAGAACCTGAGTAGCAACCGCCTGCGAGTTCCAACAAGAAGCACTTTCTTTCTCCTACAATTATTCGTCAACATCACTACCTACCAACAAACAGTGGACTACAACTAACTTCTAGACATCCGGAAACCTTCAAGTCCATGAGGTTCCGTCATTTACCTTTCCTGTACAAAACCGAACGCACGTCCGTGATGGACTCCTAGGTCGGCCCTAGGAGATCCGACATATAAGGTACTCCTGAATCAAAGCCCTGCCCCAGCTGGTAAGTCATTTTTCACTTCGCGGCCAACTGATGGTTAGGTGTCTAGGCTAAAGCTGGATTTCGGAACTCCGGACCCTGTGTTTCTACCTGCTAGCCCTCGAATTCTCTCAGCCTTCAGTTTGCTAACCCTTTCCAATAGAAGGGGTGTGTACCCCCTCGTAGGAGTAGACTCTTCCGAGCAGAGGAGAAACTCCATCCTGGAATTGGAGGAGTTGGACTGAGGACTTTGGTTCTTACCATGTGAGCACCTCGTTTCATCTATCTTCAGTTTTTAGTCTATGCGGAAGTTGATCTTTACTTGTGTTACAGGCATCAGCGAGCCGGTCGTAAAGGCCTTCGATCCATCCAAACCCCCGCTGGTTTTGCCGACGATTGGTTACTAGTCACGAGTCTGTCAAGATCTTCCCCCGAGGAGTCAGAGAAACCTTATTATGCGACGGAGCCCGTAGCTCAAGACTAGGAGAGCCCAGAGTTCTCGTCGCAGCATACGCCTCCCAGCTCGGAGGCATATCGAGCAACTTCGCATGCGAGCCATCGACCGGCTATCTAGCGCTGGCGAGAGTAGGACTGGCCCCGGACTGGCCTGAGTGCCCATATCCGTACTAGGGAAGTGGCCTGATTCATGGTGGATAAGGAGCACTGAGTTCAAGTGTTTGCAAGAGATGAATGCTTGCAAGAGATGGAATATTTGGGAATTCCCGCAAAGTTGATTAATGTTGTGTGGGACAATACCGGAGATATCTACTTTTGGGCATTGGAGATAATAATAAAGGGCGCGTAAACTTACGACATAGCTAGCAGTTCTTGCACAGACAGCCAATCTCCGAATTTCTTTCTTGTAGCTCGGTGCCTTGCCAGCGTCTTGCTTTCCCTCACACATAAACTGTCAATGAAGGGTTTTGTTGTAGTGTAATGGCAGCTATGACGAGACATCTGGAGATAACTGACAAGCTACGGATAGGTATCATTGAACTAATACAGGGCAAGTGCGGGCGTGTTGTGTCCCTGCCTCCAGGTCACGTCTATCCACCATTGTCCTTCTCACCGCCTGCCGACCGGCAATAACCTGCACTAGGAGTACAGGGCAGTATTTCTGTCCATTTCATTGATCTTTATTCTCTACCTGCTTGGTGTACAATCTATAATCTCTCGAAATGTCGGCCAACTGATATCTTTGCTCATGCAAGCCTCCTTACCTAGAAGCGTTTTCCCAATACCTCGCCTCGCATAACAAAGCAAACGCTGCCGATGTTACTCATGGAGATATCAATATTGTCAATACTTTACCGGTACGCTCCAGGACTTGTCCGATGATTTCACGCAAGTATACTTGGAACTGACACGGGAGAAATGATTGACAGCTAAGCCTCTGTTGACCGACTTGATCTCCCCGAAGCCTCGTCATGCCCCCGCGCTGTTGTGATCTCTCCGACGCTCTCCAGCGTGAGCTTCCATCGACCCGTGGCCGAGATCCGCATCCGTGGACGAAGCCTCTATAATAGACGGAATCAAGCATTCTCAAATTGAAAGCAGGAGCACAGTACCTTACTTCGCTCTATTGGGCTTCGAGCTACCGCTTAGCTCGAGGACAAGACTTACACGGATGGCTGTTCAATGGTACCGGTGGATACGCTCGTCAGGGGAGTGACAAACTCTACTCGCATTGACAGGTGTAAGCAATGGTCGTGTGGTCGATCGTGCTGCCTCTCTATACGGTCAGTCTTCTAAGAAATTGATCGTGTGAGATTGCTGACGCTTTCACCTGACTGACCAATCCGGCCCATTCTTCTAAAAGGTGGTGTTGACAGGGGCCAGTAACATGACAAAGTGCGAACTCAATCTGTATGCTTTACCTGATACCCAGTACGCAAACGTTACACAATTGTGCTCGCCAAAAGCCACTAACCATTTCTTTTCCTGGAAACCGACCGCAGGGCGTCGGCATATGTTGCCCTTTGGCCACAACGGACAATAAGCAGAGGTCCAAACTCATGACACAACGATTACCCGATTCGACCTGTCCTAGCGCCATCAGCAGCTATATTTAGGGGCCGAGTCCACTGTAACTGCCATCATGGAGAGCAACACCTAAAAATTACTACGCCAATCACAGCGATTCTATTCCAGACAACAACAACACCACCAGCCAACACCACCGCGCATCTCAGGCGTGATTACTTTCTGATATTCTCTGCCCGGCCTTTTGCGCCCTTGTTCGTGCATCACTGAGCTATATGGCAGCAGCAGCCCTTCATTGTGCTTGAAGGTATTGACCCTTATTGGGATATCTCCGCCTACGCCTTCGATCGTTGGGCGCGTAAATGAAGACTAACAATATCTTGACCGGGAGGGAGAAGTAGTCTGTTGGGCTGAAGACATAGCAACACGCGGCGCCAACATCCGACATACGCACCCGGGCCCAAGGATCAATAGTTGGTGTTGGTCGTCGGGGATGCCCCTTTTAGCCCATCATCATTTCCTCTTCTCCCGAACCAGGTCCTTAATTAGCACACTACCCGAACCCACAGCATTCTAGCGACACCAGGCGGGGGAGAAGAAGAGCTTAGTCGGCGACTGGTCCACCCCCAGCTCGAGTCTCTCCACGACAGGACGTGGCTCCCGACGCCCCGAAGCTCTGGTACACCGGCAGGCCCGACTTGCTTCCTTCTTGCTATTTTCAACCACGTTACATCCCAGATCTGCTCAAGCACATGGGCCCCGACGATGAGATGAGCCGGGAAGCCAAAACGCGACGGCCCTGTTCTTGGCACATCATAAAACATCCACAGAACCCTGAAAAGAAGGCTCTAGATGTGGCTTAGTGCGTTCCATGTTCAGTGCCCCCAGAGTGACCAATCAAGCTCAGACCAGGATCTTTCGAATTGGATGGGTTGACTCATTTCCATAATTGGGTGGCCCTAGGGCCAGTTCCCCCTAAAATTAGAAGCAAATCCTGACGCTTCGGCCAGCAGATCCCTAAAAACTCGGGCCATACATAGATAGAAACACGGTCCGCCGTTGCGATGGGCACAATGTTAAGCCGCGGAAGACCCTCAAAGAGGTAGCTGGGGTCGATTGAACCGTTTCATGTTTCCAACCCAATCTCAACGAGCGCACCATGCAACATGTCACTCTTGACACTACCGAACGAGCTGCTGGAGACGATACTGGACTTCGTGCCTAGCAACGCCGACCTGAGTAGCTTGTGCGCAACCCACTCGACCATATTCAGTGCGGCGGTTGTACATCTCTACGAGAGAAACCACTTGTACGAAAACGGATCCGCGGTGACGTGGGCCGTGAAGAATGAGCAGCTTGAGACGGTCCAGCGAGCGACCAGTGTTGGAGTCGATATCGTCCGGCTGCACCACCTTACCAGAGCCGCCGCGTTCGGCCAGTTCGACATATTCCAATGCCTGTGGGATGCTAAGGCCAGCTATGGCGGCTTCCATAACCTCAACAGGGATGAAGACGGCGGCTGCCCGCTCCTGGCAGGAGTTACCGCGGGCAACTATCGGATCGTCAAGACGCTGTTGGATACGGAGAGGGTCAACGTCGAAGCTCGTGACGCATCCAGCCTGACCCCCCTGCACATAGCAGCGCAAAACGCAAACGACAAGCTTGTGAAGCTGCTTTTGGAGCACGGCGCCGACCCCATGGCCTGCGACAGGCAGGGACGCGTCCCCCTTGCGATGGCGGCGGCTCCACACAACACTCCCACCGTTGCTGTGACGAGGAGCCGAGATAGCATCATGCAGTGCCTGATTCTGCTCCTCGGATACGGAGCCAAGCTCGAGTACAAGGAGGGTGGTGGGGAGACGGCACTCTACGCAGCGGCAGCCTCCGGGCAATGCGACGCCGTCCACGTCCTCGCCGGCTTCAACGCCGATGTCAACAGTACCGACGGAACGGGCCACACGGCTCTGCACACGACGAGCCTCTACCTCGGGAAGCTTGAAATGACGCGCATGCTTCTCTTCCACGGCGCCGACCCGAACATATTGAACTGGGATAGGCAGAATGCCCTATGGATGACACGGATGACGAAGGAGCCGGCGCAGATTGCCGAGTTCCTGCTCCAGAACGGCGCCAAGATGGTTGTGGACATCAGAAGGAAGACACCGCTTCACAACGCCGGAGCTGTCGGGTCAGCGGACCTCGTGTCGGTCTTGATGTCTCACGGAGCCGATATACACGCGCTGGACATGAACGACTCGACGCCGCTGCATACCGCGGTGGTTGAGCCCAGTTCCAGCGCTGTCATCAAACGGCTGATCCAGTACGGCGCAAACGTGGAGGCAAAGAACAACCGAGGCGAGACGCCCCTGGCCTGTGCGATGGAGCACCAGCCTGCACACGTCATAGAGTACATGCTCCAGAAGGGCTCCGACCCCAAGGCAATGACGAGATCCGGCGCGCCGGTATTGTTTGAGGCTGTGCGGCGAGAGTCAGTTGAACTGATCAAGATGCTCATCCATTATGGTGCGGATCTGCGAGCAGTGAATGCTGAAGGGCAGGGCTTGGTGCAGTGTGCTTGCAAGACTGGAAACCCAGCACTGGTCAAGTTCCTGCTGAGCATCGGGACAGAATTTAACACGGCCGACAAGAAAGACTGCACCGCGCTGATGACGGCCGTGAAGACGGAGTCTGTCCCCATCATCAGCATGCTCCTGAAGATGGGAGCCAACGTCAGCACGGCGGATAAGACGAAGACGACGGCCATGCACTTGGCCGCCCAGAGAGGGTCGGTAGTGGTCACGGACATGCTCCTCCGACACCACGCCCCCATCAACCCGAAAGACAGCCAGAGGCAGACACCACTCAGTATTGCGGCGGCAGCAGGAGATGCGAAGCTGGTCGAGTTTCTCCTGCAGAACGACGCGGACTTTAATATTGCCGATAGCAAGGGTAACACACCCTTGAAGCTGGCCATGGAGAAAGATCACGAGGAGGTTGTTGACCTCCTAGTCATCAAGGGAGCAACAATCAGGAGTGCGGGACTAAAAGGTAGCATGAGAAGCTTTTTGAGATAGGGCGGCTGGAAAAGTGTTTTTTGTTTGACTTTCATTCTTTTTGCATCGGGCGTCAGGGGGCGGAAGCATAGAGCGACGGGGGCATTGGGCGGCGTTTGATCAGCGATTGCATATATACCGATAATGTTTTAGGTTCACTTTGCTGTAAAACAATAAGATAGACATAGACATAACTCGTTATTATATTTCTTCTGACTTTAGCCTATCACGTACTCTACGCTGTAGGTGGCCGAGAAAAGTTAGTCGACGAGAGTTGGTGAGCCACAAAGCTTGGTGTTTTACCTTCGCCGCCCAAACACAATAAACGCCATTATCGCCGGCTTTTTTCTCTGACACTCTGCGTCAACATCAACCCAGCCGAGTATAAACGCTTTTCTAAAGCGTCATAGGTATGATTACCGGCAAACCAACCAAAGTGACTTTTTTACTGCACATCTTCCATCGCCTGCCATACTGGAGATACTGGCATTGAGGCTCAGGTGCTCCGTCAGTTCTAGTTCCACCAGACTTTTTACCGGTTCACTCACGCGAAGAAAGGAATCATGGGCAAGAAATCTCTTAAGTTAAACAATCTCGAAATCTCGAAAAGCGGGCTGCGTGTTCTCCAAGAAGCACTTGGGCTTGACGGGCCTCATTCCACTTGCCCCATCTTGCTCGCGATGGATTTTGAACATACCCAGAATTTCATGAATGGGTTTCCTCATAACGAAACAGGCCAGGTCAGCCTCGCGACTCTCGACACGAGAAGGTTGCATACGTCCCCGCTAGAAGAACTGATATCGACACACAGCCTAGTCTCAGGTTTTTCCTCCTACATATCCAAGGTGTCAAACAGGGTTATTTTCGGAGAGACAACGGTCGTCAAACCAGCTGAGATCTTACAAAAGATCCAGAGCCTCATTCCTAGCGATCGTGAAATCATCCTAATCGGACACGGTGTGCGCGCAGAACTCGGTATATTAGAGACGCTGGGCTTCACCTTCTCACGCATATGTAGCATCATCGATACGCCTGATGTTGCCCGAGAGGTCCTCGGGTCTCCCAACTACAAACTCAAGAAGTTGCTGAAAACGCTTGGCTGCCCGCGCGACTGGTTACATACCGCTGGGAACGATGCTCATTTCACGCTGAGGGCCGAGTTGCTACTGGTAGCCCGCGATTTCCCCGACCACGACCATCCCACGATTGACATCTTGAGAAGCATTGCGATGGAACCGCTAGCCCACCAGGTACGGGCCGAAGCCAGGGCGGCAACAAGAGAGGAAAGGAAGATTGCACGCCTAAACAGCAGGAAGTACCAATCCCAGTTTTGGACCGATGAGCAGAAAGCTGAGCTTCGTGCTCAGCGTGCGGCCAAGAAGGCTCAACCAGAGGTGGATATCTGGAATCTCTCATGATGGAAATATCACTGTGGTGGGTTTGATATACAGACCACCGTCTTTAGAGAGCGGAGGCGGTGAAAATGTAGCTAAGGAGTTCACTTTTTTGTGAGCTAGGTAGTGAGAACGCATCTGCTTGCTATCTAAGTACATGTTTGTGGCTGGCTACTGCATTTTGATGTGCCGTCGGCACTAGCTGTAGACTCATCCAAGCATTTAACTACCCAGATAGCTCAAGTCTTTTCTCATCAGTCATTTCTTCAACATACAGTCGGTCGATCCTACAGCAGATCTAGTAGATCTGGTTTTTTGTTACTTGTCCTTCCAAGATTCAGCGGGCACCTAGCCAGCTCAAGTTTGTTCTCCTCGTAGTTGCTCATCAGCCAAATGGCATCACAGCAGATTCACTTCATTTTCCCATGCCCTCTTCCCAGGGTATCGTAGCTCAAAGGTGTTGATCCTTTTCAAGCATCGAGCGCTCACTGCGCAATATCTTTCCGTTCGTTCCGTTCCTGTCGAGTAATCCTTTAAAAACGCGAGGCAAAGCCGTCGGAGCGCCACTGCCTTGTCAAAACTGCGCGATATCATTCCGTTTCTGTCGATTGATCCTTCAAATATGCCATGCAATGCTGTCGTAGAGCAACTACCTTCTTAAAACTGCGCAATATTGGTCCGTTCCTGTCGATAACTCCTACAAAAATCACCAATGCAACGCGCTTGAAGGGAAGCTGCCTCGTTAAAACTCCTCAATGCGGGGAGGTTGAGTCGACTTCCTCTTTCGCGGGTTGTTGGCGGGCTCGACGAAGCGCTCCTGGACGAACCGGATGTATCGCACCTCAATCTTCCTCGCATCTTCTTCGAATTCGGGCTGGGTCACCCACCAGATGCCGTGGTCGCCCTTGCCCTTCTCCCAGCTCTCCTTGTGGATCTTGCCATCCCACACCATGAAGTTGGGCTTGTCCTCAGAGCCGTCCTCGCCGTCGGGTCCGGGAGCTTCAAAGATCTAATTTTTAGCGTTCTCGACCACATCGTCTAGCTCCCACAACTTGCCGCGCCAGGTCTCGAGAGCGAAGGTCATCTCGAAGTTATTGGCAAAGGGGTGGAGTTTGTCAAAGCTCTTGACGGAATAGGGTGACGGCGGCTGCGGCAGACTGAGGATATATTCGAGTCCTTCATCCTCCTCGCCGCCCTCGCTCATTAGATCGTCGTCCTTTCCAGTGGGCTCGTAGTCCCAGAACCACCAATCCTGGCGGTTGATCCTGACCGTGAGAGATCTGATCTTCACCTCCATAAGGCCAGTCTTGGCAAAGTTTTGTAGCTGGGGTGTGTTGAAACACTTTTGTTTGATGAAGCGTTGAACATAGTATCCGGCTGACGATCTCGCCTTGTGAAGGGTCGAGAGCCAAGACTCAAGAACGCCGTTCTCGAGTTGAAACTGTGTCAGGGTGATGTGGACGTGCTGAAGGAGGAGCACCTGCCAAGCTGGGAGGCCAAGCAGCAGCTGCGACGGATGGGTCACCGCGGCCATGGGGTCACCGGGAATCCGGTCCTGTTCGGATCCCTCATGGATGATCATGGTAGTGTTCAGTGTGGGGATTGCCCAGCACTCGGAGTAAATCAGGCTGCAGGTCTGGAGCAATTTGGTGTGGACATGCGGAGGGGCTTCAAAACCTGGCCTCCTCCAAGACCTCCTGAGCGGGTACTTCTTGCCTTTGTTGGGCTCAGTTTGAAAAACATAATCGTAGATCTGCTGTCGTATTTCTGCCGAGAGCTTGAATAATGGGCAGTCTTTCTGAGGATTGATTCTCTGGCGATCCATTGTTACGTAGAATGGGAATATGTTGTCGGTGACTGCCTCTGGCGTCACATGAGGTGTGGGGAATGAAATGTTCGTGATGTCCACCATGATGAAAGGGAAATCAAGAGTATTCTTCTTGATTTCCTTCGGTCGTTGGAGTTGAGTGATATTAACGAAGGGTGATGGTTTCGCCTTGCAGAGTGAAGATGGAGAGTGAAGAGTGAAGATAGGCAGTGGGAACCTTGGAAGAAGTTTCAGCTGCAGGACGATGTATTTGAAACAGAGTTGAGCTGTAGGATGATTCGAACTTAAAAGAGAGCAGAGATGCAGTATGATGTGAACTTGGGAAAGGGTGACTGGAAAGTGAAGACGGACAGTATGAACCTTGGAAGAGGTCTAGCTGCCGGACGATGTATTCGAAGCAGAATTCAGTTGTAGGACGATGTGAAATTGAGAGAGAGCAGAGATGTACTATGATGCGAGTTTGGTTAAGGGTGAAGTTGTGTGGTGAAGTTGCTGCCGGAAGGGAAGCGTGTTGTTTGTTGTTGTGGTGGGAAAGTCATACGTGCCTGCAACAGCCGGCAGCGAGGGGCCCTTTGTTGTTGTCCGCCACGTACCTGCATTTGGACGCGGACACCTGCGGGGTAACCTCACAATTTCCTCACCTCTTGCTTATGGTTTGTAATGGGGATATATTTGTAACCCCGAGTCTTTGATAATTGTCTTCTTTTGGGACCTACTAAATGACCATTGTACTTGGTCGATATTGTGGGCTCAGATTTGACCTCGATACTGGATTCATAGTGAGAAGTGACTTCACATGGGAAAGATCATCAAAAAGAAATTAGGGAAGTCAAATTCAATTTCATCTCTGAACTTGCATCTCTCAGCTTTTAATATCTGAACTTTGAAACATGTCCTATGGTAGCAAGGGCTTATCCATCACGGATTTCCCCAACTACTGAGCCCTCCTATGCTGCAACGTTGGGGCTCCTGGTATCTGGGCTGCTATGAACTCCCTGGCAGCAGGTGCAGCTAGAGCCCACACTTGGTGAACACTGCAGTTTATTCCACTTCTCTTTTCCTCAACTGGATGATTTTCATGGCTGCTGATCCGCAGAGAGGAGGCTGATCATCTGGAGTCGCTGGAAGCAGTGTGACCGTCTGAACCTCTCGAACAGTCCCATCCAACTTGAAGAACAGACACCCGAGACTATTAGGCCGTCTGGTTTGAAGATTCGTCATCCGGTGTTTTATTGGCTTATAATTCCGCTCTCTCTCGACAGTTTGCGCAGATCTATGTAGGTTAGTAAAGAGGCTGCGGAAACTGTAGGTAGACGTCGGCCAGGGGAGGGGAGAAAAAGAAGAAGGAGAAGGAGACGTGGGCTGGCTCTCAAGGTGCCCAAATCACTCCATCTGACTCTGCAACTGTTGGCAGTCGTCAATCGCCTGTGGCAGACTCGGCCAGTGGCTGTGCGGCTGCCCTACTAAGAGAGGGGCGTTGCCAACTAATCAAAGATCTTTAATCGATTTGACATGACATTGGATTTGGTTGATTCATTTCGTGTCATATCAATGATGAGAAAATAAGAAATTATTTTAGGAAACTTAGCTTAAGATCTCTTCATTCAAGGCTGATTGTTTTGACATGGTGTCGAAATTCAACATTGGAGTTCTCAGCTGTGCCATGTTTTACGTCGCTCGCCCGCCTACGTCATGATAATATCACCAGTCAGAAAACCGTCAAAATCAGAAAACATCTAAGATAAACTATGGATTAAAAGATCCACTAGATCATCCATACCTGAAGCAATTAATCTGGTTGATCTGGGCAGAATAGAATTAGTATTTAATTCTGGGCCAATCTGGTTGATTTGACACATCCTGGTGGGAGGAGGGACCGCCTGCACCTGGCCACCAATACGGACCATCACCAGCCCTATTGTTCTTGATTTGCCTCGGCCTCGCCGCCGGGGCCTAAAAAATGTGGTCTAATCAAGGAAGGGACTGGTGCAATGGCAGACGATGGGAGGATTTCTTGATTGAAAAGACAAATGGCTTAGACCAACTGCCTTGCGTCTAATTATAGAGACTGAAGCGCAGGGCTTCCATTATGGAGTGGCAAACGCCTTGAATTGGTTACATGACTCTTATTTCAGCTCTATTAGCAGACATTTGGGTGGTTTCGGGGCTGTACAGTTCAATCTTTCCCCGGCATGTGACGTAAGATGGCTGCTGACGGCACTTGAGACTGTCAACCATTGCTGACGTGGCCGTGCACATTACACTCTTGTGCCCGAAAGCCACCACGAGCAAGAAATCGAGGCGCACGATCGAGACGTACGATCGTGTATAAAGAGCTGAGCGCTAGTCGGATCGGTCGGTGAAGCTGTCGATTTGCACCGCCTTGTTAAGTGCCTAATCAGCATTCCGAGTCGAGCAGTCACTCATCAGCCCAAGCCCAACTTTCCTCCGCTATACCAAGAAAACATGGCGACTCTCGAATCAATGCCCACCGAGATCATCACGGCAATTCTGTCCCACCTCCCTTTCCGAACCGCAGAAAAGGTGGCACAGACATACAGCCACCCCCTGACTGAGGTCGCTACTCGTTACATACGCCCTCTGTTGAAGGCTCGTCGAGATTCGCGGATCCCCAGGGAGTACTGGTTGAGATTGCATGATTCCTACAACGGGAAAACTTTGAGGGATTCCCCCGATGTGACAAGATATGGGGCGTTGGGAGGGTAAACGATATGGAGCGTTGGGTAGGCTTAGCCTGGGGTCTGGGGGAGTTCATAACAGAAGCATCTAATTACGAGACATGAAGTGGTGATAAAATACTGTTTTCATTAAAAATAAGTGCTATAGGAATTTACTTCTTGCGAAGCCCTAGCTCGGAAAGCCTTCTATCCGCCTCCCTGTCCAGACGCCCCAGCGCTGTAGTGAAACAAGCAATTTTGATACGTATCTAAGACTCAATAGGAGAAAGGACGGCAACCTGAAAGTCGAGAGGCAATTTCAAGGGTGTGAATCTCCCACGGTGAAGCCATAGCTTCTCTCTACCCGGATGGGCCCGAGGGGGGTCAGATCGTCTCTGCTGCCCACACTAGGTGACTGCACTCGGACGTGGTAGCTCCCCGGGTACGAGAGGTGTGCGCCGGAACCAAGTTCGAGATACATCTTATCAGAGGACGGCACGGACTCGTGACGGTACATGTTTGCTTCAGAAGGACCCCCGTTTCTCGTGCCCCTGAACAGGGAATAGACCGTCGGAAGGCAAGTGCAGAGGATGGACAAATTCGCTTCGAGGCAGCTCCAGATCCCAAGCATGTTGATTTCGAAGGTCATGTTATTTAGGTTGGCACGGGAGAGGTATGCCAGACGCACGGCGGCGAATACGCAAACACTGTTGGATTCGAAGGTTAGTATACCTCATTTGATCATTCGATGGAGACATGTGTTCAAACAAGACGTCGTTCACTTACGAAAAACCAAGAAGTGTGAGGAGACAGATTGCGCTCTTCCGCTGGATGGGCATGTGCTTCCTCCAAATCTTGGCCTGCGGAGCGATCAGAACGGCAATATCAAAAACGAGGTTAATAGCCGCCGTAGAGATCCAAAATATTCTGCTGTTTATCGCCGTCGAATGGGTGCCGTACTCCCACTGGCCCTGGATGGGATTGTTTGAGAAAATCAGGGCAAAGGTGACTGCAACGCAGGTGGCTATGATCGCTCCACCGATGCATTGCAAAAGCCGTTGCAGTTTAGTCTCGGTCACTAGGATTCGATAATAGAAGAATAGGATGGATAGCTTCGAGGCCATGATACTCCAGTTGTACATGACGTTGTAGGCCAGGAAGATCTGTTTGGCGACCTCAGTCAGCTCTGCCGCAGCTGTGATTGGGATGTGAGTTTGGAGTGTAGAGGAGATGGCAATTTTCAAAATGTTTCGTTACTCCCAATCTTACCTTCGAAAACCTGCCCAGCTGTAAGTGGGAATAGGTGTCGGCAGCGTAACCAGCATGTGCCCGAGTACCTCCGAGTACAGTGGTTGCCATCATGCCAATGGCGAAGACGAGCGAAGCAAAGCTAGTCCAGTCATCATACCAGTGACTACTTATTTTGATGCGTTGTATAAACCGCAGGACGACAACGATAAGGGAGAGAAACGTGAAGACGGCGGAGCAAGCGAGGAGGGGAACATAATCCGAGCTGAGTTTGTCTGGGTGTGACGGAGGCATTTTGATGTAGATACGGATGTATATAATAACCTAGGCTGTCGTGGGAGTTCAAGATGCTTGGGATTTAGGTGCGGATGGTCGGTTTGTGCGGTCTCATAATTGCTGAGCGGCGTCGCAGGTGGATGATGTTGGTTGGGCTGGGCTTTGGCGAGACGGGCCCAAGGCAGGCGCGAGTGTCCCTGCGATCATAAGCTACATATACCGGCAGGCTCGACTGTACTGTGACGAGCCTCGCCGCAGCAGGGCAGACCAACAGTCGTGCAAGAACGGCATGCTCTGATACAGGCACTGCCCAAATACAGGGAGTGGCGTAGCAAGCCGCTGGTCGGAATGCAGGTCGCAGAATCCTCCAGGAGCCAGAATACATCCGCTTGAACCAACGTTCTCCCGGGTCCCGCGTGTGTGCCTCCCCAAAGCAGGCACAGGCGCTCGTATCGACAGTGGGAGCACCGCAGGCTGCCGACCCCAACGAGGCACTCGCGGCTGCGACTAGCCGCCTACTTCCCGTTTCGTTTTGAGTGGAATGTGAGTAGGCCTGACGGGATGAAACTGACGTGCCACGCATTGTTGGTTGGTTGGGCGAGTGCTGAGAGGGTGACATTGACAGTGGTGATCCCGGTTTGTAGGCGGCACCAACATGCAGCACAGGCTGCAGTAGTGGGCATTCCGGGTTCCACAGCCCCCAACTACCTCACTCGATGGAAGGGTGATGAGGTTGAGCACTGCCAAGGATTAGCAAGGATTCAGGGGCCATGAACGTTGGCTCGAGCTTCCTTCTGCACGGATCCCCCTGAAGCCACAAGTGAAGCAATATAAGGTTGCTTTCTTCAAAATCAATAGCCTTATATTCTCCATCTTCACATTCGATTCGACGAGAATATTGTGCGCTTTGCACCAGGCTTCCATGTTTCTCAGCCCAGAACCCAAGCCTGCGGTTGCATCCATGTATCCTTGCGGCACATATTCATATGGCCTTGCGTTTGAGAGATCCGACATCACAGGCGCATCCCCTCGCCCCCACCATGTTCTTGAATGGATGTCGCCAGGCGCCTCATCACCAACGGCCACATCGCTAAGCGCCGTGATCGCAAGCGGGGGCCATGCCTTGTGATATCAAGCAACTCAGCCATTTGTGCATCTCATTGGGTAGTTCTTCCTTGGCTAGTCAGCCGAAGAAATGGATGCATCGCATAGACGAGGAGAGGCAGCGAAGGAAAATCTAACTGGATGGCTGGAAAATCTCACAGGTACAGTACACTCGAGCTTATTTCAATAACTACACATCAACTATCATGTGTGGAGTAGATTCTCTAACTACATTTAGATGCACTTCAATGAAAGCACAAATGAGCCCCTTCCCTTCCCGGCCAACCCCTGAAACCTCGAAGCCACGCATTAGAGTCCTGTATAGTCGGTGGCCGTTTGAGACTGGATTCGAACATTATAATGGGTGATGATTGAACGCGCGCGCGATCTATGTACAACTAAGGGCGACATGCCAACTCTTCGGGGGAGATTCAACCCATCATCTCATCCTCAACTTCAGGACCAACCTTACCATAATCGTATAGTTGAAAGCCTGGGACTTCCTTCTGTAGCTGCACCTCAAGAACCTTTAGCTGGAAAACGATGTCACCCCCTCTTGGGCAATCTTCTTCAAGTCCCGGTGCCCAGTTTCGACGAGGCGAGATAGGCTGGCCTCGCATTCTGTAGTAATTTGAAGCTCGTTTAATGCTTCCGCGTGCCGCATGGCGAAGCATTGTGGATCAAGTGCGCTTTGCTCGTCCAGTAGCTCTTTCATGGTTTTGGTAGCCGCGGTTTTCTCAGCCAAGGCCGCGGAGGCGCGGCCATGAAATTGCGTTAGGTCCTTGACCAGATTTTCTTGACTCTGCTTATTTTTAGCATAAGCTTCAAAAAGCTCTGTATGCTTGGCTTGCATGACCATGATCCCCTCGGCTTGGAGTAAATCCAGGTCAGCGTGGGGTTGGGAAAACGCCACAGTCAAAGCTGACTCGTGCTGAAATAGCCCTAGGTCAAGGTAGGCCTCTGGCAATTGTTGCCCCGTTTCCGGGATTAGTTGTAGAGATTGGTCATCCATACTGCCAATCTTATATTGATATTGATGGAATCAAGTTGCATTGACCGTTTGGCGAATGTGATTCGATGAAGTGCTTAGGGAAATAAAACCCACGACGAAGAAACGCACGAGGGAAGTATTTATGCTAAGGCAGGCTTAACCAGAGGCTATACATGGCTACAATTTGACAAACTATCTAGTCTGTGAGGTTAGATCTGACCTAGAAGCTCACGCGAATTAGATGTACTGATACTGCTTATGATGAGTTCCAACTTGGTTCTGTAACTCATCTCATGCATCAGAACAAGCAGTGAATCCCTCACTCTGTTGTCTGCCATAGTCCCTGAATCCTAGTTCTTACAGCTCCATTACATCCGATGATTGATGGAATTCTTCAGAGACACAATCACATAGTGTCTGAATCGACCGTTACCAGAGTGGTGGCCCGTGCCTCGGGAATCACTCAACTTTAATATGAATGTCCTCGTTCCAGGCATCCGTTTCCTCCTTCCAACGCATAGACTCCTTTAAGCTCTCTACACACAAACACCTCTTCTTTATTTCTTTAGACACTTTTCTACTGCCCACCGTAGCCCGAGGGACCTATCTTATCAACCAGCACTTCTTAGCTCAGAAATACTGACAAAGTGAAGTGTCCAGGTAGTCAGTGAGAGATCATGCCTTGTACTGTCAATGTAGACAAAGACTGAATAATCTTTTGGTCCCTGACGCTGTGTTTGAGAGACATGTGATTTTAACAACCCTCTGAATAAGTATAAGAGAATATGCTGACAGGTGCATTCCCCTCACGGAAATGATCGATCCCGCAAACAAATATTGAGCTCACTCTTCTAGGCCGGATATCGCACCCATCCAGCGTCAAAAAGTGCTCAGAATTTTTATAAAAAAATTCGCCGCTCAAACATAATGTCAGTGCGGCGCTGTGCGATGCTCCGGCTTGCGAGATTGAATGGCACGTGCCACACGAGCTAACGCTTCAGCCGCCCCAGACGCACGAGCCAGCCAACCACATGAGCGGGGTCGCGCAACGCCTTCTCGGATGCGCGCGGACATGGCCTTGCTAACTGCACCTAACGGACCCGACTGTGGGCTATGGCTGCTGATCCTGCATCTCCTGCGATGCGTCGCATGATGTTCCGGACGAGAAAGGGCGGCGGAGCTGGTATTCCGCGGATCTGCTCGTGCTCGCCCTTCGAATCCCCCGATACCCCCTGTGACGCCTTGTCCGTGGTCCGTTACCAGCCAGAGAACCCCGACCCCCAAAGGAGATCTAAGTTCTTCCTTCTGCCGCGGGAGTTGAGGGTACAGATCGAAACAGAATACCTTGCTGAGTACCTCCGCGAGGCTGCTGCTCGCTGGCAACGCCTCGGCGGGCCAAGCTGGAATGGCTATGCTAGAGGACCGGCTTGTGTCGCGCCGTCTCCCTTGTCGCTTTCTTGCAGGCGCATGTACGACGGAGATATGGTTCCCCGAGGCAGCATGGGATTATTCTGGACAGCGGGCCCAGGACAACCTCACGGGCCCTGCCGCATCGCTCTCGTCGTGGAGGGGAGGCTCTGCTGGAGACGCCTGGAGCGCCTGCGGTTTGTCAATGAAGCGGACAGGTTCCACACGGAGACGTGGAAGAACGACTTCTTCTTCACTCTGGGAAAGGCCTGGAACTTGAAAGAGCTGGAACTTGTCTGGGGACCGAAGGTGACCATCCTGCCTGACCCGAGAAACGACGAACACATCATGAGACAGCTCCAAAAGCACACTTCACTTCGTATCGTGCGCTTCCGGGGCAATGTTCCGAGAGCATGGTTGCTTAAGGAATCGAGTGCTGGCTCTCGTATCAAATATGTCATTCAGCCTCTGTGGTGGGTGAAGAGGGACTGGGAAGACGAAGAGCAGGAGGATCTCCAGAGGGCTGCAGACGAAGAGGTCCACTCCAAACGTGTCGAGCGGTACGAACAGCAACTGGCTATATTTTCCGCATCCTCTAGGAAGGATTCAAAAGCAAAGTCTTGGAGGCGATACCTCAAACTATTTTAAACGCGGGTGTTGTTATTTCGCTTTCATCTTCTTATCCGCTGCTTTCTGTGCCAGGTTGATCTCTCGGACAAAATTATGTTGAGGAGTTTGTATTGCAACCTACTAGATATTGATGAATTTGATATCTAGATTTAATCTCGTCGCGATAAGCTGTAAAGTACGGGATGCTTACAGAGTTTCCTTGAGCTCCCAAGCCACTACTCGCACAATTAGCTGAGTTAAGTCATACGGGACTCATTGCGATGTCTTGAACGCGACATCTCAGGTGCTGGGAATGTTTTCGGCCTTGCATTCGCACTTAGTCCTTGGCTTCAAGTAAAGCTGGGATGGGACACTCGATTGAAGAGGAGTGATGCTTGAGTCGTGGTATGATATCGACAGCCTCCGCAAATACAACCTCGCTCTCAGGGAGTGGATAGTGGCTCGGCCATCAAGTTCGGTAGGTGAACTCGCGAAAGGGTGAGCTGCTGACAGACCTATTTATGGTGTGTTACCTGTGATGCATAATGGCATGATGTCATCTAATACTGCAGCCAAGTTCAAGAAATGCAACGAGGACTTGTGAGAGGGCACTGAGCTGGTCCGATGTGGACCCGAGTGGCATTGGGCTCTCTCCCCTCGTCAGTTTGTTGGGAGAGCTCACTTCTCCTCCCACCTCTCACTACTCCTTCTCTCATCTCTCGCTACTCCATTTTCCATCTTCCACAGCTCCATTTCCAATCTTTTACAACTTGATTTCCCATCTCTCACGAATCGATTACTTATCTCACATCTTTTTCCTATCTCTTGCGACTTGATTTTCAATCTCTCACGGCTTGATTCCCTATCCCCCACAGCTTCATTTCCCTTCTCTCACTACTGGTTTCTCATCTCTCACACCCTTTCTTCCATCTACCACTACTAAATCTCTTCTATCTTTCTCCACCTCCATCTCGTTGGGTCAAGATGAGCTCAACTGACCTACCACCACTTTTGAGGCTTCCACTACACACTGTAGCCCACATTCTTCCTAAATGCAATACTATCTAGGACCTTGGGCCCATCATCCTGAGCCACTCCATCTCCCGAGATGCTTTTCAAGATAACCTCCATTCAGTGGCCAGCACCATCATCGTGCGCCAGGTGCCAGGTGGGACCCTTCCATTTCTACTCGCTTTAGTAGGATCGCAGAGGCCATCGCTCATCAATCCTGCTGCTGCCAAGCAATTGTTGAGCCTCATGGCGTCGCCTTGCCCGGTGGCCTTGCCTAGTTTGGGTATATCAAAAGCAGAATATGCCTACATGAGTAGCTGCTGCTCTTCTGCTAAGACTATTTACAGAAAGATGGCATCAGAGTTACTACCATTGCAAATTCAGCTTGCAAGTTTCAGGTTTAAGGAGCATCACCACACTACCCCCCAGGAAAAGATTCGTATCTCCCGAGCCGTCTTTCGTTTCCAGCTCATGTGTAACTTATTCTGTCATCGACTTTGCCTTATCCGCAGAAAAGAATTCAGGCCACTATTTGATGACGAGGAACTTTAAACGCTCGTTCTTTTCTGCATTCCCACCTTGGGTTAACGAGGAGCTTATGTGTGTGTTCGTATTCTTGCGACGTAAAGTAGCTCAAGGTATGGACATCATCTGTCTTAATTAGTTCTCAATGAGCTTTGGCGTCGGTTTTAACGAGTCTTCAACCACAGCGTATGATGATATTATGGCTAACGATGTTTCACTTAGTCATTATGAGATTGAGGACACTCCGGATGTCAACTTCATCAGCCCAATTCATTGGATGGTATGTGGCCCCGAAGAACACTGCAAGAAGATTGAACTTTGGAATATCTAACCTTGGGATCAAATCAGTTATGCATGGGGCTTCAATTCCTGAGCAAGATAGTCTCAGGGGACACTCTCAGGAGCACAGGCGTTCCTTACTTTTCCAAGGGGCGGTCCGCGACAAGAGCCTACAACCCACACACGATCCTCTTATGCTCGAAGCTTGTACCGGAACAACTCACTATCAACCCACCCCTCCGGGACCCAAGGCTCCCCTTGAAATCTTGGGATAAGAGCCAAATTTTGCAACTCGACCCACGAGGAGCGACTCGAACGACCCCGTATTATGCATGGCTGGCTGCCCATCTCAGTTTACCCATCTCCCGAGCTGCCTGCTGCGATGCTGATTATAACTTGTGGCGTGTTGGCTATGTCTTATGGACTACGCGAGTGGCGGCGAACGTTTCGTGGGAGAAGAAGTATGCCGAGCTTAGACGGGGAGAGCCAGTCTTCCTGCGGCCTGGCAAAGAATGGGGAAAGGATGACTGCTTGCGATCAAGAAAGCAGCGAAAGGATATTTACGATGCCGGTGGCGAAGGGTACTGGCCCCAGGAGGGTGGTGATTGGAGCGAAATACACGGATTGACGGCGTCCCAGAAGGAAGCTCTTGAGGCCAAATGGGTGCGTGAAGGGGTCATCGAATTTAAGGGTGAGAGTTCGAGTACAAAATGAGAACAGCAATGGGAGATGCCAAATTCGACGTCTCAACACTATGAATAATCCAGTCAACAACATTACCGTGGCCAAATTTATATTCATCCCGGCGTGTTGTCCGGTCGGATTTGGAGCTGAATGGCTAGGGCTTGGTGATCATTCGGAATCGGACAGGGCGCTATATGGATTAGTTTAACCACTTACTGCTTTCAGAATGATTTTCAGAGCAGAGAACAAGAATTATATAATAATGAATGACGAAACATCGCATAGAAATCTACTCACGTTGAAAAACATATGCTTTGATAAAGGGAAGATTATTTCTATATTCAATAATAAAGATATTAGCTAACTATATTAAGAGATAAGCTATTGATATCTATAAGCGAAATATAATAATTAAAAGATAGAGGCTTTCTATAGTTAAAGGGATAATAACTAATAATATAGTAAATCTTATTTCTATAGCTAATAAGTAAGTTTAAAATATATTTAGTATAATTGGTTACTCTAAGTTTTATAAAAACAGCTATATATATGTATTAGTTTCTATTAGATAGCTTAACTTAAAAGACTATAACCTTACCCTTTTTAGGCCTTCAGTACTACTAAACATTTGTGCTGCGTCATGGGCCACATCTGTTACATAGCTAACAGTGTTATTTGTTAGGCTATCTAGGTGACTTAGTGAATTGTCGAAATTTTGACCTCGCTCCAGGTGTGTATTCCCTTGTGCCTAAATACAAATCAGTGAAGGAAATTGAAGTATATACTAGACACTTACTTTAGCCTGGCAGCGGATATCGCCAGGTCCAAAGTCGTCCTAGCTTTCTCGTCAGCCTTCTATTAATATCCGCAGTCCCAAGCCTGGTGCGGGGACTGGTCTTCCATTGATTTAAGGCGATATATACCAGGCCCCATAGGTGATGGATGTGTCGAGCTCTATATCGATCGACTATGCCGTTGCGGCCCATTGCAACCACACTCTGGAGATTGTAGGCGGGGAAGCCACCGCTGAGGCCAAACTTGAACCTATCAAATCCATAACATCTCGCTGCAATCTCTGGATAAGGTCGATCTTCAACAAGCCAAAGTATGGAACCTGGATTACCTTCTTCAATTAGCATGCACTTCGTAAACCTGGAAGAATGGTCGAATAAATCAAACTCACCGACCCAATAGTGTATCCTACTCTCTTGCGGTCTACCCTTAGCAATTGCTGCGTACCTTTGTACGGCTTGGCCGCCAAGAGAATGGCCAGCAACCACGATAGCCTACCCAGATTTTGTTAGGAAAAAGCCCGATACTTATAATTGGGTAGGTAGTCCTACCTGGACTTTGGGGTACTTGGTTAAGTCCAAGTACGTCTCGACAAGAGCATCGATAATGTCATAGGAACTGATTGTGGTTGCTGATACGGGACTTGTAGCTTTTTGCCCACTCGCCCATGTTGTGAGTCTAAAAGCAAAATCATCTAGCTGTCCAGCTCCGGCTGACTTATCCACTTCTGCTAAGAAGCATGGTGAAACT
This sequence comes from Clonostachys chloroleuca, assembly GCA_037952775.1. NCBI lineage: Eukaryota > Fungi > Ascomycota > Sordariomycetes > Hypocreales > Bionectriaceae > Clonostachys > Clonostachys chloroleuca. Next base: position 10,833,784 of record JBANAY010000004.1, read on the forward strand.
ATAGCTACTCCTTTAGAAACAAGATTTCTCTCCGTTGCGGTGAAATGAGCGTTTCTTATCTGGGTAGCACCTAGAGGAAGCATTGTGTTAGAATATTTATTCAGTCGACAGACGGTTTGTCAATACAAACATACTTCTCCAGCAATCGCGGCGCTACAAAGACGACTTCAGATAAGTACTGCTGGGCTTCACATACTCTTTCGGCTTGAAAGATATAGACCACAGGGTCGGCGGGGCGTTGCTTACCTTTCCGGGTATCACGATAATTACACGTTGGATGGAGCTTAAGTTCCCGTTGGGATAGCTTTCAAGAAGTGGCTGGAGAAAGATTAGTCAAATCCGGATATACTTGGTAGTGCTATTGTAACGACCGGATACCATTGAAATGTGGTAATTTGGAAATAGCTGGCGGCGAACTAGCTTGAAGGTCTCTGGTACAGGTATACTATAATACCCATTATCACGAGAACCGTCATCTGATGGATATTGAATGTAAGATTCAGCGGCCCAGATAAAGCTGATAGAGCAGAATATCTTTGAAATTTTCATGGTTGGTAGAAGTGGAGGGGCGATAGAGCGAAGATATATGCGTATCGACCGATTCTGTGAATCTGGCACCGCTGCAAAGACGCAAAGCTTCGAGGTAATCCAAATAGGTCCTTCTATTAGCCTTGGGAATAAGACAGGTAACACAATGCTTGATTCTACTCTGTAGCTCGCGAATATGGTAAAACGCGTCGGAGTGCCGTTCAAGGCTAATTATAATCTCTGTTAATTGCCTGCCAAATACTATTACCCCTGGTCATTCTATCCAAAGCATTCCACAAGCGTGGAGCTGGCAGAAAAACAATTTTTCTCCCGGTTCTCCTTCATTACCATCTTTTCATTATGTGAATTCTTACAGTGCCTGCCCCAACTTCGTCCCAGTGCCGGGTCTAATAAGATGGGCCAATACGTCTATAATCTTGAATTCCAGTCAAGCTCTTTAACGCGCTGCATGTGAAACAAGTACCGAGAATGTGGGACGCTTCTATATTTCGTGTTCTGGACGTGCTCTGAATATATAAAACGGACCGAATATTTGAGTCATTTTTATTAATACCTTCTTCTTAGTTTCCTCTTCTTCTTCTTATCATTTATTACCCCTGGGAGAACGGATCTCGTAAGGCTAGTAGCTAAGTTAAGCTATTCACGCTGCCCTGCTTTTTATCTAGCTTGAGAGCCCATTTCTTTAAGTATTTAGCATCTTATCTCTAATAGCTAAAGGATGGTCTCTTAACTTTGGCTGTTTAATGTTAGTAGCCAACGGTAGCGTTAATGTCTAGCATATTTGTATCCCTCTTACTATCTTGATCTTCCTGTTATTATTGCACACCTAATTGCTACATGCACCGCCTCTAGGTTAGGCGCCCATGTAGACCCATCCGACGCCGACTTGCCACCTGGAAAGAAGCAAAGGTTTCCCATCTTCCTTTATCCGTTGTCGTATGAATTCACGATAAGTATCCCATTTCAAGCATCGGAATAAGAAGTGTTTCATGGTTTTCTGTCGCACCCTTTATGTACAAGTATTAGGAGGCCTCCATTAAAGAGGTAGCAGACGCCATACCAGCGATGTCCCACCCGCGTCCTCAAGGAATATAATCGGACTAGTGATCCGCAATCCGGGCCGTCATATTCAGCATAGAGGCCAACTCTACGGAGCACTCGGAGATTAATGTACTACCTCATCCAGATATGATGGATCGCTGTGAGTATCGCCTGGACTTGTCGTCCGGCTGCGTGATTGATATTAGTGTAGGAAATAGTTTGGCCCTTGTTAAATTGCAATCAGACCACCTAATGGTGTATTCGAACGCATTCGAGGAATGAAAGATAGCGTATTTGAGAACAATGAGTGAGGCGAAAGAATGATGCTTAGGTAGGCATGCTGGTCGCATCTTAAGCTATTGATCCTTTTGGATCTACACGACCCAACAAGGGCTTTGATAGAGGTTGTACGATGCATCAAGCAAAATGATCCGGCCGAGACGCTTGCGCGGCCCACGTGCTCCTCCCCCTTTCACCACAAGCTGATCTATTCATCCAATTAATATTCCCTCTTGGCAGAAAAGTCTATAAATAGATACATGTATGCAACAATCATACGAGAAGGCCTCTTTTGGCACGCTGGCTTTCTGACGCCTTATCGGTGTGGTATGCTGAAAACGTACAGTAATTGATGAAGAGCATCACATTCAATGTTACCTATCTTATTTATAGGGTTGAGGATATAGTAGCAAGCATAGCACTACCAAGGCCGTAATAGATATCTGGGATTCGGAATCAATTAGGATCTAGCTACCTACCACGCTTAACTACTATTACTCCGGGGGCAATGATACCGTTTGGCTCTCAACAGTAGTCTGCGAGTGCACGGTATCGCCAAAGAACCTACCGATAGCGCGGGTGAGCTTAGGGGCAAGATAACGAGGTTCTGATACAGGCAGGCCACAGTTGAGAGACCTTTGGTGGACTTCTGATGGCTTCTGCCTCAGGTGCCAAATTATCTCCCACAACCCCCTCCCACCTTTAAACCGATTTCAATTGCTTGTGCCCTCTGCGCACCAATGATCTAAGAGTATTTGGGCATCCACTTATCCCAAATACTGCAAAAAGGAGCGAATCCCCCTTTCCAGCTATCTGCGAACAACTCATCGATGTCTACGGCCGCTAGCCACTCGAAGACGAAACGAAGAACAGCATGCGGCACAACCGACGCGATGCATCACCGTTAGACCGAGCATATGTGGTGGCAAATTTACTCTACTCCCTCTGTCGATCAAAGATGCTTCTGCTCTTTTGTTGGCGACCCTAGAACATGGTTCGTTAAACACGTTACGGATGGGAGGAGGAACTGATTACTAGCCCTAACTCACGTGTGAGCAGGGGCAGAACCACGGTATCATTTTTTCGAGAAGAGAATTACTGTTTTCTACAAAGGAATTCGTTCGCAGTCAATAGAGGCCTCTACTACACGAGGAGTTTGCCGCGGCAGTGAGGGCCCGGCTTGCCCTACCTGATCGACTCGTCCGACCCCAGACATATTGACACCATCTCACCGCGAAGTTAAACTCGCTCCGATTCCCAACCGAAGGTTTCAAGAAACATCACGATATTATTCCTCGACGCTTTCGCGAGCCATTTCCGGTCGATCAATTGAGTTCTGGACAGTTAGCGCCACGATCAAGAGGCGGGTATGCAAGAGCCTCGTATCATCAAATCACCACTTCACATTAATCTCTGTGAGATGGCGACGTGAATGATCGACGGAGCGGCGCTACGACGCAATTGGGAGATAAATGGCTGCCATGATCCAACACAGATCTACAATCCTCCTTGCCGGCGGATCGAGCCGCCAAAGCATTATCCAACAAGTCAGATCTATTGACGAGTCGACTCCGAAAAAGGACAGCCGGAATGAATTGGTTTTATTTAGTGATGTCTTCCTCGGATGAGTAACATTGGCGAGTTACCACAATCCACGAGCTCCTGCCAAAAACAGACAGCTGGGGCAAGTCTTTGTCATGATGCAACCCCTTGACACATCATCACAGCCTTGACGTTTGTATACCCGCGAGGTTGCTGAGAAACTTAGAGCCGGCTTCATTTGATCAGTGTCAAAAGCTCTATCAAAGAGATTTTCAAGTTTCATCGAGGAAGCTCTCCGCTCTTCAAATGGTTGGATAGATGAGAAATGGACGGAAATGGTCAAGAGAAAAGCATGAATGCCCAGCATAATACAATATTTACGAAAGAAAGCCAACCCCTCGCTTTATGGATGGATACTTTGCTTCATATGATCAGCAGCAGGAAACATCACCCTTACTTCTTGAAGTTTCTCATATTCGTTTCTAATTCCGACCTAACTCATTTGTTCGCAGACCATCATTGATCAACGTAAAAGGCTATGCAGTCGAAACCGGAGGCTGTTTGCTTCTTTTAACGTGATTGGAATTCTGGGCTCAACGTGGGCCGTGCAAGTTCTTGGAAGGTCTGTCGGTCGCAACCCAGGCTTTCAGGCAGATGTGGTCATTCCGGCGTTGATCGACTCTGTGCTGTGGTAGGTTGGTTTACGTGAACGACCCTGCCTCGTCATAGCTATCCCCACACTCCATCATCTGACAATCCTCAACTTACAAGTGAGAACTACAACCAGAGCTATCAATGTGCCACCCCCGCCTTCTCCGTGCCAGGGTATCCACCATTTCACACACGTTACGTCTCAATGAAGTGGTTTCTAGTGTATTGGCCATCCAAATTGGAAGGTTCTTTACTTGACCATCCGCCACCCCCGCCTCCAACATCCTTGGTTCATGCGAGGAGCGGGTTGATGTCAAGAGAGGGATATATATTGGCCGCTTAGCGATGGACATCCGGAAGCTTTCCGGTGTTTTGCTACAATTTACGTCATTTATCCCTTGACGATGCGACCCCACGGGGTAAAAGACGCCCCAATCGAAGGACCTATAAATTCCAGATCACGAGGCTGGTGCTGCCCCTGGAAATCTTCCACCGTTCAGCAAATCCCAACAGCCTCTTCATGCTTCCCACTATGGTGACCATGGTCTCACTCAGCCTCCGTTTGTTGGCTGTGGCATTCAGCATGTCCAGTACGGCATTAGCGCAGAACTACACTGAGCGCTATCGTCCACAATTTCACTTCACCCCAGCTAAGAATTGGATGAATGACCCAAATGGCTTGATTTATCATGAAGGAACCTACCACCTATTCTATCAACACAACCCAGGGGGCATATCGTGGGGAGCCATGTCCTGGGGCCATGCCACTAGCTCGGATCTGGTGCACTGGGAGCATCAGCCAGTGGCACTTCTCGCCCGCGGATATCCAGACAACATCACTGAGATGTTCTTCTCAGGCACCGCAGTGTTCGATGCCCAGAATACTAGTGGTTTCGGCACCGATGACAAAGCTCCTCTGGTCGCTATGTACACGTCTCACGTAAGTCACGTCCTCAGCATATGCGCTGCAGCAACAAAATCTCTGACCACTTCTATTAGTATCCTTTGGCACAAACTCTGCCAAGTGGAAAGACCGTCGATGCAAACCAGCAATCCCAATCCATCGCGTATAGCCTTGACGACGGTATGACTTGGACTACATATGACAGCGTGAATCCCGTCATTCTCAATCCTCCAGAGGAGTATTCCGACCAAATACATGACTTCCGTGACCCAGCTGTCTTCTGGCACGAGGAAACCCAGAGATGGGTTTCTGTGATGTCACTACCTGGCCTCCGCAAGCTGCTTATCTACACTTCTTTCAACCTGAAGGATTGGGAGCTCGTGAGTGAGTTTGGCCCGGTCAATGCCGTCGGTGGCGTATGGGAATGCCCCAGCATGTTTCCTCTCCCCCTGGACGGAGGCGAAGAGCTAAAATGGGTCGTCCAAATCAGCCTCAATCCTGGTGGGCCGGCCGGCAACACTGGCTCTGGAACACAGTATGTCGTAGGCCATTTTGATGGGAAAACCTTCACCCCGGACGCCAACAGCGTGACGCAGTCGAATTGGGTAGACTGGGGCCCTGACTTCTACGCCGCCCTTACGTTCGGTGGTCTCCCCGTGGAGGACCGTGTGGACATTGCGTGGATGACCAACTTGAGGTATGGCGGGGCCACGCCGACCGACCCCTGGCGAAGTGCTTTTACGGTTCCGCGAAGATTGTCACTGAAGACTATCAACGGGAGGGCGACTCTCACACAGGAGCCTATTTTGGGTGAGGCTGATTATAGTAGTACCCATTGGGACACCCTACCAGCCGGCAGCACAAAATTAGACTTCACCGAAAAAGCGTTGGATATCGTTTTGTCATTTTCCGAGTCTGAATCGACCCAATTTGGCGTCATAGTTCGAGCTTCATCAGACCTAAGCGAACAAACACAGGTGGGATATGACTTTGAGAAAAAGGAGGTCTTTGTCAACCGGACCGTTTCAGGAGTTTCAGGGTTTGATGACACATTTGCGGGAGTATTCTCTGCACCGCTCGACTCGATAGAGTCGATAGAGGGCAAGGCCGCATTCCGTGTTCTTGTTGACTGGTCCTCTGTTGAAGTGTTCGGAGGAGCAGGGGAAGTGACATTGGCTTCGCTGATTTTCCCGAGCGATGAGTCCTCTGATGTGTACATTTTCTCGACGGGTGGAAGTACCAATGATGTCGAGGTGAAGACAGCCAGTATCGAGTCGGTTTGGGTCACTGAATGAGGTTCTATAGTCGGATGTGAGGATTGGCGTGTACAATACATAGCAAGTACTGGCTGGATCGTAGTCGCGTAGTCAAGAAGCATCGGTGACCCATTTAAACTTGTATCTTAAATCTCAATATATGCTCTACACTATAGTCTGCAATGTGATCCTTCAAGTCGAGGAAAGAAGTGCGATATGTATTGTAATAATACCCAGTCTCCGAAATCATGGGACAGATGATGACATTTCGGTATCAAGAATCGGAGATTTATGCAAGGCTGCTTTTGGTTTGGGATTTAGGTGTGATTGAAAGCAAGTTGTGTATGGGTGAAAAAAAAAAAAAAAGCCAGCACCTTGTCAGATCAGGCACCTCTTATGTAATTGCCAGTCATTTTTGCTAGTAACAAAGGTGTGGTGTTCGCTCGATGGTCTCTTTCAAACAGCCGGGAGATGTGTGTGGCCTTGATTCTATATTTGCCCTGTCAAGAGTTTCTTACCGAACATTATTGGTGACGTCACAACTGACGGCCACTGCATCAGTCCACGCCTGAAAGTGGAATGCCAGCATGTAGTATTACGCATTTGTTGGATCATGCACAGCCTCTCGGTGTGCAGAGAAGAGCATGAGCCTGTTACCGAAGGCAGGATGTAGTTGTCTTCGCAAGTTGCCGATGGATAGTAAGGCGGCGTTACCTACACAAAGCTCGGCCGCTCGGTTTGAAGCGAACGTGGCGAAGTTTCGACCTGGTCTTATGTGATGGTACAGTCGTCTTATGTGATGGTGCATATGCATGCAGCATGAGCACTCGGTTACATAGACAAGTCCAGGGTAGGGAGATGCAGGAGATGAGGCGTATGTATTTAATCGCAGCTGCCCAACGCATACCCAACTTCATCCCACACAAGTACAACAATCAATCCCCCATCACCGTGTGCAGCGGCGATTTGTGACACTTGAGTTGAGTTGATTCAGCGTCTAATTAAGACGCCTGCCTGTCGCAATGTCGCCGTCTCATTTTTCCACCCCAAGTCTGCCTGACCTCCCCGCCGAATTGGTGCTCGGCATCGCTCGCCTGCTGGATCCTGTTGGTCTGGTCTCTCTCAACCAGACGAGCACCCAGTTTCGCCGCCTCATCACCATCGGGAAGCGGCAGCTGGTAGAGCGGCTCCTGCAGCTGGAGTGCACCGAAGAGCACGGCGGCGGCACGCCCACTCTTCGGGTCCGTGATCAGATCCTTGACCCAGCCTTCTCCGAGGAGGAGTGGGGAAAGTTCCGCTGGGCCTGTTCGAGCTGCCTGCTCCTTCGCTCGCACGTTCACTTCGACAACCGCTCCATCCTGCGGCTCCAGAACCGCAAGCCCATTGCTGGCTCGCCCGCCGCAGAGCCCGTCTCGACCTGGGAGCCATCGCTTCGTGGCAAGGTATGGGGCAGCAAGGCGTGGGAGCCAATCTCGTACGAGGAGCGCATCGTCCGCCTTCGGTACCGCCTCGCCATCCATCCATACGAGACATACTATCCGCCCTTCCTCCACCGCTGGACCGTGGAGGAGTTGCGCGCAGTCGGGATGCAGGGCTTTGATCACGTCGACGACAACCAGTACCAACACATGTGTTCAGTCGTCAAGCACGCTATATTTGACCGCAACCTCTTCGACATCGAGCTTGTCACCTGCGGCTCGAAGCGCCACAATCGCATGTGCAACGAGTGCCGATATCAGTCAGGGCAGCTGAAGGTGCAGCTGGGCGACAAGCGCGGCACCTCGACATTCCCAATCATGACCAGCAGACAGGTGCACTTCGCCTCTGCACACGATCGCTTCTTCCCCGGCCTCCCGGACTTCTTGGGAGTCCCAGAGCCTCGGTTCTACCTCCCCATCGGCGAGATTGGCCAGATTGGCGACACTTTCGTCATGGGTCCGGTGAGCCTCTACTCGCGACCCTGGACCATGTACATGGCGCGATGCTCGGGCTGCGAGAGCTGGCAGGAGATACGAGCTTTTCGCCTTGGAGGCTATGAGGCATGGTGGAACCCCAAGCTTGATGCCCAGTTGTGGAACGACGAAGAATTTGCCATTGAGGACCTGCACGAGATTATCTGCAACGGCTGTTACGCGCGCAAGTATGGCAAATTGGCCTTGGGAACGCTCCTTGGCGAATTCCTGGGGTGGGTGGTTTGCGAAAACGCCCGGCGATACCTGGAGGCCCAGCTTTGCTGGGGATGGTTCGCCCTCGAGAAACTCGTACCGAAACTTCCCTCAGAGTACCGGAAGCAAGTGAGGTCCATCCTGAAGAAGGTCAAAGGTCGAAAGATTCGGTCGTGGGACGGTGACGATTTCTCCTACATGGATATCGCAACCCTCAAACATCGCCACAGGGAGTTTGTCAATGTGTGCAGGGAGGGGCTTGCGACTTCGCACAACAAGGCCATCCGGGATCTTTTCCGCGAGTTTTGGTTCAACACCTGGTTTTACGCTTACGATAGGCTGGAGGCGGAGTGGTTTTGGATGACTGCGTATACTGTGAAGGCACGCGAAAATCCCGAAGCGTTGGCCGAATGGGCTCTTGGCCGAGACCCGGCCGCCTTCACTTGATATTGATGATTGAGAAATGTCCAACAGCTCAAGCTGGGCTGTTTCCATAACGAATTGATGTTTGATTAACACCGGGTTAGCCTGCTAGACAGGACAGAAGGTCGGTACAGGAAGAATTGTTTGGTTTTTTTACGATAAGGGCACTTGATTTCAGGATGGGATAAATGGAATTGACGATTGAATGACTGGGAACTTGGGGTAGGATAAAGGAAAATTTGGGATGGGACACATGGAAGTTTCGGATAGGATACTTGGACATTTAGGATATGGACACTTGGGTCACAGATTTAGCTCACACCTTATGATTATTTTGTTATGAACTTTGTTTCCTTCTTGTCGAGAATATCTCACAGACTGACTACCTATTATTTCATTGAGTAACTTCATACATAGCCTCCAATCTTCTCTCTGTGAATACCTTCAACCTCTGGTCGGAGTCGCATGTGAGCGAATTCTGCGGAAGTGACAACAGTGCCCTCCAGATCATGTCACCATTGCATCTGATTGATCTCTTTCAGTAGGCCCCCTAAATTTTGTCCAGCTTTCGGTGAGTGAGTCATTGGGCCATGAGGTAATTTACAACTTCACTTGCAAAGTCTGGGTCTATTCGTAAACCCTTGAGTAAGCATTCGGGGCATGGGTATGGCACCAAGTTGTCTATTTCTTAATGTTTAGATATTTATATCAGATGTGGCCCAAGAATCATTTTTGCACTGCTGTTTAGGTTGACCCAGCTTTTCCCTGTTCTTCACTCACGCACATAAGCAAAGCGCATACCCCTCTTCTTAAATCCCTCAGTTATTTCGGCAATTTTTGAAGCCTCACATCTTCGCCCTTCATTCTTTGCGGTCAAGCTAAGCTGAACATGGCAGACATGGGTGACACCGGTATCGAAAATGTTCCCTGCCACAAATGCTCGGACATTGATCTAGACAGAGTCTTTAGGGGCGGCTACAAGATGCCACACAAGATCATAGATCTTGGCCCAGTGCCAAGAGTCCAGCTGGAAAGCTCATGTCCTCTATGTCGCCTAGTAGCTGAAGCAATATACAGCCCGTTCGGTAACCCGGACTTGGCCTCTTTTCACGAAACATGCGGGTTTTGCACACCATCTAATGAACGTGGAGTAGCCCAGCCAGGCTGTTACCAGTTAGTAGCAGAGACTGTCAAACCAGAGACAAAAAGAGACAGCATGGGCCATGGGAAAATGGCTAAATACAAGGACACGTACTTGGTCACTAATCCAGTACAACAAGAGGCAAAATTCTCCAAGCTGGAGCCCCAACTTGGCCCCCAATCAACGGACGTACCCAAGTTGGGTCCAGGCGAGTTTGTGGCTGTCAAGGTTGTCAAGGCTGACAATTCCGACTCTGGATTTATTGCCTACTACGGTAGCATCTATCCGGTGTTTGACTTGGCTGAAGCTGCGGCCCCGGCACGATCGTTGTCTGCCTCTTCATTGGATTGGGATCTCATCCGTTCCTATCTGAGAGACTGCTATAGCCATCACGATGGATGCTCATCTCCGGTGTCTCAACTCCAGGTCCATGGCTTCCGCCTCATAGACTGCCATACGAGGCGGCTAGTTCCTGCAGCCCAGGGAGTCAAATATGTGGCATTGAGTTATGTTTGGGGAGCGCCCGAAAAGAATGCTCACATGGAGGTCCCAGAGCTCGGGGAGGAACTCCAACAGGTACCTTTAGTCATAGAGGACGCTATGGAAGCCGTAAGGGAGTTGGGATACCACTATCTCTGGGTTGACAGGTAAAAGCTTCCTGACCAAGCCAACATTCCATGATTAATATCTCTTTAGGTTTTGCATCCAGCAGAGCGACTCGAAGTCTCTGCGAGACCACCTTGCGAACATGCATTCGATCTATCAAGGAGCGTCATTTACGGTCGTTGCGGCTGCAGGTTCAGACTCGTCGTTTGGCTTACCTGGTGTTTCGTCAAGAGCGCGGGCGCCGCAAGCAGAAGCTACTATCGACGGCCGCCTTCTGGTCTCCTCTGTGGAGTCGTTCCCTGGGATCTTGAGCTGCAAGTGGAAATCCCGGGCTTGGACGTACGTATCAACATCTTTTGAGTTGCAGAAGATAGGAAGATATGGGGATGTGTCAGAAGCTGACTTCTGAACAGATACCAAGAAGAACTCTTCTCAAACCGCCAGCTTATCTTTACGTCTCATCAAGTTTCGTTCCACTGCCTACAGAGCGAGCATTGCGAAGTTTACACTTCGCCCGCAACCATAACCCCCGGAGTGTTGAACCGGACAGGGAACCGGACTTGTTCGATCTGGGAACATATTGAGCTGTACTCTAAGCGGAATTTGACATATGATTCCGACTCTCTCAACGGCTTAAGGGCTACGATCAATTCGTTTACTGAGTCGGCCGAAGGGCCGGTCGGTAGTCTCTGGGGTATTCCATTCTCAGAGACAATTGCCGCCTTGGATCATGACCATCCTTCCGGGAGAGCCGGCACGTCGAGTATGATGGGAATGCTATCCAGAGCGAGGTTTGCCTCACCCTCGGCGGTTTTCGGGTACGGTCTCACCTGGAAGTTTCTTCCGCGAGAGCACCAAGTCTTACGACGACGGACCGAGTTTCCGACATGGTCTTGGACAAGCTGCGTCGGTCAGGTCGAATATCCCCGGCTCCCATGGTTGACTACTAACCAACCGGCCATGCCTGACCCTGAGTTGGATATTGCTGTGTTGGGCCCCGATGGCTGTCGCATGCCGATATCTGCATACTTTGACGCCTCTCTTGAGCCTTCACGTTATTTGCATGCGAAGGCGTGGTCTGTTCGCGATGCCCTCACATTCAACCTTGCCGAGGGTACAGCTTTACTAGATCTAGGGGATACAGATAATGAGCTCAAGGGCTTCATCCAATTCGATTCGATACCGACCAGCGACCATAGAGATAAATTCGAGATCCTATCAGAGGCTCAAAACAGCCAACAACGTTGGGAGGCTATCATTACGTACGTGGCCCCTGGCGTTGGCGGGGCCAATGTCCCGTTCGTGTTGATCTTGGCGATGGTCGAGGACGCCCAGTACCCGGATAGGACGGTGTACGAGAGGATTGGATGCATTCCGAACCTGCAGCTTATTTGGAAGCCCAAAGCAACGAGACGTGCTGCTCGGGCATTGGGCCAGAAACGTCAGAGCCCCAGGCCGACCATGAGGTGGGCCGCCGAAATAATTGACGAGCAAGAGAAAAAGAGTATCAAGGAAGCAAAGTGGATCAACGACATGAGAGCTCAATCGCTACAACAAAGAGAGGCTCAACCAGAAACTCGACCAATAGCTGATCTCACCAAGGGAGGCACTGGTGAGGTCGACCCCAGCGAACAGACTGCTTCCGTAAAAGGCATGCTCACGGGGCTTGAAGAATGCGAACAGCGCACCATGTCTGAAGAGGCCCGGCTGGTGAATACGATGGGCCAGGTCCATATAGGCGAGACTGACGAAATACCTACATCTTCTATTTCAGCTGGCGTTGACGCGGATAACTCAACAAGAGACCACGACGAGGCATCGAAGGCTGACACTTCTCCGATAGAGACCGTCGATGCACATGCCCAGGAGAGTCATTTAGACGAGACATATGACGGCGATACCAGTGACTCCAGCTCAGGCGACTCGTATGATACGGGTGATGGGTTTGTAAATTCGATCATCTTTCAAGAGAGGGAGAAGGCCTGCTTTCCGCGCATACCTATGGTGAGAAGGGAGTTTGTAATCCGATAGGCTATCTGTCTTTGCAGCACCAAAGTTGGAGGTCCTCAGCGCAGATGCCTTACAGGTACACCTTTGTTGGTGCCAAGCGGGCGATAGAGAGATATCGTCAACTACCGAGATAATCTATGAAGGTTGAAGCCCGCAGCCCAGCCTGTTCGAACGCACATACAATTCACTAGTAAATACAATCAGGAATTCCGTGGAAGCCGGACCGGCCGCGAATGCAGAAATAAGGTTCAATAACCGGGAGGGGTCAGTTAGCTAGGTTGGAAGGCGACAACCCAAACTGGACCCGATCGTCAGAGCCCTGACCTATCGGCTCGAGCCACTCTAGCCGGTAGGAACTATCGGCGCGGTCCCGATAGCCCGAAGAGCGTTCTGATCCTATCAAACGCGCACGTTGAAGGAAGATCATGAACTCGGCCTTACGGATATGAAGATCCCTAGTAATTCATATACTAAAAGGATGCTTGAATGACCTCATGAGAATACGAACAAGGGATTCCCGAGGATATAAGGGGCCACGGATCCCCTCTGTAATTACTAGTTAGAATCAACAGTCTCAATATATCCCTTTTACCTGTATAACTGGAAGCTGGTGGTGGTGACACCAACAACCTTAGATGGGTGGGTGGCCATATCGCGCTTGTGGCTGCACGGACATGTCTTGGCTGAATAAATGTTTCTATTTCATCACCCAGCTGGTCAAATTGAATTGCCTCGTTTATTGCTTTCACCCTCACGCCAAAAGTCCTCTAGACAAGGAAGCACTTCACTGTTGCTGAAAAGATTGATTCTTTTACATCTAAAATCATTTAAAAACGTACTACTTTGCTATCTCGGAAATCTTATGACTTTTTATTTGATATATAATTTTAACAATGAATATTTTTATTTCCTGTCCCGGAGAGCGAAAACTGAGGTAGTGCAAGCTCGACATCCAAGAAGGCGGCCTAATTTATCCCTTGGAGTTCCTCTGACGAGCCCGGGGTTGCACTCGTTCTCGCCGAAGGTATCAGTACGGCCAGGTATCAAAGGTATATAAAGCCAGCCTTTGCTATACTGATTTGTCCTCGGATTATAGATTCGCTCTAGTTTGGTCCCTAACGGAAGCTTCTCCTTGTTCCCATAAAAACTAGGGTATCTGGGGGAGGGACCAACATTCTGAAGGCCAAGTTCTAGGACGTCGAGGCTCTCCGCCTTCTCCTTCCCGATGAGCTTCTTCGAAGAGTTTACATCCAAATACCTCCCGAAATATCTGCAAGTCTTGCATTTCTGTCCACTCCACTACCTCTTGGCTGGATAAACGATAGATTGAACAAGGGTTCGATTCTCTCTTGGATTGTAGATAGGCTGGGATCTGGTCCTCAACGGAAGCTTCTCCTTGTTCCAAAAAAACGCTAGGATATTTCGGTTGAGAAACGCCTTTCTTCGCTCGACGAACGATAGATCGAATAAAAGAGAGGCATAACCTGTTTTGCTGGTCCCGAGCCTGCTCAGCATACATCCAAGTTTGGCCCTGTCTACAGACCTTGATATCTCCAGACTCCGGTCTCGCTTCGAAGACGGCAGCGTATTGACTTCTATCAGAATTTTGGACAATGGCACATAATTTTTTGAGCACCATAACCGACCTGGTAGAGACATTATTATGTTTTAGTAATGGTGAGGGCCGGCAAGCCGAGGTCATTCCATGACAACCTCGCCCTCCCTTATTGTATATTTCCGTAGAAACTGCACCAGGCTATCTTCTGACTGATCCATTTGAGTCAAGAATTCCGGAGCTGTTGGCGGTTATCAGATGGTATGCTCGGTGATGGAAGATCCCGCCCACGATCACTGGATAATGCCCAATTACTCTGGCAACTGTATCGTTATGGGCTAGTGAGAAAACCACGATATTGCGGTTCAACGACGCCAAACACCATCATCCGTATCCAAAGTGGGAATCTTTGACGTCTAGGCGCTTCCCTCTGACCCCAAGTGGCGGAATCGAAAGGGGAAATCTAATTTTTCTTCGGGGTACAGAGCCTTAACGGTCGTCGACCATAAAACCAATGATTTCTGGCAGTCACGCGAGATTTTCTCCAAAAGTTCGCGGCTATTCAAGGGCCAGTAACGAATGGTATGTAGAGGGTCTTCTCCAAAGGGGATCCCCATGATAGATAGTGCTTGATCGTTGATGAATGGAAGGAGAAAGGCTCAGCAGTGGTAGAGTTTCGTATTTGAGAGCTCGTGTATGTGTTCGTTCAAATGTCCTCATTAAAGGGCTAACGAGAAGGGAGCAGTGGATGAAACTCCTCTGCGATAGGCTTATGACCAGCTAAAATATTGGCTTTAGCCCATCGTGTAATCAAGCCTCTGGTTTGTGTCTCATCACAAATGATCTTCTCCTGATCAAATATCCCAGGGAAGCATCGAAAGACTTGGCGTTCACGGCAGGCTTCCTTATATAGCCGGCCGTTGAAACACTGCTTCAAGATTTGAAGATCCCGGAAGCCAGCCCATGATTTGAGAAGGCTGTACTTGCTTGGGGGTTTGGGTAGGCTAAAGAGAAGTGAAATCTGCTTCGGCCCAACTTATTGCTGATTGAATAGTGGCCATGGCTCTGCGTTCATCGAGGCCGAGATGATAGTAGTGATCCCACTCGGACTCAGCTGGCAAGGAGTAGCGTCCCCAGTGCCTAAGAGAACGGGTGGGATTGTCTTGAAGCCCCAGGGCTTTCTTCTCATTGTCGCAGAGCAGATTCAGTAGGAACTTGGGTTGGCGATCGCCATCTCGTCACCATCCCATCTCCAGCCGGGATCATAGTAATCCCATTCGGACACCCATTTACCTTGCAGTCTCCACGTATTTTTCACTCGCTGGCTCGCTTGAGCGGTATTGCCCGGTCTGCGGCAAGGAAGTCGAGCGGGTCTTCGTCTTCCCTCCACCTCCACTTCCAGTTGGCCATGTTATTTTGGTATCCAGGAAGAGCTTATTTTATTGGCCAGTCTCTTTGTGCTCGCTGAGGACTTTGCTGTATTGATTATTCTTATTCGAGACTCATTATTGTTGTTATGAGTTGAGCCTGGGCTGGAAGGAAATATGTGGTAAGAAGCGGCATATCTAGCCAGAATTTATATCCGTACAGGAGTGGGAGGCCAACAATGTGGGTGACTTTCAGATGTGGCACTTTTGTTCACGGAGAGAAAGGCTTGACAGCCCATGTTCATAAACAAAGCACAGTGCTACATAAATTAGATCAATTCTCTAAGCTTGTATTGTGCTGAATTCAGAACTTCTCATATGGGCAAGCTTGAACTTTCTCTGACAAAGGTCTACTGCTGATCTGTTTCGGCTAAGGCTAGAGTGACAAGGGCGATAAAAGGGGCATTATGCAAGGACGATGTCTTGTAATAAAGAAACGAACGCCCTTTGAGATAGTTACGCAATCTAAAACTAAGTGAGCCATTTCATCCCTACCTACGGACTCCTTTGTCAGAGCTGATTCCCAAGATCTGAATGAACACACCCGCGCTCATGACTGTCATTGATGAACAATTCAGCTTGTATCACCACCGCCGCTAACATTCCTCGTTTGACCATGCGTCGATAGCGTCTCTGATTCCCTTCGTGCGTAGCTTGCATCTTATGGTTGTGGAACAAAAGTTCGATTATCATTAAAAGTAGATGACAACAGGGAAAAGATTGAGTAATGTAGAGGTGGCTATCGCCAAAACCTAGTTCGACACATCACCGCCATGGTGGCGGTTACGACCTTCTTATGCTAGTGGCCTCAGCCACCTTGAAGAGGTTGAATGCAGACAAGGCGAGAGATGTTCAAGAACAATCAACGTTTATTGCCTAACTGCATGTGTGTTATTTCTGCGTGCATCTGTGTGTGTTATTACTGCGTTGCGTCAAACCCCTTGTTTTTTTACTGTAGTAATAGCAACTTTTGCAACAATATTAGGTATGTTGCGGCCAGAAAGTCTCCCTTAGAAACGTAGGTTAGACGGACGCTCCTCCGGTCGCAGTCTAATGAATCCATACCCTTCCCTCTATTTCACTTCACAATTTCTCAGTGTCCGACGTTGGTGTTAGATTTGAAGTGTCTTCCAACTCCAAGATCTGATGCTCTGGGGGCAGCTCCTGCGCCACAGGTGTAGGATGCTTCCACTTCTCTCTTCTAGAATGCCCCTGCTCCGATGAGATGACACTTGGCACGCGTCCATCCGACTGCTGGTAGCCGCGTAGGTGACCCCCGCCGCTGCTTCCATGCACTGACTGTTCTCGCCACTGCGATAGGCCTCTCGACTGCGGTGACAGGGTGGGCGAATCCTGTCGGGTAGGAGTTTGCTGCATCATGTCGTGGTCGCAGTTCTTTGAGTAGGGAGACTTCAGGCCCATGCCAAATCCGAGAGTCGTCTTGTCGGGAAACCGAACTGAGGGCGATCTGTATCCCACCGCTGGGACCGTCCCGCTACCTTGAGACCGGCGAGACTCTTGGGTCTTCCTGGTCTTCCGCTTAAAACAGCAGATGGTCATCCCGATCATGAGCATTGCAAATAACGTGACTCCGACAGATATCCCAGCAGTCGTGGCGGTGGAGAGTTCTTCATGCGGCACTTCGGCGAGAAACGGTCTTGCAAGTCCGGCGTCGTCGTTCAGCCTCGCGGCATAGAGCTTGCCCTCTGGGCACCCACCAAGCTGGCAAGGGTTCGCGGAGCAGCATCCCATGAAGGGCGGCTTGGATGCGGCGCAGGCAAACCACTGCACCTCCGGGTCCTCGCTAACGCATTTTTGTGGCTTGATTTGGTTGTACGAGTACGCTTGGAACGTGGTGTTTCGGAGGTTCTGGTCGGGGCAGTTGCCGTCGGATGTCTTGCATGGGTCGAGCGTGCAGCAACCGACAAAGTTCACTGACTTGCTGTTGCAGACGTAAAAGGAGCCGCCGCTGATGCAGTCGACGCCGAGGTTGTCGATGACCTCCTTTGCCGGTCCGACCATCTTGTGGTGATGACTGGCGTTGTCACTTGGAGCGTGTGCGTTTCGTTGTTCTCGGTAATATTCTGACTTGTTGTCCTTGGTTCGCTTTCGCCGCAAAGGTGATGAATGGGAGAAGTACGGGGGAAGACAAGACTACAAGGGATTATTATCAGAGGAAAATGTGCACGTGCTCGAGGCTAGACCTTGTGACTTACCGTGTTGTTCTGACCAAATTTGTCTCGTGCAGGTACGACTTCTGAGCGAGACGTATAATAATGTCCGTCGACTAATACGGTCACTTTAATTGGACACCTGAGCGAGGCTGAGTCGTTGAACGAGCGAGGGAGGCCAAGTGTGCAAAGCTGATGTCAGGTCCTTGCTGATAGCATGGTGCTGGTTCAACGTCAAGTCCAGGTCCCAGAATTTCAGCATGGAAAGAAATCTACTGTGACACAAAAAGTGGAGAAGGCCAAGGTCCTTTCTCTTTTGATTTCATGTAGCCGATAGCCAGACCAATCCAATATTCGGCTTCCCGCTCAGTCGTATGTTGAGAAGCACGATCATACTTAACCATCACCCATCAGTTGCTATGAATATTTCTAGCTCTTCCTACCCTGCATATGAAGTTTCTATTGTTGACTTGATTTGATTTAGACACAATAGCTATATGGCCCGAGCTAACGCAAAAAGAAATCAACTAACTGAGGTGGGGGTGGCTACCTATTCATATTCTTTGTTCGTTCTCAAAGGAAAGAAGGAGCTAAGTAGTGGAAATAGAGTATGACTAAAGAATAAATAGAAACGCCGGTGGGGGGTTTTGGACAGCATTGTGGACAGCGTTAAGATAACCCAAACAGCGCGTACATTGACACATTAAACTGAAGGCAATGCACCCTGTGAACCTTTGATCTTGGAAACATATGGAGCTAGAATCATTAATACTTTATGATGTCTTCCAAGCGATGCGACAGCATCGGCGGGCTCATCATGCATTGTGATAGATGCAACTCGTTCATTGCCCAGCCCCCACCCCCTCGTGAAATCAGGTAGTTTCATGGGTATGAGATGCCGGAAGAGCCCATATATTGCCCATTCTGTGAGTATTATCCGGGAATACCACGCTGCTCCCTAGCCAGTATATAACCTATTTTTATGGGAGTACATTTAGGCTGATCGGGAAAAGGGCTGAGCTTGTAATAGTTTTTCCGTCCTTCGACGCAACGACCTGCTGTTAATTTCAGGCACACTTTGGAATAATGAATCATCATGGAGTACTTATATCTTGCTTTCTCTTCTTGGCGTCAAAGTCTTTTGGCATCGATCGTAAGTGTGAGCCTACGGCTTTATCAGCACCATGCGAACAGAATTGGTATACCTGGCTACCATAGCTGCATTATGGCCCAAGGTTTATGGATCAGGTTCGTGGCGGAATAATCTAAAACATGTAGTATTCTTCGGAGACTCCTTCACGGACCAGTCCAGAGCGCATTCGATCAGCAACGGCACGTACCCCGGGAAATACTACCAGACCATCTACCCCCCTGATGATCCTGCCGCAGAGGGCCGTGTATCATGGCCTCGGTAAGTGTCGTGGCTTATTAGGACCAATATGAGAGCCGTTGCTGATACGAAGTCCCTTAGATATTTTGGAGTGTGTACTCTGGAAGACCATGATTCGACTTGTGTTGGGGCTAGCTATTGACCAATTTGTACAGTTCTACAGCGAGCTGCCCTATGAAAACTACGCAGTCGGAGGCGCAGTGTGCAGCAACGACCTCACACCAGGCTTCAACGTTCCCGCCGTGTCGGGCGGCCAGCTCGCCTGGTTCGTGGAGGACCACGTACTTTCGAATGGAACAGGACATGTCCCACCAAAGTTGGATATCCCAGGCGCAAATACACTCGCGATACTCTGGGTCGGCACGAATGACCTCGGACTGCACTCCCTACTGGCACCCAACGCCACGGAAGGCAGAACATACTGGCCCAACATACCTCCGCTCACCCCGGCTGTCCCGCCAATCGCCGCCGGGAACGACAATGCCACGACGATGCTGGACCTGGCTGATTGCCAGCTTGGCTCTCTCCAGAAGCTCTATGACTATGGGGTTCGGAACTTCCTCCTCTTGTCGACGATTCCTCTGCATTTGACGAAGTTATACTCGCCCGTCGATGATCCCGTAATTTACTGGCCGGAGCCGCATGACGGAGCTTCATGGCACAGACAGGCAAGTGTCGCAGAAATACATCGCTCGATGGCTCTGTATTCTGATGGTTGATTAGATTTTCCAATACGCCAACGCGCTGAATGCTCTCTTACAGGTAGGAGTCAGGAGCTTTTCTCAGAAGAGAGACGCGCGGATAGAATATTTCGACACGTATAGATTCTTCGAAGAGATATATCTCAATCCGGATCAATACTTCAACGGGACTGCGCCGGCCAACGTGACAGGCCATTGTCATCAGTGCCCCAACGCGACTGATTGGCGGTACTGCGGAGTGTAAGAAGTTTCGATGCCCTGTCCCATGCCGGAGGTAGCAACTAATCCGTTGAAATAGGGGAGATTGTAGCTGGGAAGAAAGGGATAGCTATATGTGGTGGGACGAGTTGCATCCAAGCGAGCAGACTGGGCGGTTATTGGCTAGGGAAATCGTCAGTAAACTAGAGGGGCGCTCAAAGTATTGAGCAAGGGATGCCTCTGAACTGAAGACCGAGAAGGTTGGATGATTGCTCTCAATACTGCCTGGGACAATTTTGGGGTGAGATCCCCGTGTGTTCTATCTGGTTCTGAAATCAGGTTCCGCTGTGAAGCTGTATCTTAAAATCCAGTGCAAAACGCTCTTGATACATAATGAAACGCCGCGATATCAAGCTGAGTCTTTCATGGCTTGCCCGTCATAAATTTTGCATTGGAGAGTAAACCACAGTGCAGCTCATCCCGGTTCTGGCCGAACCGGCGCATGGGTTTGTCAATGTGCTCCGCCGCGTCGAGAATATTTTTCTGCTCTATCTCATCAGCCCCTTCGAATGACAAGTAGAATATGGGCATGAATTCTTGTAGTTCGAAAGGATTTATCTGCATGATGTGCGGGATGAGCATCCATGCTTGAGCACTTAGTTCCCGGTGCTTCGATTTGATGGCGTCAAGCCAGGATTCGCCGTACAGAACGCCGAGATCGTAGAGCATGCGGGACACCATAAGTTGCATGTAAAAGATATTGAAGATGTACTCTGCCACCACGCGGCTATTCGGACCAGGCGCCACCCAGTATTTCTTCCTCACGAAGAAGTCAGGATCAGCCACTTCTCCGAAATCTCCCACATTCTTTCGAATGTAAGCCCAGTATTCCGGCAGCCCGGCCTCAAACTCGTCCAAGGCCTGCCACATGTGGGTTGAGATTTCTTTCGATCTGTCAGTGTACGGGATGGGATCAGCATGGGCTGACTTGATGACAGTTGCCCACTCCACTCTTTTGTAGAAGCAATGTTCGAGGAGTTCAGTCATCGGGACCCATAGCCCGTCTTGGCCCAAGCCCTCATCAGCCAGACTAATACGCCGCATCTGCTCCAAGGCTTCTTTCCACGGCGCACTGCTGAAAGGTGTCTCACTGGGAAACTGAAGTTCGTATCCTGCCTAAGGAGCGGGGGCGGTGTTAGCTAAGGTAACCAAGTTGAGCCGGAGAAACTCAAACACATACCATCAGGGACTGATTTGTCAATGTGGCCGTGACATCCAGTTTGTCTCCCAAGTTGGGCAGCCCTTTCCTGATCAACAGCTGGGCCACCCCATCTGAGTGTGCCTTCCAAGCGGACCAGCCCATGTTGAGAAAGAATGCCTCTCCGGTTTGGTGGATCATCGTAGCGGCAGCCAAGGTCTCTGGGCTGAGGGCCCCCGGCCCGTTGAGAGCAAGCCGGAGGCTTTGGAGTGCCTTTCCGTAGGTATTCATCGTGTCGACACTCGGCGCCCTCAAACCTTGCTTGCAATCCGACCAGGAGGAGCACCAGTAATTTGCGCTATCGAGCAGACATTCGCTCTGGGACAGCCGTACTGGGATCGACGGGAGGCAGATCATGGCCGTGGTCCTGATTGCCCCAGGCCCCTCTATGGTCGCAACCAGCCGAGACGCGACCTGATCGGAGACGGAGAGCAGGCTGGCCTGTGGACTGACAACAAGTCGAAACGAGCGAAGGGATGAGCCCCGTCCACCAACCGGGACGACTCCCCTGGCGGCACGGGGCCGTGCAACCAGTACCCGCCCGTTCGCTCCGCTAGCGGCGGATACCCGTGCTCGATCGTGGGGGCCGTGATTGTTGTCGCTGGAGCTGGAGGCCATGTCTCGAGGCTTGGTCGAGGCCGCGTGCCGGACGTTATGCGCTACGAACTTGAGGGCGAACGACGGGCCCGGGCACATGATGTTGGCTCGCGCGCAGGCTGAGCAGGTGGGCCAGGCCTGGTCGCACTTTTTATCCGGCCAAGTTAACGCGGGTTTTTACGATGGAGGCCTAGTGGCACACTTACCCTTACTCGCTTGTGCTTACAAGGTTGGCAGTACGGTTTTGGAACTCCAGGCATCTTGCCGGCTTGAGGATCTTGGAGCTATTATGGCGGTGGTGGGCAAACGCGGGAAAATATCTCAGAAGAACAACAAAAGGAATGTCCCATGCATGTTGTCTGCTGATCTGTCATGCATGGAGCTAGATTCTGCGTGTGCCATTGGACGAGGCCGAGCTGAAGAGTGGGTGCCGTCGCGGTATCACTCTACAATTGGGACTTTGTTGCCATGACTTGGCCCTTCGCCAAACACGAGAAATTCGGTGTAACAAAGCAACAACGGTGGGCCAGGTCAGGCGGGACTTTGGGTTGGTTCTGCATGTTCCGAAGCGGTGTTGAAAAGAGTCAGATTATCGCTAGGAAGAAAGACGGACCTTTTTGCAATAACGGGTACGTACCTACCCAGACCCGATGACGTAATCATTCTACAGGTCGCAATCCCAAACGGCCAGCGCTTCCAATCGGACCTCACAGGTTGTTACGGTTTCGGTGCCCAGCTCTCAATTTATTTATCTGATATGGTAGTATTGTATTGGATTGTTTTGAGTGCCTCTATGTAACGGTTGCCTTCAATGGCTGCCCACCAAGATCCAGAGGGGTGGAGGCAAAACTGAGCTTAGTCAGTAATAGAAATGAGTAAGCTGACTCCGCCTACCCTATATCCCTCAGGATTAGGAAAACCTCCAGCAAGTCGAAGCAGATAAGACCAATTGAAAGCACATATGGGAAATAATTAAAGAAAAATAACCGATATACAGTTTTCAATTGATTTAAATTTTTTCCTAGCTGCTATCGTTTTTAGTTGGGAGCGCAGATCTGCCAAGATTTGTGCTCTGATTTGAACTCTTGGTTCTTTTATTTGCTGTCTTTACTGAAAAGCACTGCGTTTTCTTAGGTGATACCCAAGCGAGTGACATAGAACATGGCACACCAAAGCTCTGTTTACGCAAGTCAAGGACCTTGTTTTCTAATCAATAATACTAAACGCAATAATAAGCAAATTAATGATGATTATTCTACAGTAATTAGCTTATTATTGTATTTATTATTGACTAATTGTTTTGTTATTGTGTTGACATTCAACGCTGGAGGTTGTAGGTATGCCATGTTTTATGTCAGTCGCTTGGTACCCTTTGAATTGCTTTTCCTTTTGATCACCGATGACTCCATAGGTTTGGATAAGCCTGAACTTCGGGAAGATTTGAATGGGTTTAGTGCCTTGGCTCTCATTTTTGCAGACATTAGATGAGTGAAGCTTCATAGCAAGGGTTTCTAAGTGGCTCATCAAAATCCAGGCAGAGTCAAACCACCCTTCTAGATCACCGGTGCATAATTGTAGGTCAGGGCGTATGTTCTCTAGGTTTGGTTTCATCAATATCTTTTGTTGGCACCTTATGTTGCAGTAGTTTATTTCCGGGGAAGTTTCCTATGACATGCTGACTTAGGCCTGTACGAGCGATGAGGTGCCGACTAATAATTAAATGCTTTCACGTCTCCTAAAACCTGAATTTCATCAAAAAGACCTCCATATCTGATACAACCTAAGGGTTACCAATGGAGAGCGCTCCCAGTTCTCTTGGAGTATTGATCGACCCAAGAACTCGTTCTCGTCTTGAAAGCTTTTCTCAGCAACCCTTCAGCCAATTTTCCAGAGCTTGAAGCCGTTGCGCTATTCTCGCCAGTGGACGCATTGCTTCCACTGTAGAATACTCCTCTTATTGGCTCCCAGCGAAGGCTCCAAGGTCTCGTTAGCTTCCTGTGCCTTGTCCACATCTGAGTAGGTTCCAACAACCCCGCAAAGAGTCCTTGTTCGGCACTCATAAAAGGCTGACATTGCATTGCATGAAGCTAATTACCAGCTCAATGACTTGGTTGGGACAATGTGGACCGTCGGCGGCGGGGTAATCATAGAGCGAACGAAGCTGGATATTTATCCATCTCCGTCATTCTGGCTCTAGCCCCACAGTCGGAGGTTGGCCGACCCTGAAAATTGGTGGGGAAAGTGCTGCCAAGAGCTCCTCCGTCGAGCAATTAACCTCTTCACTTCTTGCATCCCCGCGAACAGTCTCCAGATCACCAACCCCAACGTTGCATTGAAGCTCCAGCCCAGCTCTAGTCACTCTCGTCGTGTGAGCTAGCCGGAGACATGGCGTCATTACAAGCTCGCACTGCTAACACCTTCCTTGTCATGGTTGCTACCTCCCTCGTCACTGCTTTTATTTTTCAGAGCGCGTTCCTCTACTACTCCGGCGGCCTTAAAGCCCTGAACCCGTTCTCTCTTCTATCATCGTCGACAAACACCAATTCCAACATGGACCTGAGTTCAATTTCCCTTCCCGCGCAGGCACAATGGATGCTTCCCGCCTCTACTGTCGTTTTGCCGTTTGTTCAGCCACCTGACATCGCCAATGCCACTGCTGCAAGTCACTCTATCCTCACATTCTATCCTATTCAAGAAATTCAGCATTACAGCGTGTTGCTAACGTAGTGTTATAGCTCTTTATTCCGCCGGGAACCACCTTGGAGAGTCTCCTGGAAAAGCCGTTCCATGTCCATCATCAAGACTTCCTCGACATCATCGGATTAAATCCCACCTTGACCAAGATTGCCGACTCGGGCACCAACCCCATGTTTCACGAGGCCCCTGTCTGGTACCCCCCACGGATGAGGTGTTTTTCTGCCAGAACGCCGGGGCTAAGGCAGCAGGTACAGGGTTGAACCGCTCTAGTGTTCTCCAGAAGGTTTCTGTCCCCGAGGCCGTATCGGTATCCCACCTCCGCGATGCCACTGGCCATGTCAAGGTGGAGGTGGTGCCTTTTGATCCGCCAGTGATCAACCCCAATGGTAAGCTAAACGGAAGAAGTTTTCCTCGCCTTATTTCGTCGCCCATCAGTCTCCGTCCTTCATCTACTTTACGTTCATATGGCAAGCCGTGCTAACTAGTGTTTTTTCCCTGCAGGTGGAACCAATTATCAAGGAAACTTCATTTTCGCTGGTGAAGGCCAGGGATCTCGAGTGCCACCAGCGCTCTATTTAGCCAACCCCGTTGCCCCGTACAATACCACCCAACTTGTCAACAATTATTACGGTCGCCAGTTTAACTCTGTCAACGATGTTGCCGTCAACCCCGCTAATGGAGATATATACTTCACCGATGTGACGTATGGTTACCTCCAAGACTTCCGACCGGAGCCTGTGCTGCCGAACCAAGCCTATAGACTCAATGCAGTGACAAAAGCTCTGACAGCTGTTGCTGATGATCAAATCAATCCCAATGGTGAGATTTCCAGCAATACAATAGAACATAGTAGCCTTTCTAACTGTCAATGTAGGTATCACCTTCTCACCAGATGGAAAGTATGCGTATATTACCGAGACGGGCGCTTCGATGGCCTTCCAGGGCTATTTCCAATCACGGCCTGCTGGAATGTAAGTTTGAGAAGGAAGTCTACCATTGGAATGGAACAGAATCAGTTAACAATCCCCGCAATCTGGATAGTTACCGTTATACAGTTGCTCAAGACGGCACATTCGAGAACCGAAAGTTGTTTGCCCACGTAACTGTTAGGATCGCAGACGGTAAGTGATACGCACAAACCTCAACCCCACCAAAATATTTGGTTATCCTTCAGGTCCAATCTCTCGTACCAGTGCTGACACTGATCTCGAACCCCTTTTAGGAATCCATTGTGATAATAAGGGCAACGTCTATGCGGGATGCGGCGATGGCGTCAATGTCTGGAATCCATCTGGCGTGCTTCTTGGCAAGATCTTCACTGGAAGAACAGCTGCCAACTTCCAGTTTACGGGTGATGGGCGTATGATCATCATGGGCGCCACTCACCTTTATTTCGCCACCCTGGGTGCGAAAGGTGCAGAACTATCTTGGTGAAGAGTGATACTACACTAGACTGGAATCGAGCATACTCCTATGAATGCGTCCAGTGCATAGTATCACCATGGAGACCTGATAGACCACTTCTAAGCAGATGAATAATAAAAAGCATGTCCTGTAATCTTTGATTAAGAGCTGCAGCAAAAGTTGCGGCTTCATAGCAAGCGGCATGCGTATGCTAATATCACGAAGGACAACATGACGTAGCCCAGTTCTATAATCATATTATACTGTGGTCGTTGAATTAAAATTAAACGATAATAGGTAGGCTAAAATAGAAAACACCAGTCATATATACCTCCCAATTCCTAATATCTCACCTACTGCCTGACAATGAAAGATTTCCACTCCGATTCCGCGGCATCACACCCTCCAAGGGTGGCCTGGATCGGTTCTCCAGAGCAGTCCTCTTCAGCAAAAATGAAAACTGTAGCATTTGTTAGGCACAAACACGTGGCGTCAAATCTGATGTCAGGACTTACGCTTGAAGTTGTCTGAAATATCGCCGAGGCCAATACCGTAGATAGAAGGGCCGGTTGGGTCATTTAGGTGCAGGCTTGTGCACTTGCCGGTGTCCGACTGAAGAATTGTCCAGATTCCATAGTTTTGCGTTCCGCTGCAGGTGGGCGAGCCCCAGAGACGGAAGTCGGAGATATGAGGATCATTGCGCGCACTGGGTCCCGAGGCCTGGGTTCCGGCGACGAAGATGGAGGCAGAGGCGGCGATCGTGGCGAAACGCATTTTGAAGTCTATGTGCGTTTGTGTATAGAGGAAAGGATTTTGAACAACAATGGCTGTCGAGATTGAAGCAGATGAGATGATAAATGTTAATGATTAAGTGACAATTATATCCTTGGAGAGATGTGGGTTAATATATCAAGACTAGTACAGCAAAAGAACAGTCACGGCAAAGTCGGGATCGGTAAGCATGAGTGATGTCTCGTATTTGAATCCTCATGGTAGTCATGTGAAGTGCCTTCGTATGATTCGGTGGATGTGACGGCCTTTCAGCACATGCAGACGTCGTGGATCAATATCCGTCGAGCCGAGCTCGTGTCGATCAGCGGGGGCTGACGTGTCTGCCGTCAGACTTGTGGAGAAGAAGTGAGATCCGGATCGGAGTAGTGGCTGTTCACAAGACTCGTAGGCGGTGTAAATACGAAGTTTTGATGGTCTTTGTCGTCATGATCTACATTGCCCGCGTCCCGCTTTTGGAGAGACCCTGACGCAGAATGTTCTGAGGGGCTATTACAACTGACCAAATCCCCACCGAACAGCTCTTGAACGGAATGCGGCAAGCTACGGCACCTAAAGTGTCATCCATCTTTCTTATTGTAGCTATTTTGAGCAAGGCGTATTGATTACACACAAGTGACAGTAGATAAGCCTTAGACTTCAGGCTAAAGTCTCAATTGTTTATTGTCATCGATTGTTGGAAGTACTCCCTTTGTTTCGATCCCAATATCTGACCCATCTCGTCTGGTGCAAAACGTAGAAGACGAGAGAACCGACCCCCACTGTAGGAATATAAAACCGAGACACATTTTGCGACGAAGGAGATACTGGTGGTGTGAGAGGTCGTCATCCATCCATGCCACAGCCCGTCTATCTCAATGCTGAACTCGGTAGTTGGAACTCTGATGTGACCTTGTACGGCATCAATCTTTTCAAAGTCCCACGTCATATCGTTTGAAAGCCCTCCTGTTTCGTCGTCCGGTGCTAGGTGAGATATTTGGATTTCTCCACTGTTGGAGACATGAATACATAACATAGAGCCGTCAAGAAGCGCAACATGGTGAATATAAGATCCGCTGGAATCGCTCCGCTGTTGAAACAGCTTTCAGTCCGTGAAACGTTGTTTCGTGTTCGTACCATTCCCGTCGCGTTTCAAAGAGTTTGAAGGAATAGTCCTCGAAAAGGCACACATATGGTCCAAGATCCTGGAATATATGCTTCCTACAATTACCAATGCGTCAGCGACAATGACGTCGGGTTAAGATCTTGCGCAGATGTATGCTCACTTCCATTCGTGCCGATCTAGAGGTTTCTGTACCGTTCGACAATATGGGCATTCAAGATACTGGCCGTAGTCCAACCTAATTCCGTCCAAAATCATATTCGACAGATCCGGGACACGGAGCTCAGAGGTATTTGTTCCCGTAGACACGTGTGAGGTACCTGCTGAGAAGACAGACTGGTTTTCATAGCTCTTATTGGCAGACTCCATTCTATTCTCGTGGAATAATTATTGGTTTTGATCACTATTCTAATTTACTTCTTTGAAAGTAGTAGCAAGAGTCTGTGTGTCATCATTTGGCGCGGAGAGATCGGTCGTTGTCTGTAGCCTTTGCCGATGAGTTTGTCGGTAACAAATGTATTCCCTCCTATATGAAATAGCTTCCCATAAGTGCTGTGCCAACCATGGCGTTTGTCTGAGCTTCGGAAATCTGTCTTCAACATAAGTTATGTCGGCCGTCTTGTCGAGTGAAACAAGCCTCCTTGAGTCTAGACGTCTGCCTTTTGGTCGATCTCGGCGAATCAGCATTGCAAGAGAGAATAGGTTGCTGATGGAGGAATGCAGACCCATTATCAACTCATCAAGTGGTGAACCTTGTTCTGGGAATATGTCTTGGTACACCGTCGAGAATCGGATCGAATGCATTCAGGCGCTTCCCTGTGATGATCTCATTCACTGAGCGTTATCCGCGTTAGACCGTACTGCGAGGGAAGCCACAAAAACCATGTTAACATACCACGTTGAGCAACATCTCCCAAACGCTCCAGTCCAGTGATGATGCCGGCCTTCATTTTCGGCCCATCTCTGAGCCGATGCTCAAGAGATGACATCGATGTTGATTCATGAATAGCACCTAGATTACCACTCCAAACACGAAAGCGGCCCAGCTCGTCTTCCAGAGTTTCTACTAGACTGTGCTTTAATTGGATGCCACGACCGAAATAGAGCTTCTCTTTGGCTTCCGTGACTAAGCTGGAAATGATCTTGTTGATACCTGAGGCGATGACGTGTAGTGGTGGCGCCGACATTGGAGATTCTTCCATGGTCGCGGTCTTCAACAGAACTGAGCGTTGACCCCTCACACTAGAATCAAGGCTAGAATGTCTTGTAATCGCTTAAAAGTAGCTGAACTATGAAGTAAGTTTGGTCGTGCGCTGAAATACGATAATAGCGTCCTGGAGCAAAAGCGAGGGCTTATAGGTAGACCTG
Organism: Clonostachys chloroleuca; assembly: GCA_037952775.1. Lineage (NCBI taxonomy): Eukaryota > Fungi > Ascomycota > Sordariomycetes > Hypocreales > Bionectriaceae > Clonostachys > Clonostachys chloroleuca. Next base: position 10,863,008 of record JBANAY010000004.1, read on the forward strand.
ACTATGTTGAAGTTCCTGTTGCCAGAAGAAGCGGCGCATCAGGTGAGGAAATCCAGCGACCAAAGACCAAACTCCTGTAGGAGCATATCGCCGATTGTAGAATCTTAATGTAGACGTTGAGCGAGGTTACAGTAGCATCGGCGTGGGGTCAATACTTGCTCATATATAAGAACAGTACTTACTTGTCAACGTGAAAATCAGGTGAGATATCCCACAACCTGGATAAATACAATATTCGCGATTATTCAATAGCTGCAATAATCTCTGCTCCGCCTCAGCCCCCCGCCTGAAAACTGCGATCGCAGACCCAGACAACGCAACTGACCAAAAATTTTCTGCTCCAGCGTTCACTTCTCCGGCCATGTCCGGGATCGGGGTCGCAGGGCTTGCTGTTGGGGAATTTCCGATTTTGTTTGAGGCCTTGAAGGAGTTTCGAAAGGCGGTCAAACCCCTCAAGCTTTGGTGGCGTTTTGAGGTCGAGTTCGATAATTTGCGACGGTGCGGAGAGAGCAGATCTTGATAGATTCTCTGGCTCTGTCGGAGTACGAGAAGGCGACTCTGCAGAATTGCCGGAATCAAATCTTTGGTACGAACCTCAAGTTCAATCAGTATTGCGACGCCGACTGCAGAACGCGGCACTACCCCTGGTTTATGGAACAGCTAAGAGACACAAACGCTGCCATAGAGAAGCTTCTAGGGCTCCTCGCAACAGAAATGAGGCCATCTTCCACTTCTTGAACCGCGATTCGATGGTCAATCACTCGAAGACCCGGCCCCTCAAGCAAGTTGAAGACCCTGGCTTCCTTTCCCTTCAGACACAGGCTAGGGATATATACGTTTGCCTAAAGGAATGTTGGACTTGCACTCGTCCCGAAAAGCACCCTTGCGGCATAACCGTGTCGCGAGAACATATCAATGGCAATTCGTTGGAGTTAAGTTTTGTCTTCAACGGAGAGGACACGTCTATTCTTAAGGTTCAGTCTGACGAAGTACAGCTACCAGCCATCAAAATCAGTGAACCTGAAGACGAAGATATAGCCAACCTCCGCAGCAAATTGACAATTAGAAGGCAGAAGGCTAGAATAATATCAGAAAAGGGGACCAAGGGTATCCTCTCCTCAATTGGTCTTTTGGCATTGGATTCTGAAGCTCGGAGAAGTTCGTCATCCCAGGATCGGACTCTTGAAAGCCATACGAGTCTCCTAGAAAGGGGAAAGTCATTTTTAAGATCATCTCGCCATAAGAGCATAGATGCAAATATTCAGGAACCAACACCGGCAACGCCAGAGAAGTGCCGAATAAGTGCGTAAGTTTTAAATTCACCTTGTCATTTATTCGCTTGTTGACATGTCGTGTAGTCCCAGCTTCAAGGCCCATGATGCCGAATCCTTGCCAAAGGTTAGATTCTTATACCAGGACTCCACGTCAACTTTCATCAAGCCTGCCAACTCAATGGGTGACCTTTGCTCTATGCTTAAGACTTCTTCTATCAATGATATACCAGGATTTTGGGAGGCTGGTAAAGACAAGAGGATCCTACTGACAGTGGGTCCGCACAATCAAGCCGAGGGACCAAAAGATCATCTGAAGTCTCTCGAGGAATTTTTGCTGTCGACCGCAAGACGAGATTACCGTGTTGAACAAGCCTTGGGGGTACTTTTTACGATACTATCTCTGGGACCTTTACCTTTGGTCCCCACAGGATGGGACAAATCTAAAATCTTTCTACGATCTTCCCAAATCAAGATCGCAGAGCCCTATCTAAGTCACAGTTCGTTGAATCTCGCAGTCAACGGCGAGAGCCATCATCGAAGGCCAGACGAGCTAGCCAGAACATACATGTTCGCTATTGGAGTGTTGCTACTTGAATTGCTCTTTCGAGAAACCCTTGAGCGGCAGCCGTTCAGAACCCAATTCCTTGGTCCGACGGGAGAACCTAACGAATACACAGACTTTTGCACTGCGATGTAGTGGCAGAAAAAGGTGATGGAAGAATGTGGCACCGGATTGGCTGACACAATACACCGGTGCATCGTGTTTTCATTTGACAGCCCTCTAGATTTTTAAAGTCCTTCTTTTATAAACTCGGTATGGCAGGGTGTCGGTAAGCTTGTCGAAGAATTCCTGAAGGCATGGGACCCGGACGTGTGATCAAATAAGTAGGCTCTTGAGCGTTGGGGTCGGATCTTGAATCTAGTATCGCAGGCAAAGGGTAGCGACGGACATGAATACTTCTTTAGGATAGACGGCACGAATTCCGACTCTTTTTGCTTATAGTCCAGTGTGCATTAACCGCCTCTTTCCCCTTGCTATGCATAGCTAACCGTAATGCGAACCACGACGCCGCGGGCATCATACGCAAGGCAAGCGAGTACGACCTTACAGACAATACGCAGTCAGCATTGTAATGCACCCCTATTAGATGCATAGGACGCTTCACAAATACAGCTGGGCTATCACCCTGACGTGTCTCCGCCTGCACCAGTCCGGCACCCACGGTTACCATGGTCACATCGGTTGCTCAGAGTAGCACCAGAGCCAGCATCAGCAGCTCCACCACAATCCAATCATCTGCTCTGATTCGTGGTGATGTGGAGGGCTTATCCCGCTCTTCCTGAGTGGCCTTCGCGATAGGTTCATATCGGTGTCAGCTGATTTCGCCCGGATACATAAGGTAGCTTTACCCCTCCCAACAGCCATCCGGTCGAAAGAAATCATCATCGTCCTGGCTTGAGCTAGTTAAGCTCGCAGGATCTTCGGCCTCCCTATCACTGCGGGATATTTCCAAGACCCGTCATCATAACCTACTTAATCTCTGTGAGCCAGCCCATCGGTATTGTCGCGGGGCCCAGGACTCTACCCCGCGCTGCCTGATAAACCCAAGAAGTCGTCTCTGTGTTCATGTGGAGAACAAATCGTTCTTTACTAACACAACCGACCATACACAAAGCCCCTGACTTGTTTCAGCATCGGGAAACGAGCAATCATGGGAGCTTCCCGATACCCTCGTCGTACTAAACTCCCGAGTAACCGTCCAAGTCAGAGCCTAACTAGTCCCTCCGCCCCTGAGCAGCCCTTTGAGCAGCCCTTGGGCGTACGCCATCCTGCAGCTAATCAAGCTTTTCATGTCAATATAATCATGAGCTTCACGGAATCAACACTCTCCAACATGGCCACGGCCAATGTTGGAATGGGGACGTTTCCGGCGCTTCAGCGAAGAGAGCCGGCGCAATCTTTCACCATCCCCTCCCAACCAATCCCTTCTGCTCAAGCCTCTGTCTGGCAACCGACTTCTGTGTACGCGAGAGTCGAAGAGTATCCATCGCCAACTATAGTTGTGAATGCTTCTATCGCCCCCCGAGACCTCGTCAACGTTCCCGCAAACCCATACCTCAACCCCCGAATGATTCACCAGTCACTCCGGCCTCCTCTCCAGCCGAGAGCGCGAGCTCAGCATCGACATCGTCATCAAGCACCGGCCCAAGTTATCCCTGCCGGAGAGGCTGCGATAAGACATTCACGAGCCCCAAGGACGTCTCGAGACACTACAAGTCGCGGGTCCACACCCAGCCGAAGCATCTCAAGCACTTCATCTGCCGCTGCGGGTACGCGACTCCCCGCAAGGACCACCACCGCCGACATCTGGACAAGACCGCCTGCATGTTCAGCCTGAAGTATTTCAGCTGTGTGTGCCCGCATCCTCCTCACCACCTTGACCGGGTGGCCCATCTCAACCACATCAATGGCTGTCAGGCCGGGCGCGGGCAGCAGGGACGCCCGCCGAGAATGATGCCGCGCAGATCTCTCGATTAACTTTGTTTTATTTGCTCAGCTAGGCGCATTTAATGAGTGATACGAATGGGATGGACTTTTTATTATGTTTTGGACACACCAGATTGCACGTCTTGGATGGTGGCGGTTGAAAGCTAGGTAGTATGTCATCCACAACAACAGTTATTCATTTAGTTCCTTTACGATGGTTACGGCTCCTTTGTTAAATCAACATGATTTCATTTATCTCCCAACGTTGCCGCTTCCATAAATATCCAACGAGTTCTATAAAAAATTATTATATACATGTATCAAGTAGACTAAAAGTATAAACAAAGAAGAGAAGAAGAAGAAGAAGAAGAAGAAAAGAAGCGAACGGATCAGTACAGAACGCAACAACATACATTCAGCGCCAGTTTTTACTGTCCGCTCGGGGGAGCCATCTCCGCATCAAGCGCTCTGGGCTGGTCAAAGCTGGGCTTGCCGTCCTTATCGAGGATAACCTGCTGAATCATCGCAAAGCGGCCGGAGCCGCAGCTTCCTTCCGGCTTTTTAGTCGCATGGAAGAGATTCTGTCCAGATAAATTTTGATTGGCCTTTCCAAGGTTCCGATATGCGATTTGGTCCAGGGGGTGGGGTGCAGGAAAATGTACCCAAACTTGCTTCCCGTCGGGCGAGGGAAGAATGCATTATGACCGATGCCGTAATGCCCACCAGCAGCAGAGACGATAGACCCCCACTTGTCCCAAGAGGGTTTCTGGAGAGGATCGCCACCGTTGTATTTGAGGAGACCGAGAGAATATCCAGGGTCCATGCAATGCGAGGCAGAAAAAGTGATCCAGATGTCGTCGCCGTGGTAGAGCGGCTGTTGAGACGGGATTTAGTGCATGCCCGTCTACTCACTCTCCCTTTTCGTAACCGAAAGAGGTACTCACGAAAGATGCTTCGTTAATGCCCAAACCGGACTTCCCACCACCCATTTTCTTACCCCATGGCTGATGGGGCGAGGAGATGACATGCCATTGATCCACAGTCCAGTTCTTGGTGTCCAGCTTGGCGATAGCAATGGCAGCCACGCCACTCTTGTCCTTGATGCTGATCAGATGGAACCGCTCCTTTCCTCCCCGCTTCCCCCAAGGGGGGACGGGGTCTGCCTGGAAGCTGTAGTCTCAGCCACATAGGGCTGGTTCTGAGTATAGGTAAACAACTCGTTGGGAACAGGCCAAGTGTCGTATCACCATTATCACTAGTCACTTCTATGTAGTGATATAAGATGAATTAGTTCGTATTAATCATTCCATGGCGACGTCGACAAAAACAATCAAATAGGACTCCTGTATGTCACCTGTGAAGCCTGTAGACTGATCACCTACTCATATGTGCAACCAATTGGGTTGCTCTTACAGACCGCCACCTTGTCATGCGATGATTCACTGTTACGAGTATCTTCATGTGTTCTATGGACCACCTGGGCTAAGGGGAAAAGGACAGTAAGAAGCCTAACATAGCTTGGCCATGTAGGCATCGCAGAGTGTCCCCGGGGCATACAAGTGTTCTACCACGTGGCATGTGGGACGTAGTAGTGGATTACACCCGAACTCTACAACGTGAAGTCTTCGGCCTCTTGGTGCGCCAACCCCTGAGCCTGTGACGGAACTGCCTGGCCTTGTGGTACGAAAACATACTCGAAGGGCAGTCACCGCCTCTTGGAGATGAGCAAGTTACTTGTTAGATTTGCTCTTTTTATATGCTACGTTTAACATTCAAAAGAAACCAGTTACATGGAAAGAGTTCAATTACGTAGCATCCCTTTCGTTTTTCTTCTATGTATAACAGGAGTCGTCCAACGTTTCCGCCATTCACATGTACGCCTACTCTGAGACGGAGTTTCCCTGCACACGGGATGAACCAGCTATGGCAATCTTTCCGATTGATGTTTGTGACACGAATTATCGGGAGTCAATCGCTACATTTACTTATAGAAGCAATCCTGCGTGCTTCTCTTGTTCAACTCCTATACCCAAAAGCTACTGCCACCGCCGAGAAGCGTCAAAGAGCTCAAGTCTTAATCATACCGATCAAATACAGTCGATCATACCCTTTCCAACTCATACAACCATTCAACAGCAAGTGTCTCCTCGAAACCACCATGGACGGAATAAACGAACTATTCTTGCGATTGAAGAAGATCAGAGACCAGCTTGAGACTCTGCGTTCGGTACAGAAAGGCACTCGCGAGAGGAGAGATCAGAAATATCGGCAGATGGACGCCAGCGAAGCAGCTTTCACCAGGGTCTGGCGAGGCCAGTACACGGAGGCTGAGCGGAACTCCGACTCGGGACGAGAATACAAGGCTGCATCTGTCAGGAGATACATGGATGTATGGGAGGAGATCTTAAAGTTCGACAAACACCTTGTGCAGTTGGACAATCAGATCAACGCCGAGGAAGCTAGATTGAGGGAGGCGCAGCTTGCACTTTGGGACGAACAGGATCTGAAGAAGAGCTTAATGTAAACTACCCATATGGAATACAGGCTAGGGAATCCCGGAAGCAACTGGTAACGATTTAAGGGTGCGCGGTGAGCGCTGGGCTCGCTTCAATGATTTGCCGACTCTACACTCGCGACAAGTTCCCTCTACATCAACAAAGTCCTAATATTGTTCTAGTTTGGCTGTTAGTGCTTCACTCAAGAAATTTATAAGTAAAAAATAGCATTTCACCTTTGAATAAGAAATAAGAAAGAAAAGACGAAAACAAAGTCTAGCCCAGTCAATCCCGAGCTTTGCCAGTGACCTGTTTGATCTCTTCCAGAATGTGTGCCCACATTCTATCCTCGGCTCCGTCTGCCTTGGCCTTTGCAAGGAGAGCGTCGACATCAGCGGAAGCATTCTCGCCGTGGTAATTGATATTGTAGCTGCCACTCCCCGACAGACCGTCGCTCCCTCTGGCCACAGACACGCCGTCCGACACAGCCACCCCAGCGGCATCGCCCTGTGCAGGTGGGAATCTAGCACTCGTGGCAAGGTACAACTGATGCTCTCCACAGTCTGAGGGATCTTGGAAAAACAGGCGGTTAGGCACGACGTGGAAGAGCACGGTCGCGACCTTCAGGACGCCACCGAGCACCCCGCTTGCGTCTCTTCCGAACTTGGTCTTTACTGAGCCGGGATAGTTGTGTACGAAGGCGACGTCAGGCGCCTGTCTTGCCATGACGTTGTGGGCCATGGTGATCATGGAGGAAAGATGGCCTCGAGCCTTCATTAAGTTGTGAGTTGACGCATACTCGGTCCATTCGCTCTCGGAGAAAGGCCCTTCAAAGCCGGCTGCGAAGACGGAGACAACTCGCTTGAGGGAGGTTGCCCTCTGGATGGCCGGGAGAAGGTTCAGGGCGAAGAGGATCCGAGATGTGACGGGGAGAACGTAGGAAATGGGGAGGCCCTCGGAGGTTTCTGTCGTCATGTTAGCTTGGGTGCTCAGAGCGGGTGCGAGGTCATGTACTGTCGGTGCGTATGGAGCCTTGTGTCTGGAATAGAAGGTTGATGTAGGTTTCCTTGGATAAAATCTCCTGGCACACCTCGTCGACCTTATTGAGCAAGCTCACGTCCGCCCGGATAAATGTATACTGGCCATTCGCGTTCAACTTCTGGCACTCGGAAATAATGCGGGTTGCGTCCTCTTGAGACCGACCAACGAAGTATATGCGAGGTGTCTTTGCATGCTCCGCGAAGGCTTTGAGAGCGAACTCGCCTATTCCACTCGTGGCACCAACAAAAACTGCCACCATCTCCTTGGGCAGGGCAGTGGTTAATTTCGCATTGGAAGATTTGGCAATGCGCAGATAGGCCATGGCGACCGTGACTTGGTTTCAGCACACGGTGAGGGGGGGGGGGGTGGGTATTGGAAGAATGTAGAATGGTCCAGGAGCGATGGTAGGTTTGTAGTCACGGCCGCGTATTTGTATTATGGCCACGGGGCCAGAGAGATTGAAGGTCTCGATGCCTCTTGAAGTGTGATGACACGGAATTGCCATATACAGAAAGGTGAACAACGAGTGGATCCACTGCGGTTGATGGAGTCGACTTGGGGTGCTGGACTTGGGGGATCATCGCCTAATCCCGGCAGCCTCAGTGGTTGATGACAGTTTCTTGCCTGATACGGTTAGGCCTCTTCTCGAGGATGTCTAACCCGATTGAGCTGTCTGATTGATCAGCTCCCCTATCACCGACGAGCCGGCCGAAGGCACTCTTCCTCTCCCCAGCTCTGCAACCCGCTTCGGCTTGTATCAAACCAGATCAACCCATTTCTCCTCAAATCCCAGCACGTCCCCAATCACACTTGTCGGACGATTGATAAATAATTTCCGGCCGGGCCGAGCTTGGACGCGCGCGTCGCAAGCTCTGCTCCATGACGCCTTCCGACCAGCTCGAAGATAAGAAGCAGCATCGCAGACTGCAGAACAGAGTAAACCAAAGAGCCCGAAGTAAGGCTCTCACATACCCTCTTAGGCTCTTCAAAGCTAATGAATGTAGGACTACGTCTAAGAGAAAAGGACTCGGGTACCAAAACGGTCAACCAGGGCCCATTTGACGTCACGCGATGGCGTCTCAGTGGCCGCAGCACCGGCCCGCCGCCTCTCTGGCCTGTCGCTTCTGAAAACCAGAGAATATTGACCCAACTCGCAAATATGATTCGGGTAGAGGTTGCAGCTAATACACGGGACGGCGAGAAGACTTGCGATCATGCTCTACGCTCCGCCTACGAGTCCCTCTCGTCGACGCCTTCTCCCAGACGGGACCTCCTGTTAAGCTTGATCCAGTATAATGTCCTGCGCGGAATCTTCGACAACAAACTCGCCATTATGAGTTTGGTCACGTACTTTGCCGATAGCCAGCTCCGGGTCACATTTCAAAAGGATGACCACCCAACCCGAGCTGTCATCTTGCCAAGAACGCGCGAGGCCCTCCCGCCATCCCTCCTACCAACAGAATTGCAGATGACATCCGAGCACCCGACTTGGATGGACACGCTCCCGTTTCCAAATATGCGCGACAACTTGATCAAGCGGGAAGGGGGCTTTGATCCCCGTGAGTTCGCCCGGGACCTTGTTGGCGACCTTCTGGACATTACCAGGCACTACATGCCAGAATCCGAAAGGTTTTCCGGTGATTATCTAGGAACCGGTCCCCTGCAAGGAGATGACGAGCTCACTACAACACGCAACGGCCTCATTGTCTGGGGAGAGCCGTACAACGCCGCAAATTGGGAAGCCACTCCTGGGTTCGTACGCAAGTGGCGGTGGGCCATGGAAGGCTGCGATTGTCTGATAGAGTCGACTAATCGCTGGCGGGAGAGTCGGGGCGAGGAACCTCTTTCTGCGATTCCTGCCCACTGAAATAAAATATTTTGTCTTAATTACGTCTCAAGCTTCCCCTTACCACCTATCTCTGCAAAGAGGGCGCCAGTTTTCTCCTTTAATTAGATAGAGGCCTTGCTTCGCCGTGTGAGTGGGCCGTAGCTGATATAATATGGTTCTTCAACACTCTCTCAACTCCCTCTTAGCAGAGGCAGCCAGCTTCTCACCAAATGCTGCCTGCACGACCAGCATTACCGAGCCCTTGACACACTTGATAGCAATGGCGAGAGCTTCGATTGTTGCAGCTACGGAAAGGCGGTCGGATACAAAAACAGATTGAGCTTTCCTACCCTGCCCAAGACGTGACGTTGAACATCGCATTACGGTCGTCGACTCGTACTCTGGAAGATGATCACACACTTCACAATAATCAAGTCAATAAGAACAAATGGCCGAGAAAGCCATTACATGAGATTTCATTATCTTCTTTTTAAAGCCATGAATACCAATTCCAGAACACCACACTCGTTAGCCTTGCCAATTAAGTTCATCATCTCCAAAAGGCTTCTCAGTTACCAGATCAACCGCCTCTTCGCATCAGAGAGAGTGAGCCTGGGAAACGTTTCTGTTGATTTGCTGGTAGAAGCGCGGGGGTCCTCTGATTACCCCCTTGAACGTTGGATATCCGGACGGTTTCTCCATAGCTGTCTGTAGTATCTCATCTGCTCCTTTTCAGTCATGAATGGCGGGCGCTCGGTGCTTATTGTTTTCCAGCTCAACTTGCTGAGCGTGAGCCGATCCCAGTCTACAGGAGTGCTGTTCGCGTTTTCTCGAGCAACCGGACTGGTCTGGTGCCGCTGCAGACGAGTCTCAGGGAGAAAGGTCAGAGTTGCAACGTAAAAGTCGATGACACCCTCGAGTATCTCGTCGCGCACCCATCGTAGGCGTTCCCACCGGCTCGTGCCTCTCCAGTGACCTTCTTGTTGCTGAAAGGCGTACAGAGCCACACCATCTGTCCTACGGAAGAACCACTTCTCCATCATTTGCCTTGCGATCTCATCAACCTGGTATCTCTTTCGATCCACCGATTCGAGCTCGATGTTCAACTCGCGAACACTGGGCGGCATGACCTGGGAGACTCCCTCAAGCCAGCTCCCATTGAAGCTGAGCGGCTGGTCATGCTCCCAGTTCCACCAGTCGGTGTGTCGGATGGTCAGCGTCACAATGGAAGGATTAAGCTCTGGAACGGCTAGTACCTTGGCCAGAGCGCCCTGTTCGAGCATGCACATCTGTGCAAACACACGAAGGTTGGAGATCAGAACTGGCTGCTGCTCCCGCTCCCTCATGCTCTGGAGGCTGAGTTCTAGCCTGGTCAATTGCCGGGAGAATTCATATCCTGGCGGGGCACGATTTCTATTCGCCACGGCATAATGGACCTGCTCGTAGAGGCGGAAAGGGAGGAACCAGCACTCGCTGTAGATGGCTTTGCATGTCAGGACCAAGGCCGTTTCGGCTTTTCGGGGTGCGAAATATGAGGGGCGTGTGTAGCAGGACCACGACTCGTATGCTTTTTTGGGATCCGGGTTTGGATAGTCGCTCAAGGCGTAGCAGAATATATTGAACCGGACCTCTGCGGGTAGCTTCTTGAATAGGAGCGAAGACGGCTGCGGATCGATGCGCGTACTCAGGATGCGCTGATGCACAGGGCGATATGGGTATGGGGAGAGGGTCGGCATTTTGTCGGTGCTGCTGCTTGTCTGAACCAGAGTGCAGAGGGGACACAATTGGTGTCGCGGGGCGGGCAGCGAGATATAAGCAGTTGTGCAGAGCGTCGGCACAATCCAAGCAAGTAAGACAACAATGCGTCGGTAACAAAAGAACAATCATTGCAACGGTGATGTAACAAGCATGCTGCAGGCTCATTGGGCACAGCCAATGCGCCCCAATCTGTCCCGTTCAGAAGTTCCACGCAGGAGGTCAGTTGGCCCCAGGGAGGCAGCGAACGGCATTGATTCCGATCCTCTTGCTTCCTCACAGCCAGTAGTATTTCGCCCTGCCAAGCTGAGATCTGCCCAAGGAGACCACGTAACGGCATCTCGTTGGAAGGGTCGAGGCATATCGCACAAGCTGAATGCAGTGCCTCACGCAACGGCAAACTCTACTCTGAGCGCTTATGCGGGGTAAATTCACTTTCCCATTCTCTTGACAAGCCCTCGACAACACCCTCTTCCAGGGCTGACTGGCAGGCGGAGTCACGCCATCCTCAGTTCAATACTGCCTTGGCGCGAACAGCTCCCTTGCTGTTACGTTCGTCGGGTGAAACACGCGCCGTGTTGTTGGTCACCGAACGTGTAATTGAGTGTGTGAGCAGGGGTGCAGGTCGGTGATTGTTGGTAGGGTGATCCAGTTGAGACTGAGCAAATGACACCCGTGTCCCACCAAAGTAAATTTCATGTTGGCTCTCTAATTATTTGGCGGGGATTTGGGGTGAACTATTGAATGAGAGGATGGGTCCTGAAGTCATTGGAGAAAGTTGTAGCCGTTGGTACGAGTCAAATTTGTGACCGAGGACAACGCTGGTTGCAGATGTGGTTGAGAGATGGGTGGCAGGTCTCTCCGATTGGCACGAGTGTGAGCGTCCACACAGCTCCCTTCGTACACTCGTCTTCTATCACACCAAACCAAGCACTTCAGCACACCAAGCTCAAAGCTTTTCAGCAACTCAGTGCATAACAGTAGCCCCTTGGCTAGAGAATTGACACTGATACGAGCGCAGCCTTCGCTGTTTATCACGATGTTGTGGTGCACATGCGGCTTTGCACTCGCACCTTTCATGTCAACTTCACCTCATTCGCCCTAATTTCTCACTTTCTTTTAACATTACCTGCAACATGGCTGTACCCACGATCAATAACCCTCTCTGCCTCGAGGCAATCCCCGTGAAGCCGGGCCAGGAGCATGTCGCCCGACATATTTTTGATGAATACAACTCGGTCAAAGCCTCGTGGACGGATGATAACCACCTTGAATTCTACACCTTTATCGTCCTTCGGAAATGGCACTTTCAGCCGGGTTCCACCATCACCGACCCTGCCCGCACCACAGGAACTCCTCCTGCCGGACAGCCTCGGTAGGTAGGTGAAGCAAGAGCAACCTTCAACCTTTTGTTGGTATTGACTCTTTTATTCCCGCCATTATCTTCCAACTTCGAAGTTTTGTTCAGATCCAATTCAGATCCAATTCTTCCATCCCCTCTTGAGATTCGTTTGCGTTACCTAGCCTTCTGCCAGCCCATCTCCCTACCTACCTACCGACTTACCTGTCGATCTACCTCGCTACCATAGCTACCAATATGGCTGACGCAGAGTCCATCTAGACGACGTTTGTCGTCCCAGGCTTTGGAAGGACCGGTGCCATCATTGGGATGCTATGTGTCTTCGCACCGCTGTTCTTTAGCTACAACACTTGCAGGTCGTACGTATTACCAAATGCCTAGAAGCCCGGTATTATTAGAATCTGCGGGATAACCTCGTTCAACAGAAACGATCCAGGAGGTGTTGTCTCCGCCGTCGCCCCTGGCATTACAGCCGCCTCCCTCCCTCCCAACCCCCCTAGGACTCGAGACGCATCCAGTCCCTAGGAAGCAGGCCGGTGCCGATGCCACGTTCGCCTTCCACCCCCTCCGCCGCTTCCTGTCATTCTACTACCTGGCTGGAGCTCCCCCGCTCGAGCTAAGCAAGCGGTCTAATGGCCGCGGGGACTTCCCCGGCACACTTTGCGCTCCCACTTGAGTGCCCAACGGACTTCGACAACGCATAGGATTGCTACCAGTAACCTTGCTTGGCTCTTCAACTTGACGACCAGCGTCCGCCTTGACGGCATAGAAATAGGGATTGCAGAGTCGCCTCGATAGAATTGTTGTCACAGTTGGTCACACTAATACTCCCTATTGTGCAAATTATGGGTAGATACCGCAACGCAGCAACTACTCAATAATTTATTACTACTACAGATACACAAATAGTCGAGGAAATGGAGCATGTATGGTCTCACAAGGATAGACGTCAAAAACTACCTCGAGACCACCGGGCCCAAATGAACGCGAAGGCAATGATTTCAATGGGCGAGTGTCGTCTCCCAGCCGATTTCAGGAGACGCATGCGCAAATATCACATGGCTGAGATGACCAAATACGCATCATCTACATCAACACAGAGTCGCTTAGCATCATCATACTTCAGCAGACACTCAGGTCGGCTACTCTAGGTGCTCTATGAGGATTTGGAAGGCTCTACAAGGACCTCATTTTCTTATCAATAACGCTAAATACAAGATAAGATATATCATCTCTTCGTGATCTTCAGTCTCCTTAATTGTAATCACTGTGCCCTGATCGCTCCTACCAACAACGGTTTTGTTAAAAAGTGCATCTCTCTCTACATATTTTTTGTTCGGACATTTTTTACCTATACTATACAACAGCTTTTATTGTTGGCAATCTGAGATGTCGGCTTAAAGTGAATTAACATTGTAACTTCAGCGCCGTCCCAAAGCTTAGGCCAGCTACCAAAGTGAATATAAAACAAAGTTTTTACTCGGAGAACTCCCGTGTGGGACTGCGGCCAAATTTTCTTATATTGGACGTACGGGGCAGCAGCTGTTACTCCTGTATATCTCCACCTCTTCTAAGCCAGCGTCGTTCAATACGGACACCGCGTTGTCCAGTATTCTTATCAACCTAAGATGCCTAAAGGCTCAAGATTTCTAGCATTCCTTGGGCGTTGGGTCGAAGTTTCCAACAACAGACCTCACCATGTCCCAGCCACAACTGAACTGCGAAGGCGATCGCGTCAGGTCGAGCAGCGGTGCGCCTCGTCGTGCCCTACCTTGCACACTGGTGAAGACGAGCCATTGTGGATGTCGGCTTGGCGGGCCAATCTTGCAAGCTGCGGATTCTACCAGTTACCGGATGAAATTATCTTACAAATTTTGAACAACCTCGACTACGTATCAAAGGCCATGGTCATGCGTACGTGCGGTCTCTTACTGAGAATTATGTTCGATCGAGCGCTCTTTTCCCAGGTATCCAACCAGTCAGGTTACTGGAGAGATGTCCAGATCTGGCCGCCATTCGAACCAAGTAAATGGAACATTCCCCTTGAAGCCCGGCTTTGTCTACGGCAGCAGGTCGACCACCTCCTAGACCGCGACCGCTTCTGTGGCCCTTGCCGCCGGTTTAGAGAGGACGGTAGATACGAAAAGGCTTTACTAGCTCTACAAGCTACACTTTGGTGCTCTCATTGTATGCGGATGCATAAACGACTCCTCTTCTCCCTACAACAGAGGGCCGCCTCCTGCGCAACGCGGGTTTGTGTCTTGGTCGAAGGGAAAGCACCGGTCTGTGCTCACATGTCCATAGATTTGAAATTCGCTCAGAACTTCAAATCTAATGGAGAAGAAGAGAGGGTAGAAACTTGTCGGCACCCTGAACATGACTCCACGTGGCTCACCCACCGGAAGAATTCACTCACGGCTCGCCAAGGATGCGAAAGGCCCCGTGTGCGGTCCAGCCACGCCGGCGACGACGAATGGTTCAAGCTGAGAAATGAAACACAAATTTTCCTATTCCATCAACCCCGCGGAGTCCCCGTGACCCGGGAAATGCTGCATGAGCGACTGACGGAAAAAGCACACCTGCTGGACACGATGTTATGTCCACATGTCCGGGCTGGCGATGGCCAACTGTTATTAGCCTTCAATCCCGCGCGTTGCTTATGCCTCGACAACTACGCTTGGGTCAACCATAGCTGTACGCGTGAAGACTTTTTCTGCTGCCGCTGCAACATGTTGAAAAGATCAAGCCCCGTAACAGCCTTCATGTCAGAAGACCGTGATGAGTTGCGGCATCAATACTGTTGTGCTATTTGCCAAGCTGTATATCGCTGGCGGCGCGATGGCTCAGCCGTTTATCTCAAAATTGACTCCTTCAATGGGAGTTACTGCTCAGTCTTGCGTAAGCCGCTTAATTTCTATTTGACTGGATGTTCCTGGTTATGCAGGATTGACCCAGAATCCTGGGGTATCCTCAACGACGAGGAGCTCCACCGCGTCGCATGGTGCAGCGACTTAAACTGTGCATCTCGTTGGAGATGGGAGAGGCTGATAAGACTTCTGAAGCATGCTTAACGCGGCTTTGAAGTTGTAGGAATATCACTTGATGCACAGATTCTCGAGATTCCAAGTCTTTTCTCTCGTTGGTCCTATACATCAAAAACAGTCCGCTCAAGTTCTTGGTCAAGAAACGATTTTCTGGGCTTGATTGCGTTGGACTAATTTCTTAAGGGTACTGTCTAATACGGAAGAGAAAGAGAAGAATAGAGTTTAACAACAATGAAGCTACCAGGGCCCGATAACTCAACGCAATGAATAAGGGTACTGTCTAATATATCCTGATAAAATCTTTCAACCTTTTTATCTTCTTGTAGTAACATTGATCTTGGTCTGTGATTTCTTACAGCCCTGACCCATCAGACTAAGTTCACCGGGGAATATTACAGCCCTCTCACTCTCGTTGCTAAACTTGATATATCAATCTATGCCTGAGTTCTTCTGATTAGAATAATCGCGAATCGATTTAACAACTCAAATCACTCCTCAAGGCGATACCTAAACCCCGTGATATTACTCCGATACTTCTACATGGCCACCCACTCCTGTTCAAGCACTTGGTGCGCCCAATGTCCCTTGAATTTCAATGTGAAAGCGAAATATTTTCGACGCTGCCATTAACCCCATAGATGGCATGTTGCCTCGGTCAACAACATCATCCTGATTGGCCTGCTCGGACTTGAACGCCCCAATCTTTACAACTGCATAAAGCTGTCATCGAGCGCCACTCGCCTCCCAAGAAAGATGCTTAGGCCTTTCACAAAACAGGTAACCGGGAGCGCCGTCTTGGCATTAATTGTCCCAATGAAGACTCAATTTTCAACTATCTCAGCTAAGTCCAATCCTTGTCTGCCTATTTTTAATTCGATAGTGACAGAGTGATCACGTGTATAGAATCATACTGCCCGATTAAGCTTCCCAAAAACATTTTTGAGTTCCTTCCCCGCAACCTGTCGTCATGATTCCTGCAACAGGATTCTCCTATTTATTGGCATCAATTGTATTGACAAGGGCTGGCTTTACTCTCAATTCATAGGCGACCAATCGCTATCAAGAGCCCAACTTTACTCACCTCGGCGACTTCCCCAGAACCAACAAGATGGGCCAAGATCTCATCCCTACACTCCATTGCCTCCACCACTCCGCTGCATTCCGCGTTCTGTGGGCTCTCGAGGAGCTCAACGCGTTGAACGGCACCACGTTCCATGTCAAGACGTACCCTCGACGCCGAGGACAGGCCCCAGAAGAGCTGAAGAAAGTTTTCCCCCTTGGGAAATCGCCCATCCTCGTTCTCGAATGGGTAGACAACCGCGACGAGCCCCTCCCCGTCTTCCAGCTCCAGCCTGGAGTTCTCACCGAGGCGCAGCTGATCCTGCGCTTCCTCAGCGACGAGTACGGCGACGGGGTGTGGGAGCCAGAGTCCAGGGAGGATGAGAGACGCGACACGTTCTTCCAGGCGTTTGCCACAATGACGCTCACCCCTAGGCTGGATATGCTCGTGAGTTTTGAGAGTTTGCTCAGGGCGCTCCCGTTTGGCGTCTCGGGCCTGATGCGCCTCGTCATCGGCCCCGTGATTGACATCTTCAGGAACGGGCTCACGGTCTTCTTTGAGCTCCTGGAGACATCTCTTACTGACGAGAAGCCGTGGTTTTCGGGAGCAAAGTTTGGCCTTGCTGACTTCAACATGAGCTTTGGTATTGATACGGCTTCCCAGAGAGGTTACATCGACCCCAAGAAGTACCCCAAATTGACTGAGTGGTCTTCGAAGATTCAGTCTCGGGAAGGGTATAAGACGGCCGTTAAGGAAAGCGGTGGCTACGATCTGAAGACGTACGGCATGAAGTAAAGTCGATTTCGTTGATTATATGTAGAGGACATTTGGGAACATCAAACCCAGGATAACTGTATGGCAAACATGAGTTGTTAGTAATTACGACTGGAACCGTTCCATTTATGATCGCGACTTGTTTACCTTAACGAAGCTGCGGTTAGAGCGCCTGAGTTGCGTCAATTGGCTAGGAATGCGTTATCCAAATGTGCCAGGCCCAACAATTGCGACCGAGCTGCAGTAATAAAGCGACTTGGCTGAATTGCAAACACGTGAATTCATCTACCTCGTTACCCACTGGTTTCATTACAAATCGTCCTTGTTACAACCGTAAGCGAGGTCAATACAACCAACAGCACAATACGGCCCCATGCCCTGCCAGTGGGCGCACTGTTCTATGCACGTTGCCCATTCCAGCTGTCTCGTTGCCGTGGCTCGTCTCCAATAGAAAGCCGCAACGTGTCGAGGTGACACTCTCGATGAGTGAAACGATATCCTTCGCAGATTATACGCGGTGGCGGGCCTTCCGATTCGTCTGTAGATCACAAGATACGCTTTGGATGTCGCCTGCCCGAATACACCATCCTTCAGCCAGGAGATGGTGTGGTAAGAGGCCTGCGCCGCATCCTGCGGGCAATCAGGCGATCACAGCGGCAACGGCTACGGTGAATGCAGCGCTGAGACCCCAGCTTGGCTTACTGAATATAACAGTCCCGAAACACTGTCTTTGCCATGTGAATATCCTCTGAAAAGTCTCTACTGACTCGATGACTAGACTTGTCAGCCGCATTCTTGCGATCTATCGTCTCCGGCTTTCGTCTGCGCTTGTTAGGCACCAACTGGGTCAACGGAAGTCGAGGAGGCTCGAGCAGCGAAGCTCGTTCAAAGTCAATCATCATGACGCTGTTGCTCTCACGATTGAATAACATATTTGCAAGACGTATGTCCTTGTGAATCACTCCCTCTTGGTGTATGGCTCGCAGGGACCGAATGGCCATATTCTGGAGAGACTTTGTGGTTTCGCCAACGTTCAATGCCTCAGCCATGGAGCTGCCTCCCCAGGACAAGAAGGTCATATGTACCACGTAGACCCGGTGGTCGTAGTAGTAAATCTTGTTCATTGATCGGAGGTCAATAGCGTCTATGAAGGCAGGCACGTGGAGCCCTGGGATACGCTCCAGGCGCTTGTACACCGCAGCCTCATGCTCGAGATCCTTGATGAAAGCCCGCACTGTGCCTTTGCCGACAAAGGTGTAACCATATGCAAGCAGGGTTACCTTGAATAACACACCCCGCGCGCCCCCCAACCCGAGCGGCTCGATCCCGTCATCTAATGACTGTTCCAGCTGCTTCCAAAGAAGTTCCAGCCATTCGAGGTGGCTCACGGGGTGGCGTGCGCGAGATTGAGTGTGAACGTGAGCTCAGCTCTTGTGATGAAGGGCAACGTTGGGACATTTTGAATCGAGAAAGCTTCCCCTTAGCAGTCCAAGGAGGCATTTCTGCGTGCAGTATTGTTGGCCTCGGCCTTGCCCGCCCCCGCCACCACCCCCTCCGCGTGGCTGACGCTCCAGGATCAGACGCTGGCTCCGTCGGGGGCCTTGACCCGCGTTTCGTCCGGCCGGTGTAGGGGTATCCGGTGGCCTGGGCGCCGACTCGTCATCCGATAAGTCTTCCCCATCGTCCCTCGTCAACGGTGGTTTATCAATCTGTCCCTCGGCAACTCTGCGTTTTCTTCTGCGGAGGACATATGGTGACCGATCGACGTCTTTGTAGGTAGTAGGCTGATAAGCAGGTGAGTCCTCCGGTGACACCGATCGTTCATCCTGTGGAATGGAGCGCAATGTTGTTTCAAAGTCCTCGGCCCACCTCTTCAGATTGTCGGTCGCTCTTCGACGCTCCTCCTGTCTATGCTCCCGTCGTTCTCCATGGGAACCGAGTGCCATGAGCGTAAAGGCAAGATATTGACCCACGGCAGTGCAGATGTGAAAATTTGTCGGATGAGCCGAAGCCTCCGGACCGGGCTCTGCTAGATGATAATAGAGCGTCTCGGGTTCGTCCCAGTAGATTCTGAGGAATACGATGGCTTCACCAGTAGTCAAAAGACCATACTCGAGGCCGCCTTCGATCATGTAGTGGTATGTCTGCGTAACAGCCGACGCCGCCAGCCTGTCTGCCCAGTATCGAAAACGGCCGTCCGGATCCCCAGAAGTGGGAATCGTCTTTCGGTTCACGACGTCCTTGTAGATGTCCATGGGGCGGAGACCGAGACGTAGATGCGGAGCTGTCAACTTGTGAGGCGGCTTATACTCGCAAACGTAGACCATGGTGCGCCGTGCGGAGAGGGTATCGTCGGATCGATAGATGCAGATCTGATCCAGTCGCAGCTGGTTGAGATCTCGTCGGTTTGGCGTTCGTGATGTCGATGGCGTCTCCCTGTCAACGACTTCCTAAGGATCTCTCTACTTATGGTTGGAGCCAGCAGCTGGTCGTGTCACGTGGCTATAGGGTAGTTTAACATTTTGCATCAATACCGATCAACATCAACACCAACTCGGCCCAACAAGCCTAAACCTTGCACGAATATCGATAATCTTCAACTCCCATCAAACTCTTTTTTATTCTGGGCAGCACCATGAATAGAATCCAGACGTGGAAGTTGGAAGGTCGCCTTCAGCCTTCTTACATTCTTGATCACCTGGGAGAGGGTTACTTTGGCTTTGACAGACTTGGATCCCGCAGCTTTCAGTCTAGAGAAGGTGAGCTGAGCGAAGACGAATTCACATCGCTTCTCCTCGCCGTGGGTGGACTACCGCCATCATGTCTTGGCCTCGGTCGATTTACATACCAGATCATTGCCTACCTGAGTCTCACGCCATTCTACCCTTCCGCAAACGAGAAGCCGAGGGCAACGCTTACTATCGCTGAGATCTACCGAGGGTTGGAGTGGCTCACACCGAACAACGTCAGGGGAGGTGATAGTAGAGGTCGTGCTCGCACTCCCGCCGACGAACGAAGACTTCTATTCCAGAGCTTGGCCACCGCGACCCACGACGGCGCTCGTGATGCGGATACAGATCGACAGAGAGCCACCCGCAACGCCTTTTCCATGCCTGAGCCTGACTTCGAGGAAATGGAGTGGCTGCATAGCAACTATTGCGACGACGGAGACGAGATGTTCCATGATGTCTTGGACGTGCTCCACATGTTCCAGTATGATGAGGACAAATTTCTTCCCTTTGCAAACGTAAAACGTGAAGATTTTCGCGAAACCGCCAAAGAACTGGTCGCGAAGCAGGACCGCTTCAGGCTCCATACCCTCGCAATACCTCTGGATGAATTCACTGCACTGGTTGGCTTCCTGTTAGCCACGCAGTTCGAGTGGGAGGAGGGCGAGAAACCGGAATTGGCCCGGTTCAACAAGGCTGCAACCGCGGTTGCGAGATCATTCTGTGACGAGTCTTCTAATGTCATCACCTGGGGCAAATTTGACGATATGCTCCCTCAAATGCCCTTTCTTTTCGATCCGCTGTATAGAATACTCGCCGCCGTATTCCTGGAAAGATTACCATTTGAGATATCCTACTCCTTCAAGGCTCCTACACCCCCGAGATATTCATTCATGACTCTGCCCCGTCTCAGCCAGTTAGCCTCAATGGTGAATATGGACCTGGATTTCGAAAGCTTTGATCGAGCCCACGAGTGGCACAAGGGTATCCGCCCAAACGCGCGGGTTCTTGCGAATGTGTTGCGGTCTATGCCGGAGCAAAGCGTCTTGGTCGTCAAAGGATCATCTCGCTCAGGTGGCGAATTCATTTTCGGCTTCTTCAACCCGCTGCCCGCCGAGCTCGAGACCCGCAAACACGAGGAAGATGCTGATCTCGGCCCGCCGATCGAGCTGGATGACGAAGTTGGTCGCCAACTCACCCTCACAAAGCTGGATGCAGTGCACGACCGTCTGGAATATCGGGGCAGCATCATGTATCCTGCGCGGCCGCATGTGTTTATGCTCAGCCCGGCACAGCGGATGGTGCGCTTGGAGGGTGAGCCCCGCGTCGTAGGAGACCGTCTTTGTTTCGGTGATGCCTTGCAGTTGCGTGATGATGGGCTTGTTTCGTTCCAGGCCTGGGATCGCAATATTCATGTCAAGGCAACCCACATTGAAATTTGGGGCGAGACTGCATCAAGGCGGGAGAGTAATTGACCCAGTTGGTTTTGACTGGTGGTTTGGTGAGGAACAATGGAGCACACACGGGAAGATAGGACTTGGCGCTTTGTTTGTTGAGTAATTGAACAAAGAAAGATCGACTATTTCCGATATGACTCCCAGGTGGGGGATTCTTTTGGTGGCTTTTGAATCTTTACTAAGAGATGTGTGATGATTTGAGGAAGAGACATTATGCAATGGCAAGGGTGTATCTCATGGGGTACGACTATGATCTCTTGCATTGGTGAAATCTGGCAGCCCCGAGAGTGCCAGGGGCTCTGTCTGCTCGTATTGAGTTAGTGTCGCTAACCTTGGTTGTCCTCTTCAAATAGCGGCGCCGAATAATTCAGTCGCTCACGGACGCCCCATCAAGATGACGACTACATCCATCTGCACCTAAAGATGGTCAATCAATCTGCCTAGGAACATAGCTCAAGTAGAAGTTGTAGTGAGGAAAGCATGGGCCTTCATGACGCTGGCGGAGCGGAGTCCGTGCCGCTTCGTGGTTTCAATGGCAGAAGTAGTCCAAAATCCTTGGGAGGTATCGATTAGGAGTTTACATTTCTGTTTACTTTTGCTTTCAATGCGTTGAAATATCGGATCTGGAATCTTTCATCTTTTTTTATTTATTTTAAATTCGAACTCTCATGAGTAAATTTCTGGTTACATGGCCTGGTGACATGCACTGGTTATATGAACTGGTCATATGAACTGGTAGAATGATCTGGTTATATGATTTGATTACATGAGAGCACGACCACGTGGCTCTTGGAGATGAACTCTCATTATCTGGCCAAGTAAATGGGTCAAAATGAAACCAATACAGCCATGCTCAAGAGACTTGATGATGTAACCTAACATGGGCAATTTGAACTTACTCTTCACTCCTCCTTTGTGGCCATCTGATATCTGGCATGAGTGAAATATGGCAGTCAAGTCAATTCTTGTTGGAGGGAAGCCCTCATATAATTTGGAAACAGCCTTCCACCAATGCACCGCATGTAGAGCCGTTTGTCAAGTGAAATTATCATGAGGATGGATCGCACACACTGCAAGGCCGTCCCCTTTATCACACAGGGGGCGTGATCGAGAAAATGCGTTAGAAGTTTGGATTTGATGGTTCGTCAGTATATAATTCACTCTCTTAGATAATTCACTCTCTATGGTCAAGTAAGACATGACTTTCAACTCTACGATACCAGTCGATAAATTTAACGCCGTGCCAAAAAGCTTCGCTAACTAATTACAACAAATCCCAGTATCAGCACTAGTTACAAGAAACGCACTTCCGTAGTTGCCTTGGGGAATTCAGGGCCATGCATTCTTATTCCAGGTGTTCGATCTAGAATCAGCAAAGGAGACAGTGATAGAGGCCAGCATAAAACCACAGGTATATTACCGCGGGAAGCCTCTGACGACCAAGGTCATGTCTTGTCTACAATGTCATGTCATAGAGGAAGGCTCAGCATTCAACTCTAGCATTACATTCACCAATCTGATGACCGGGTGTATAGCTCTCTCCCAAGGCACCGCACGACATCAACACCAGGAGTCTACCTTTACCTGCAGTCACATTAAGCACCACAATGATTTACAGGAAGAACGTTTACAGTCTCCATTAGAGCACGGCCGGAAAATATTCCATCTAAACATGATTTCAGTGTGAGATTCCCTGCAAAGCCTTGCGACTGTCAGCTTCTCCTCAGATTTAGGAGATTCGATACTTCCGCTACCCATACACGACTACTTCTCTTAGAGCGATGATACTCCTCCCGAGCATAGAACATAGTACACCACCAATCCCTTCATTGGAATAGCACATACTCAGTGCTAGGCAACGATCAAGCCTAGAAAACAGACATCAACTCCCTTTATGTACCGGGCCTGGCTTTGTAAGGAATGGTAGGTGAGCCTCCAAGTACACTAACAAGGTTAAAGTGATGTCGCATGCGAAGATTGGACCATTGGGGGCTAGTGTACGCAGTGCTGCCCCATTGAAAACGCATCTAACGAGTATCCCTTCATATTTCGACAGTGCCTAAGAAGGCAAAATTCTTGAATTTCCGAGACTGGTCAATTGCTTCCAGTTATCACATACACACAGCACAGTAGGCTAAGGGCAGCGAAGGGCGACGGCATTCTAGCAACCCACTAGATGTCTTGGCATTTGAGCACTTTGTCATCGGTAATGATCACTCTAATAAGGCCCAGTTTTGTGAGGAATTCGTGGTTCCGTTTCTCTTCTTCATTCACCAAGCATTCCGTAACCTCACGGCTACCCTGGAGGATGGATTTTGCATTCAAGGCCCTATATGACTGTTTATTTGACTGACATTATTGTTTGGCTGCCATTGTTGTCCTCTGGTATCGCCAACATCGACAAAGTAGGTTCTCTTAAGCTATTTACATGAATTGAACCTCAGCAAATGATACTGCCTGCCTAATAAATATAGGCGCCGCGACATAAAGCTCGGCTATACCTTGAGCAAAATTATTCGATTGTATTAGTGAGGAGAGTGTTAGCCTGGTCATGGGCAGGTCTAGCTAACAGGAGATTGAGATCACTCTGTTGCTTTTTAAAATGTACAATCCCTTTTTTTCCCACTAGAAATAAGTTATATGCTCAATTTGCCGCGTGACAACATCAAAGTCAGGTTGGGCGTCATTGACCAGGGTGTCGGGAGTTTTAGCCGGTCAGGGGCAAAGTCTTGGCCATGACGAGCCACTCAGTGACATCAAATGACAAAGCCGCATCTCGTCATCAGCGTCATGCTCTTAGCCCAGGCCTTATGATACCGCTCAATTCCACTTGGGAACGTGTTCAAAATACGAAGCCCACAATGAGGCAATGGCCAAGATGATGGCGTAATGGTAACCAGATGCGTTGCCAGACCACAACAGGAGGAAATCCGAGCTGATCTGGGTTATCTCAATCTCTGACTACTTTATAAGTTATTAGAACTAAAGGCGACAACCGAGACAACAATCCCGCATCGCATTCTGATCTGTATTCTGTATGAGTAGCCGTTGATCGTGGAAGGTTGGGCTTCTCACCGTCAACTCCAATATCACCTTCATTATGCATACTGCGAAGCGGCTGTGATGGCACCACTATGGCTATTGATCGACCGGGTAAACGACATCTTATTGGTGAACCCCTTATGGTCCTGCAGCAGCATCTCGTATTCGAGAGGCTATGATGCGTCCCCATCTCCCGCTAGGTCCAAAGATCGGCACTTCACAGTAGCGTTTGGGACACGAGGCCCAGGGAGCGTCTCAGCTGGTTATAGCGGCCCACATCACTAACGGCCTCTGCTATAAAGAAGACGGTGAGCCTTCTCTGTTGACCGGTTTGACATCAATCGATCATCAGTACCTACTCGCTCATCATTTAATCAATAATCAACGTCTCAGGACACTCATCGAAAATGCGCCTCTCTCTTGCTGCCGCCGCCGCCGCTCTGGCCGCCACTGCCCAAGCCCGTATTTCTGGCATCAGCGTGCCCGAGACGATCAAGCCGGGAGACACTGTTGATCTCAAGATCATTAGCGAAAACTACATCCAGAGAGTCGACGATGTTGCTATTGCCTATGGCTATGCGACAACAAACGCCTACCCCGGCACTCTGACCAACCTCCTCGACTCCTTCTATCTCGGACCTGGTACGTGATGCATGGATACCATCTGCTAGTCTTCTGAACCCTGTTGCTGACCCAATTATTTGCAGATGAGTCCAATTTGCCCAGCGGAGAGACTGTCGTCAAGACCGTCACGTTCCCTGCCGATATTGCCAAGGGCCCAGGCTTCGTCACGGCTGGAGCCTACAGCTTGTACGGCGCATCCAAGACCACGACCATTGTCAACTACAATGTCAGCATCACCTTTGGTGATGAGACCTCGACCACATACAAGAACAGCTTTTAGGGAATGACTGTATGCAAGGAATGATGCCATGCTGGATGAAATATGTTTGGTTCAAATAGAGACAGCCTATACAATGTCGGATATGTCATGAATTGATGCCATTATATCAACAAGTTACTAAGAGCGTTGCTACATGTAGTAGGCTACCGTAGGAGGGTCAAGTCAGTCCCTTGAAGCAGGTGGATGGTGGGCCTCATGCTGGTTGAACCCATACCAACGGGTTGGGTGAAGATACTGTAGTGTTGTACTGTGTAGAAATGGCACCAGAGCATAAGACTAATCAGCGATTATAGAATCCAGCTACAATCCGAAGATCGTCGGAACTGCAACTGGCAATACAGATTTCTAACTGTATAGATATCTAGTTACTACGTGTTTCACGTCCCCACTGTGCCGCTTTCACTCTCATTCTACACCGCCAAGCATTCCCGACCAACTTCTCTACCTGGGCTCAATACCAAGGCCAGAAAACCGCAAGAAGGGAGCAATATCGCCAATGACAAGTGTCCGTTTCGGTAAAGTCGTTTTCGAAAAGAATAACGACAAAAAGACCGACAGAAACCCAACGGCTGATGGTATCCAGGCTGTGTGAGAAGACGGATCAGCTTTTGAAGCCCGTGCGAAGGAAGTCATTGTTAGTGGAGGAACCTTCTCCAGTCCCAATATCCTCAATCGCTCAGGAACCAGCGAACCGTCAGGTATTGAGCAGTATGGTCTTCCCTCAGCAAGCGGTTTGTCCCATAACAATTCCAAGTATATCACAACTGCTTCTGTCGTGTAAGTTGTCCCTATTTGATATGAGACTGGGGAGGTAGGTTTGACAAATGACCACTGGGGCTAGCATGGCGATGGTAGAATGAAGAGATTAGGGGCTTCCTCGCAACTTGCCCCTTCTGTGCCTTTGCGTACGCTCGTCTCAATCCTCGCGCACGCAGAATTGTGAAACCCAGCTCCTCATTACGTCCCCACGGGCCTCACCGCTGGCTAGCCCAACTTCTAGTACTTTTGTACCGAGCTTTATGGCGGGCCAAAAGAATAAGTTGACTATCCCAAGGACTGACAGCACTCTTTTGCCATCATCTTTGAAACATTTGGCGCACGTTCGTGAGGTACCGTGTGAGCTTACGCAACCACGGCCCAACGCGATTTCGGTGGTTGATTGTCGCTACCTATGTTAGTGATCCTCGCGATCTAGAGATTTGCTAGACTGTCGATTCGGAAACAAAGGTATTATGGTCCGCGCAGGTGCTGAGAATAGCGTCAAGGGTTCGTAGCCGCCCGAGGCTTCGTATCGTAAAACTCGCTGCGCACAAAGACCAGAAGCCTTTTCGTGAAGAAGCATGCTACCGCTTGTAAGTCGAAAGTCCGATATCGGTAGAGGTGTTGTCTTACTCCTCATGTATGCTATCATGGGCAAAGGCTCAAACGAAAAGGCTGTGATTTAAGAACGGTTTCGTATTTAGGGATAAGGTCGTAGACATGATGGTCGGGGATTGGAGCATGCTCGCGACTTAATAGAATCGAACAGCCTTGATACCAAACAACGTTAAGTACCTATATCACCGTCAACGAATGGACGGAAGATAGGCTGCTCTTGCGGTAAGAGTATAGTCTCGAGGCAATACAAGCGAACAGTGTTGTTAGAGACCTTTCTGGTCGGTCGTATTGAGAGAATGGCTTGATAGATGACATTCGCGGTTGGAAGCGTTAGGGTAGGTGGTTCAGTCAGCCAAATGAGACCGAAGGGGTCTGCCTGATATTTTCGGCCGAAAATGTCTTCAACCGTCTATTACTGAACCCAAGCTGCGTACATCATTATTGAACTGAAAAGTACCCCTAACCTCTTCTTTGCTCCGTTCTTTGGCCTTTACGATTCTATCTCGCCCAACCCATCA
This sequence comes from Clonostachys chloroleuca, assembly GCA_037952775.1. Lineage (NCBI taxonomy): Eukaryota > Fungi > Ascomycota > Sordariomycetes > Hypocreales > Bionectriaceae > Clonostachys > Clonostachys chloroleuca. The sequence goes on from JBANAY010000004.1 coordinate 10,890,154, forward strand.
TCTCTCAACCTCAAAATTCAAGTGTGGAACCATTCATTCTCTATCGGATCCCCACGCCGCTGGAAGGACGCAGAAGGTTTTGTTTCTTTGCCATTGATATAATGATATTATCCTAAACCCATTTCGGAGACGAAGAATTTATCGAGCTCTATTCAACACGATCCGTGCCCAGATTATTGACCGTTATCAGCAAGTATTGGACCTCAATGGCACGCAGCCTTTACTAGGTATGCATCATCTAAAGCGTCTAGGTCCGAAGTCAGCTGGGCTGGCCTACGTCGAAAGCTCGCTCTCCTCCGCGCCAATCCTGAAATATCTCGCGATTTCATCCAGAACTGTCAGTTGATCAGTTCAACAGGCTTAAGGTCACATCGAATCACCCCGCCACCTCAGTTCATCCAAACGAACGTGACAGGCAACCTCCTTTATTCTGACGGACTTGGTATCAGCACATTGATCTTCTCATGGCGCGCGGCTCTGACAAATTGGTTTGGAGCGGTCAAAGCATAGAACTTGTTTTCGATTCGTACGGTTTCCTCTGCAAACCAAGAATCTAAGCGAGCTTTGCTCTACAAATACGTGGCCGACACCGAACCTGGAAAGTTTCGCAATGATCTTCCTACCCTCTATCTCCACGAACCTCCATCGTCTCGACAACGCATAGAAAACTGTTAAGATACATCATGACTTGAAAAAGTTCGTAATAGCTCCCAACTCTCGCCCTTGGGACCGGTTTAGATATAATCCAGCCATCACAGCAACACCTACCGCGGACAATGCCCACGTCTTTGCCCCCCAAGAACCTTTGCGTTGGTCTTCCAAGGTCTCTCCTCTCTTGAATCCCAAAGAGTTCTTTGCCTTGACGTAACTCACCTTGCTGAGTTGATAAGGAGGGTAAGTGAAAGCCATCAGACCATCCAGCCATGAAGGTGGTGTGGTAACAGTCCGCTTGTGAGTAAAACAGTCGATTCCTGTCACGCCGTGGTAGTAACCATATCCAGATCCGCCCACCCCCCGAATGGTGCCCCGCGGACAGACGAATGCATCACGACGTTGTTGACCGTCACTCCTCCGCTCAGCGTTCGGTTCAAGAAGTCCTGGACCACAGAGTCGTCTTTGCTGAAGATGTACGAGGCGAGAGGGTTGGAGAGCGAGTTGATGCACTGAATGGCGTCCTCAAAAGTGGCCGTGATAATGGGAAGAATTGGCCCAAACATCTCCTCCGACATGAGCGAGTCCTCGAGAGTGACATTCCTGACGATGGTTGGATGAATGAATGTCGCCTCCTTGTCCAACTTTCCACCATACACAATCTTACCATTCGTCTTCTCGAGGAGACCAGCGAGTCTGTCAAAGTTGCGGGCGTTGATGATCTTACACATGGTGTTGTCTCCCTCCTTCACGAATTGGTCATTCCAGTACGACAATCTCTCCACCAACTTGTCCACGATTTCAGGCTCGGCGATAACGTGATTGACGGCAACACATATCTGACCAGCGTTGACAAACTTGGAAAAGGCGATTCGGCGGGCAGCTAGATCAATATCAGCAGTTTTTGACAACTGCCGGACCTAGTCCTCCAAGTTCTAGGACCGTAGGTGTCAGGTGCTTAGCAGCAGCTTCAGCGACAAGTTGGCCGACTTTATGGGATCCTGTGAAGAAGATCTGATTCCATCGCTTCTCAAGAATATATGTAGTCTCGGATACACCACCAGTCAGAATACGAATGGCCGTTGGGTCTAGATACTTTGGGATAAGCTCCTTGAGAAGGGCCTCGGAGTGGATGGCAAGCTCCGAAGGTTTGATCAACACGCAACAGCCTGGTCTCTGTGTTAGATTTGCTTACGCCAATTATTGAAGGCTGAATGGGAGATTGGGCACATACCAGACGCTATGGCAGGCACTACTGGCAGTAGGGCCATGAGGATTGGGAAGTTCCATGCACCAATGATGAGAGACACTCCCAGAGGCTCCTTGCGATAATGCGACTTGCTGAGATATCCAAAAATAAAGCCAGCGTCAATCTTGACTTCAGCGGTCCATTTGTCCAAGTTCTTGAGGAAGTCGAGAATCTCCTCTTTCAAAACCAGGAGATCTGTCATGCAGCTTTCGAACGTGTGGCGATCTAGGTCTTTGCGCAACACTTCGAGAATCCGTTCTTCGTTGTCTTCAATCAGCCACCAGAGCTGTTTCAGCTGCCATTTTCTCCACGCAAGATCCTTGGTTCTTCCAGTGGCAAAGGTGGCTGTCAGTGCCGAATAGGCGTCGTCGATTTCCTCCCGGGTGCTGTAAGGAGCGGCCATTTTTCTTGATGTAGTGACAACTGAGTTCTGTCAATCAGAGAGTTGAGTATTGAAAGAGGGAAAATGGCAGGGAAAATGGCAGCTCACTCGCTGATGACTTCATTTGACCAAGTCATCGACCGTTCCCCTGTCGTGTTGGAAATTAGCTTCCCCACAGGTCGTCACTGGTGCTGATTCAGCTCACGGCTTCAGGGGAAAGTTGGCTTGGCTGGCATTGCCTTCATCCTTCCAATCGAAAAATTAACAAACATAGTAAGTTCTAGAGCTGGAAGGTGGGGTTTGTTGGCACTACGTCGAAACACCACCGCCATAGACAAGGATCACAAACTGATCCTTTGCCATTTACTTGACCAATTTCATTTAGGACATCGATATCAGCACGTGGCTACGCCATCTATTGAGACAGGTTGAAGTATCAGAGGCCTCGAGCCATGATATTCCTAGTTTGTTCACTTCTTACAGTTATAGTTCAATCTCTCCATATCCTTGGCGTGTTGGTAGACCAGGGGTTTCGCCTCCTCATCGTCCAAATAGATGGTGAAAGAATCATTGTGGTTTCTCCCATACGAATAGCCCGAGTATCCGTATTGCCAGTACACTGTCAAGAGTTAGCAACATTGGATCGATCGCCATCATGGCGCCAAATATGGTCAGGGCCAACTCACTATCGGACATCTTTTCCTCGAGACCGATTTGCTGCCATCCCCCAATGGCCTCGATTCTCGACACGTTGCTCACCTTGCCAAGATTTTCCCATCTTCCCAAGTCTGTCATCCACCCGTACTGTTGCCAAGGTTAGCGACTGCGACATGATGGCAGGGAGAGTTTACAGTTACGAAGCTCACCTCTTCATGAAGGACGGGCTTGTTGGCCTTGCGAGCAGCTTCAGCATGATCTTTGATCCATTGATCTGTCCACTCGACTGTCTTGCTCCACCAGTCCGGATAAGAGTGGAACGTGCCGAAGTCAATGGTGTCCAGAGCAATGTCTGCTGAGAAGTCTCCTCCATTCTTACCGTTATATGCCCAGTCATCGGATTCGATGTTGAAATCGCCCTCGCCACCCCAAGTTACGAGGTGGTTTGGATCGATTTCCTTGATGTATGCGCTCATCTCTGAGATCCAAGCGCCGAGAACATGCGAATCGCAGCCGTCTGCGCTCCTCGGGAGATTTCGCACGCCATCTGCGCCACATCTAGGCTCGTTTCCAAGCTACACCGCTAGTTAGCCGCTTGAAAATAATCGACACAACCTCTAGGCTCGAATATGGGGAACCCCTGACCTCCCAAGCAAAGATTGTGGGCGAATCTTTGTATCGAGTCACAAACTCTTTGACATAGCGCTTATAAGCGTCCTTGATTCGGGGAACCTTGTAGAACTATAAGGAGTCAGAAATCGAAAGCCCGGGACTGTGTCTGGGATGAACACTGACATCGTCATGATACTGGCCGCCAAGATTCACGACATAAACATCAGAGCCTCCATAGTCGGCCCAATTGTTTGTCAGCGCAACTAATAGCTTGATGTCGTTCTTCTCTGCGGCTGCTACTACTCGGTCAAAGGGAGTGACATCAATTGTGGATTTTCCGTTGTCCCATCGTTGAAAGACGACCTCGGTGGCTCCAGCACCCTCGTCACCATACTTGGGAAGACCATCGGGATTGTAGGTGACATTCTTGTCGTTGAATCCCCAGGTGCGGAAAACCTTGAGTTTTGCCTCACGGGCTGCCTTCAGACCCTTTTCGACATCTTCGTCTGTCTAGAGGACAAATTTTAGTCGCGCGGCCGCTCTATCATACACAGCGGTTGAGACTTACGCCAGAGAAGGGGAAGTAGTACGCATTGGACCCGGCAAAGTAGAAATCCTTCCCGTCCAACTTGAACTTCCCACCCTCAGTCGTAACAAACCCCGGAGGAACCTGATTTCGGGGATGAGGGACCGCGGATGCTGCCTCTGACAGAAGTAGGCACCAAGGTACCGCTTGGACACAACTGAAGCGCATATCGATGGTGGGGCAAGAATTGGTCCTTTAAAGCATCACTGATTCAAGATGAGGTGTGCTCATGGCAGTGCTCTACTTATTATATCAACGGGCGAGCCAAGGCCACTCCTCTCTATGTCACTATGGACGGACGTCTTCCAGAACAGGCCTAATATGGTAGAATTGCGGCTTCAGGGCCGGGGCCGCGGTGCGGTTAATTGTGCGGGAAAACACATCTCCACGAGTTACGGTTTCCTTATACCGCGCCGGAATGATAAATTGCCGGAGACGTTCTCGAACTTCCGTTTTACCTTTACCGAAACCCCTCACCGTCGCCTTGGTCCTTTTTAGTCGGACGATGCATGTGCCTGGCTTTACCAGCCCAGTGGAGACACGGGAGGATTACATCAACGAGCCTGTTCATGCTATACCCTATCCGAAGGGGGCTCTCTGCTTGGCATTCATCGGATCCTGGGCCGATACACCGGTACTTGTCTTTTATCTGGGCTATAATCCAGAAGCCTGTGGTCAATATCGGCCTAAAGGATTTGGAAGAGCTATTGTGGCCCGTCTTTTGACCGGCGTTCTCAGAATATGGGCCCGCCTGCCATGCGAGCAACTTTAGCTCGGCAGTTATTTCGAACACTCACGTGTTAATGGGTTTACTGCTTGCCATGGACAAAACGCTTTGTGTTTCTCGTATCATATTCTCTGTATTAACCTAACCGGCTTATTCTATCCGCAAAAACACAAGCTCCAAGATAAATGCACCCAACATCAACGCCAAAATTCAAAAAGAAAAGCACAACACCAAAAAAAAAAAACAGCCATTCCATCCTATGCCTTGACGCCAAAATCCTTTCAACATATATAATTTCCGCTCACAGATACTGCCATAAGAACATGCGGATACGCGAGACGGCTCTCGTTAACCGAACGTCCTGCTCCTCTACGCTAGGTAGACGGAAGCCACGCAGGGGAGACGAGCCCCAAAAGAAAGAAGTTCTCAACCGCTTGATTGCAGGATGAGGCACTTGGTCCTTGACGATCCACCACACAGAAGACTTTTGCGATATCTTGAGGTCGTGTCTCCACAGGATATCTCGTGTCTGTTGATTACTGTTGCTGTCCTCATTTGTATCACGTTTGAATGATACCTCGGTGTCGAAACGAGAGGGCAGGCCGAATGTATGGCCCATCATGTTCCATACATCATGCCAGTAATCCTCGCTCCCGGGCAGCTTGCAATCATATTTCTCGGTGCTGGGCCTAAACACACGCGTGGGGGCACATATCGGCAGGGCTGAATAGGCCTGGCCCCTATTTGAAATGGGGTCAGGATGGATCCAACCTCTCGTCGAGATGAGGGCGCCTGTGCCCTTCTTCGTGCTGTCCAGGACAACCTCGCACTCTCCATCTAGCAGCCCAGGACCTTTGGAACTCTCGCTGTTCAAAATATTTCGAAGAACTTGGCGCTCTAGATCGATCCAATCGAGGGCGCCGGCGATCTTCCGAGCCTTATCGCGAGATTCTAACGAGTGGAAGTCGAGGTCCAGGGTCGGGCGATCAACTTTTGACCTATCCCAGGTGTACGGGCAGCCCGGTCGTTTCTTAGCGTCCTGGTTCTGGCAAGATTCCGACATGTGAGTTTCAATGTCAGCAATGCCCTGGGATAATTTATGATAGTCCAGAGCATCGTTCTTGAACAGATGGGCCAGCTCAAGAGACGACCCAAGTGGATGCCGCAACCATCTCTTCCAAACTGGGACTTTCCTCTTCCTTCCCGATCCTCCGATCAGGTTCTCATCTATGGAGGCCCCGGCTCTTGACACAGGCTCTTCTTCTACTGTAACTTCCTCGAATGCCTTTGTGACGTCTTTCCCGAGTTTGTCGAACGACAGAAGATAGTTATTCAAGACCTTTTGTTGATCCTCCCACAGCGTCGTGTGATTTGATACAATCTCTGGCCGGATCCAGCTGAGGAGGCTTCCTTTCAGGTCCGGGAAACCGCCATCTTGAGGAGGCGTCGTGGTGAGCCGTGTCTGGATCTCTTCGATCACCCGGGCGGTGTCCTGCAGGGCCATCTTCTGTGCCGTCCCGATGGTCGGTCCCGCCCGAGACAAGGCCTGGGTGAGCCCCTTGGCGTCCTGGCACAGTTTCACCACTGCCCGCATCCCCCTGTCGTCGGTCGCACTGGAAAGGAAGAGACTCGTCATGTTATTTTGCCTGGCCTTTGCTTTACTTGGGTTCTCCCAGCTCTCCGAACTAGGCTTCTTATATGTTCGGAGTTCTTCCCACTTATTAGGACCCTGGCATATGTTGTCAACATAGGCGTTGCTGCGCCTCAGAAGCTTATCCGTGTCAGCTGAACCCGAAGAGAAACCCATCAGCACATTCGAGAGATCCAGAACGGGTTGGTGTACCGGCAGTAACAATACCTCGCCATCCTCGAGGTTGCGGAACCGGTGTGCGTCCTCAACGATGAGCAAGAGACCAAGACCAAGTACTAGCATGAAGAAGAGCCAGACTAGGCCGCATAGATAACTCTTCACTCTCTTCGCGCGGTGGATTGGCAACCCGTAGAGAGTTTCGTCCTCCCGCTCGACCATGGCTGGCTGGCTCACTACTCTGGGTGTGGTCTCTAGAAAGGTTGGTCGTTGCGGGCGTCTGAGCCTTGGCGGCGCTTCGTCGAACGGCCTTTCCCGGCGTTGCGGCCTCGGGCGTTCATCCACAGGTTGTTCCCATATGAAGGTGGACGCCTCGGGTGTGTCTACTGTCAGCTGCACACCGAATCTCGAGTCTGGTCTCCGGACTGGCGTGTCATCCTGTAGGGTTGCGCTACTAGACTCGTGGTGCGATGAGCTTCCTCGGGGAGGTGATGGGGGTAAGTCCTCAGGACTCCTTTGGGGAGACCAATCATCCCCCACGGGAGACTCGTCATTCCCAGTGAGACCGGCTGTGTTTGGACGAGTGGACAAGTTGACAAACGGAGGACGCTCTTGGAGAGGAGGGGTTGAGCGAGTTACTGGAGGGCTTAGGCGGGGGGCAGGATGGGCCAAGCGAGGCGTAGAAAGTGGTGCCGGCCTCTCTTGCCGTTGGCTGTCATCCCTGGCTGGAATCACATCCTCTGCTTGCTCCTGCTCTTCCTCTTGCGGTTGGATCTCCTCCTTCTTCGTCCGGGTAATCTTAGGCTTAGACTTTGGAGCTGGTGCCTTCTTGGCGGCCGTTGGCTTCTTCTTTGCCGCTGGCGCCTTGCGCGGCTTGCTCGGCGTCAGCTCAACCGCTGGGACGGGAGCTGCGGTGGCGGCGGCCGGACCACGCGGGCGCAGTCTTCTGACTGACCAGGTGTTTTCCATGGTCGGTGTCTTTATCACTTATTAAACTATCGAGTTTAGTTTGCTTTTATAAATGAATGATATGGTAAAGCTTAGTCAATGATAAGAATATAGCTGAGCAGAGAATGCGTATGAAGGAAACGACTCACGTCTCAGGGTTGGGGGGCAACGCGAGTGTTCTTATTTCGATCACGAGCTCGAGAAAGAAGGGAAACGGATTCCTTAGTTGGATGGGCTTTGTTCAACTCATGAGTTTGTGGGGGGGTACTAGGACAATCATAGTTTGCCAGGAGACATGCCGCCTTTCACGATTCTCTGCTTGCATGGGCCAGCGGGGGCACAAAGCTTGTCTTTTTGCGGCAACAAGGAAAACTACCTACGTGTTTGGTAACATTAGATTCATGTTCTTTGTTTATTAGCTGTGAATCAAGGTGCAATGCAATCACATGAAGCATTGATTCAATGCTACCCCTTGCATGGAGGGAGGAAGGTTTGTGTGCCATTGCCTGGTGTTGTGCTGGTCTCAGGCCATTCACGTTGCAGGATTCGGGCTGCAGGCATTTGGATACTCACGCCGGCGAGTGTCTCATCTCAAAACAAACATAAACTTCGTGTATGTCAATCTGTGAGAGTACTAAAAGCAAATAGAACTAAAACACATCCTGCCAATCTGGTTCCTGTCCCTTAAAAATCATCATTTACAAAACAATTCGTTCCTGGCAAAGTCGTGAGTCATTAACATCTGGTCCCTTGGGACATTCATGAGCCCGACCAGTTTTCCCCTGCACAATCAAGATGCTTCGGCAGCGACCAAAGCTTCCGATGGTTTGTTCCCCTTCTTCTCCTTCAGCACAAACATTTTCCCCTCCCAGCCGTACGCCCGATACAGGAGCCTTCCCCAGTGTCGCGCCGTCTCGAATGGTAACTTTGGATCCGGGTGAGGTTCGTGAAATTGCATCCTCTTGAGGTCGTCGTCGACCCGGTGAAACTGCCATGCCGATCCCCCTCGCTTCTCAACTGAGAACAAACCGGTAGAGGTCATAGCGTGGAGGAAGTCTTTCCAAATCATCACTCCAGGTGTTGATGTAACCGCGGGATTGTAGAACATTGTTCTGAAAACTTTCAGGGAGCGTGCATCGACGGGGATTGAGGGTAGATCAACCACTGGGGGGGCTGCATCTTGAGTGTCGGTGTCGTGAGAGGCTTGTTGCTCAGTTGGCTGCCCTTTTGTCTTGACCTTGTGCTTAGTCTTGGCCTTTCCTCTCGCATGTTTGTACTGTCCTTGGTTTTGGTGGCCAAGAAAGATATTAGACAATGGTCTGTAAACCATGTCAGTAGCATCTATATTGTTCACCCGCGAGGCTTTGGCTCGCGTAGACTTTGGGCCAACCCATTCTGGGGTCCTCTGGATGGGACGGGGCTGCGAGAGCATTTTCCAAAATGTAAGGCGGTCCAGCTCTGAACATTCTTTCTGGATGAGCTTATCAATCTGGGCCCAGAAATGTTCAAGAGTCTCCTCGGCCCGTCGCATCGTCTCGGTAGTCTCCTTGGTTCGCCGACCAGAGGTTGGATACGACAACTTCTTCTCCGACGGATCGCACAATTTCGCCGCGTGCATGATTTTCTTTTCATCAAGGCTCTTCCCCACAGCCTGCAGAGGGCCTACAGTCTTGGTGAATTCCGCCATGATCCCTCTCTGCTGTTCTAAATGCTTTTGTTCGAAGCCCCTTGCCCAAGGTAAGAAATGATCAATCTGGTCACGACATTGACAGATGATCGACAGATCACCAAGCAGTCCTGAAACTGTTGGGGAGATGAACTGCTTCGCTTCGGCGTTGGACTGAATCAGGCGATCGAGCTCGTCCATGACGGTGGGAAGACCAACCACGGAAAGCTCTTGATACATGTCCTTACTCCATATTGTCTGGAGAAGAAACGTAACATCTCCCTCAACAATGCTCATTCGTGCATCGGGCTTCAAAATAACCTGGTCTTTGGAGGTACTCCCATTGCTCGGCGGCATTCGAACAAAGTATTTACGAGCATTGGGGGATGATGGAAAAGCCGTCTGTAGCAGGCCACCCAGTCCCTTGGATGCCTGCCCGAGGTAGTGCCGGAATCTCAAGATGGCAGAGAGGAAGTCATCAGGTAGATCCTCATCTGAAGAGAGCGTGCTTTCGTATTTCTTGTGTAGTGACCGTAGTGTTTGAGCCTGCATCCGAAGCCAAGTAAAGATTTCTAGTTGTTCGATGGCACTGGTAATGATAAATCCGACCAGACGAGAGATGAACACATCTTGGCGGGCCCCTTTGAGGGTTGGGTGTGTTTGACCCATTGTATCCTTGAGGATTTCCTTGCGGTGTTCCTTGGCATCACGAATGTTCATAGCAAAGTAACCCGGATCGACCCGCATGGACCCGAAATGATCTTCTGCGGCGGACTCGGCAGCTCCAAGAACCGCCTCCATCTGGTCAAAATTGATTTCGGCGGGCAGGCGATATGGCCGTTCAGCAGTCATCGCAGTGAGTGACTCGAATCCATCTATTTCTGCATTCTTCTTAAGACGGGGCTCTGGCCGGATAACCGAGTCTCCGCCAACGAGCGCTTCAGCAGAAATATCGTGAAGGATGAGCTTGCAAACCTTGACGAGGAATTCCATTAGTCTCTCTTGGGCTTCAAGGATCAAAAGGCCTTCTCCTGGTAAAAATTGGGTTCTGGTTCTCATCCACTCAAACGTGTCTTTATGTTCATTCCACGGAAGAAGTGTACCATACTTCTCTCGGTCTGGAACTTTGTGTAGAATCATGACATGTTCGTTGAGGAAGATAGGCATTATCTGTCTGGTGGCAAGCCCCAAATGCATGGCTTCGAAATCAGCGGCGGCAAACTCGGTTGGCTCGCGTCTACCACGAGCATTTAGCAGCAGGAGCAGTGGCCTTGGCTTGATCAAGTCTTCCTGGTTGATGTGTGGCCATTTGTAGCTATCGACGTGGACCTTGAGTTGTGCTGACCCCGCGGGCTTTCTTTTATTGTAGAACGCGATGAGGTCTGGCCGGTGAACTTCGACCATACCGGGCCAAGCCTTGTCGAGAATGGCAGCCCTCTGGCTCGTCTTCTTCTTGGCCCAGCGGCTTTGAATGACGCTCTCATGTCGTAGAAGGATGGCATTCAGAGTATCATAGTTGGCGAAGATGCTGGAGGATTTCTGCTTTGCTTCTTGGATGACCTCCTCAAGGGTTTTCGAAGAGACTTGCGTGTCTAGAAGCCTGGTTACGGTCGCTGGCTCACTGTAACACAAGGGCTCGACAACAAACTCTTCGGGTCCCTCATCACCTGGGGTAGAGAGGGCAGGGCCTTGGTCTGGCGTGGGCTCCATAGTGAGCGGCACCAGGACGGATCGTCGTCAGTGTATTCAGTCGATAGACAGCAAGTGAACAATGACAGGATGAAAGAGAAGAGGGGAGAAAATGGGAGAAGCGGGGAGACACAAAGTGCAGCTTTATGCAGCCTCACTGCATCCTCACCCGCATGTTATGGCTGACTAACCTGAGACATGTTACACGAGAGGTACCAAGTACCCAAGATCTCAGCCACCGTGATGTGCATCGCTGTGTGTGAGTGAGGCTTGATAATCTTGTGAATAATAATAGTAGCCGTCATAGCGAGTTGACAAAAATCGTTGATTGGAGCCTATCTCCTTCATAGTTGCCGATTACAAGGCATATTGTTGGGATATTTTATGGGAGTCCCATATCTGTAGTCATGGTGTGCCTCGATTTACGTCACTCAATTACCACCCATGGGCGGGAGTATAATATAGTATGTTGATGCCCAATATTCTAGTTCAAGGAACGTCATCCAGCCTCAACCCTAGAGTCTGTACAAGTATTTCGGGAACTAAGCCAAGAGTAAGGTAGGATCTTTGGTCATATATGTCAGTATATTGTCAAGTTCGAGTGTTTTCAAATAACGGTGAGAACGAAACCACCAATAAGAGAGGCAGTGCTCCATTCCGAATACAGCCTTGCTTGCGTTCCTGATTTGCGAGGCAAGAAAAAGGAAAAGTCTGGTCAACCCAAACAGCTGTACGGGAACATTCTGGCGCCATACGACGCGGCACCTTGGCACGTCACTGATATATCATCATCATCTTTGGCTTCGTGAACTCTCTGACAGCCCAGGTTCCGCCAAACCGGCCATATCCACTGTTCGTAGTACCACCATGAGGAAAGTTTCCTTCGTCATGAACACTGCCTGCATTGATATGCACGGCGCCAACATCCAGGCGTCTGCCCAAATTGACAGCCCTTAGGGTATCCCTGGAAAAGATAGAGCAGGATAATCCGTGGTTGGTAGCGTGGACAAGTCGTACAGCATCGTCCTCGCTGGATATAGGCTGTACCGCAAGAAGAGGCCCGAAGAACTCTGTGCGATGATGTTTGGAATGCGCAGGCACATCTTCAATGAGCGCTGCAGGAATGGCAGGGTGCTCACCGGTTGTCGTTGTTACTTTGGCGCCAGTAGCAGTAATCTCCTCCAGCGTCTGAATTATCCTCTGACGAGCCTTGTCTGTGATGACGCGATAATTGAGAGAGGAAGGCCTATCCAAATGCTTGCGTATTGCCGTAGTGAAGTCCTTGATGATTGCATCGTGGACAAGGATGGTGTCTGTAGCCATGCAAACCTGGCCATTCTATTGTTGAACACGATGCATTAGCTAGGATCTCGACAGGTCTCAGTGGCGACTTACATTCATCATCGCATGGTCCCAACTCTCTTCTGCTGCCTTCTCGATATCTGCGTCCTCCAGGACTATGCTGATGTTCTTCCCGCCAAGTTCTAATAGCACTGGTTTCAGGTATTTAGCCGCAGTAACGGCAATAGATCTCCCAACCGCGGTGGACCCTGTAAAGTTAGCCTTCTTTACAGAGGGATGACTGATACAAGTCTCGAATACTTCGACGGCGTCCTCGGGGCGATGAAGAAGGAAGTTGCAGACTCCGGGAGGGAAACCGGCCCAGCGAATCAGATTCGCAATAAATCGATGAGTTCTCGGGGATAATTCTGAGCCCTACGAGTGCCAAACTAGTCAGTAGATTTCAATATAAAGAAGCATCTAATGAGCAACATACTCGGAAGATGACGGTATTGCCGGCAGCGAGGGCCCCAACGATCGATCGCAACCCGAGAATCAACGGCGCATTCCACGGCGCCATTCCGAGGATGACGCCGTATGGTTCTTGAATCACAAGGGGATACGCGCCGGGGACCATGGAATGCAGAATCTGTCCCGCCGCGGCCTCCGAACTCATTGCTGCTGCCGCCTCTTCAATCACACTAACCCCAACAACTAGCTGGATCGTGATCCAATGGTCGTCGCAATGGATTTCTTCCTTGATCATTTGGCCGATCGCCTCTTGATTGTTTCGTATACCCTAACCCTTTGATGAGAAAGAAGTTATCGATGTAAGCGGATGTTGGCAAGTTACGCACCTCTACTAGCTTCTGAAACAGGGTTCTTCTCTCCCCCACTCGGGTCTGGGACCAGGTTTCAAAGGCCTTCTGAGACCCCTCAATCGCCTGGAGAGCCGTGGCTGCGTCCGCGCCTTGGAAAGTTGCGGATGGGCCAGCATTGCTGTCACCGTTATCCAAGGTCCAATGTCGGCTGGTATCCGAATGCTTGACGTCCGCTCCGTTGATGAGAAGGGGGATGAAAGCGCCCTTTGGGGGAATCAAGGTCGCATCAGCGCCGTTGGAATGCGCTCCGTTGTTCGAGGCCATTGGTGATGTATTGTGTGTGCTCTGTGGGGAATTAAGGGTCCATGAGATGAGACGAGAACTGACCGAAGTGCGGATTCAGGCAGGGAGCCATTATCAACCAAAATGAGGGGAGATCGGATAAACTGATCCCATGTGCGGAGTTGATCGTGATCGCTAGGGACTTGGGAGGGATGGTCGTGCGACCGAAGAGGGCGAAAGGGGCCAGGGGCAAGCAAGTACAGCGATGGCGAGAGAACAAGGCAGGAGCACCTTCCGGCTCGGAATCGGGACCTCCTCCAACTTCCGACCAGCGAGTGGACAGTGGACACAGCGGGCCACAGCGGCTGGCCCACAGCGCACTCGGCCCCTCAATGGCCCGTAACAAATGAGGGCCCCTGCATGCGAATGATTGACCCACGAGTAGATCATGGTGAGCCTTAATCTCGATCTATTGCACAGCAATTTCGCTCTACTCAGAAGGGTTGTCAAGGCACAAAATTTCCATTCATGTCTACCATTTGACATTTGAAAGCTCAAAGAGGACAAAGAATACACGCTGCGCTAGCTAAATGAAATCCATCACAGTCTACAAAACACCCTCGCCTAGGTAGGTACCAGCCTAACCATCCCATTTCCCACGCCAAGTTGGCCCAGGCCACCATCCGTTCATCCAATACGCAGTCTTGTAAGCTTCTGTGACTCGACAAATTTCAGCACATCTTCGTGCTTGCTATCCCCAACCAGACCGTCGACAAAGGCAAAATCAACAAGCCTCCCATATCGCCTATCGTTCCCATCGCAATACTCACCCCGGATCCGGAGCGGCATCGGTTGATGGAGAGAGGGCGAGACAAACAAGTAGTCTCCATCCTCAATCATGTCCGAGCAGATCCCAAAGAGGCCGGAGCGGGTGACAAAGAGGGCCTTGCCGGCCAGGCGCTCTGCTTTCTCCCGAAGCAATTGCAGCGACTTGGGGAGGCGCTGCCATGGGAGATGATTCGAGCCACAAGCCTCAAGTCCTGCCTGTATCTGGCGATATTTCTCTTCCGGAAATTCCGGCGGCCCAACGTGATCGTGATAGTAGCAGGCGTACGCTATGCGCCGATGTATCTTCGTCCCGTCCAGCTCTCTTATACCCCAAGACTCATATTTGAGTGATGCTTCCATTTCTCCGTTGAGATATTCGAGCATTGTTTTCAAGTTCTTCGCTGCGCTGTCGTCGAAACGGAGCACGACTTTGCATTTACCGGCCATCCATGCATCAAGAAATAGAATGTTGTTTTCGATGACCGGCCTCGATCGGACATGCCGGGCGCCTTCGTAGAACCCCGAAACTGTGAAACCATCAGGCTGGCGCCCAGTTATGTCAGGCAGCCAGGTGGGATAGCTTTCATCCTCCAGCCTGTGCTGTCGCAACGGCCATATGTGGATGATGGAGAAGAACAAAGGGTGATGCTCCAGTATATAGGTCAATGTATCCATGAGGACCTGCTCAGGCGGCTTTCGATAATCGGCGGGGTAGGCTGCCTGGAGCTCAGCAAATAAAGGGTACAGGGCGAAGATCCTGTCTCGAGGATCAAAGCACTCCCGGTGCGCCGTGGCAGATAGCTGCTGAGGGAATATCTGAACCAGGCGAGGAGAAGCCGTGATGGTGCCTTCTTGGAGCGCCGGCGGATCCATCATAGCATGAACCTGCTCCAGGATATTCTTAAACTCCTCTTTGAACCTGCGGCCAACAAGTCTACTCGCCAAGGCTTTGGAGTAAGCAGCCTCGCAATCTTCAAGCAGCGACACCCAGTCGTCGTTGGCTCTCGTGAGAAGAACTGCCTTCTGCCCGATCAAAACGACGGGCGGTTTATTAGCCAAGGCAAGCTCCTGGACCGTCCACATGCGCCGGAAGTACTGATGCTTCCAGAACGTGATCTCTGAGCGCACAAACTTGGCGTCGCGTATCCGCTTCTGCGCCCGTGATGTAGGGGTGAGTCCTGGTAGAACGTTCCTCTGGATCCATCGTAATGAGAAAGGTCTCTTTGAAAGATAGACATGCGCCCAGTCCGCGAAATAATCTAGGCTTGGGCTTCCAGGGCCAATAGACACGACGACGTTAAAGGCCGCCGAGTAGATCCTTGCTATCAGCGGGATCTGATTATTCTTCTCGAGGAGATCTTCTCGGTTGATGCAGATCGCATCCACCCAGATAATTCGCGGTTTTGAAAGTCCCCTTATAGCGCAGAGCGCATACTTCAAGTTCGCAGTGACCGGGTGCGAGACTCCATCGACTGTAATATTGGCTGTGATGGATGAATCGCCCCAGACGTATGAAAGGGCTTGATATTTGGGATTCGAGTTCAATGACACCACAGAGAGTGAGCAGCGCAGCTCGTCCCTGGGCTTTCCGGGGTCGATTGCGAGAAGTCTGATTTCAGACTGATATGTGTTGAGGGGCGTGTACTGGATCTCCATCTTGTCGCGCCTTGGGGATGTGAGTAGACGAGAGAAAGGGAATGATGCTGCGACAAAGGCTTCCCCGCATCATTATGACGAGGCAGTGAGGCGACCGTTGGTTATCTTGCTTACGGTTGCATTTGCATGTGCTGTTGGTTGTTTGCATAAATCAATACGGGCGCACAATGGTCGTAACCTCAATAACAATGGGGAAGGATTCAGGCCGCAGGGTACAGATATTCAGGTTTCTCAAGTAGGTAGGTACCATCGGGAGCATGAGCTGAGTCTGTCAAAGGAGCGTGGCCGCACCCCAGCTTTGATTCGTTATGTGCTGGCTCTGCATCATACCAATATTATCCGCTGGTCCGAAGATGGAAATCCGACCACAAGGAGTGCATTTTTGACAGAGTCTACAGATATACACTATCAAGTAGCGATAAAAACCATAATATCAGACTGCATCCGTCTTCTCGTTGTAGGCAACCTCTTGGCGAGGAATGATTCGAACATTGAAGTCCCTAGGCTTCACAAACCAGTAAGCTGTTGTCTTCCAGGAGACATTTGGATTCGCTATGCTTCCATCGAGCTGGAAATCAAAGTCCCGGACAATCCGTGGGATCAGTTTACACATCTCGAGCATCGAAATGTGCCGCCCTATGCAGGTTCGAGAGCCCAGACCAAACTAATAATGCAGAGTCAGCAAAAAACAAGCGTCCTAGAGGTGGCTACGCCGGAAGGCTTACGGGCATCCAGTAGCGATTCATCAATGAAATCCTCTCCGCATCGTTGGACAGCCATCTCTCAGGATTGAAGCTGTCGGCATCCTCGCCGAAAACGCCTCGGTTCCGGTGCTGCACCCACGTATTTACCGATACAATCGTCTAAAAGTTTTGCAAATTAGTCAGGTGAGGAGAAAGCAACATAAGGAGAACTCACGCCTTCTGGAAAGAAAGTGCCGCTGATCGTAGCACCACCCTCTGGGACCACCCGCTCGAGGGGGAGACCCGTAGCAGGATGCATGCGCAGCGCCTCTTTGATCACAGCTTGCAGGTACGGCATGTCCTGGCTCTCTTTGAAGGTCGGCGACTTGGAAAGCCTTCCCTGCTCCTGGAACTCGAGAATTTCGGTCCGCAGCTTTTCCAAGCAGCGGGGAGTTTTAAGCAGATAGTACAGAGTCGCCGAGAGGCTGATCGCTGTCGTGTCAGAGCCGGCGATCATGTTGGAACCGCACCCGGTAAGGATGTGGAACTTTGTAAACCTAGCCGGGTCATCGGTATGCTGCCTCAAGAACTTGGAGACAAATGGCTCAGCGTGGTCCCCATCCACGGGGATGACCTTTGCCTCAGCTTTGTGCTGATCTATCTTTCTCTGTGTCATATTGTTGACGTACTGTGTCCCTACGCCGCTGTTTCCTTCAATGTAGTTTGCCAAACCAAACAGCGGGGGGTGAAGACTTGGGAATATTCCAACAAGCGCGGAGTAGGGGAAGCTCTGGTCAAGAGCTTTGATGAAGCCGGCAATATCCTCCCCTTTATCCAGAAATCCCAGTCGTTCCGCATATGTAATCTGCCCGATGACATCAAAAGCATAGCACTGGAACCAATGACCCATGTCAATAGCGATGCCGGCCTCGGAGACCTCGAGCAGCCTCTGGCTGAAGAGATCAGCGCACTCGTCCACGTAGGGCTCATAATGAACCAGGCTAGACATGGAGTATGTGCTCTGAAACAGTCTTCTGTGCTGCGCGTGGGTTTTTATGTGGCGCTCGTTGAAGAGGTTCCATGTTCCGGGAATGGTCCATGCATCGTACCATGAAGATTTTGCGAACTGGGTTCCATGGCCGAAGATGATTTTTGTCGCCTCGGGGTCATCGAAGCTGAAGCGATTTGGTCCGTAGCGAACAATGGGCCCTGGAGGGGTATTTTAGACTTTAATATAACGCCATCTTGCAAACTCGGACGAGCACGTACCGTATGTCTTGTGAAGCTCACAATTCTTTGTCTCAAAGTTTCCGGCATACACCCTTTTAGTATACCAGAAGTTGCTGAACCTGGCTAGGAACGGCCCGGGGACAGCCCGTGTGGATGAAAACAGTGACCGAACGATGGAGAGAAGTGCATAAAGAACCAAAGAAACGCCCCCAAGGGCGAGGGGGAGCATATAATGCATGACTGATCGCAAATCTAACAACGATTAACTTAGAACCAGGTCTTAATGGAAGACCCAGTGTGGGATAGGCGCTAGATTGTTCCTCCTCACCAAGAAGCACACGCGACAATGGTCTCTAGACGAGAGGACATCCAGAATAACAGCTGGGAAGTTGATCATACTTATAGCGAATACAATCATCAACCCCATTCCATTGAAATCTCGGTAAAGGTGCTTCCGGTAAGGCATTGGGGTACTTCCCGCGTCCGGAAATCCCGAGAAGAGAACAGCCGATCAACTGGGGTCATTGCGGGTCCAGGAAGAATGACTGGCCTGCGATCATCGTAGCCGTCCCGGCTAGATCTTTCAGATCGTCTCGGACATATCTGGCAGCCCATGAAATGCCGCTTACTAAACTCCAAGCTCTCTTTGGGCGGAGGCTCTCATCAATGGCGGTGCTTGCACCTGCGATGATCGATATATCTCAAACACTGCATGCATTCCGGCGAATGGGATTCGCTGGGTGACAAAATGCCTCAACTCGATTCGTTAAACCATGCAGATCTTGGCGTGTTTGGACGTCTTAGTTACATCTGTGCGGAGATAGCCTGTATACACGGCGAGCTATAATTGTCTTTTCGTGGTGATTCATGACATGTTGCATGCCTGCTGCTTGCATGACAGCACTGATTGACTCGCGGCTTGTCTACACTCCCGAGTGACCGAGACCAGAGAGCGAGTCGGTCTTGGGAAAATGCCTTGAAATGTACAAATCTTTACCCCTATAGAATTAATACTTCAAAGTGGTAAACAGAACTGTTCGTGGGTTGGGTTACAGGGTGACATTGCACTCCACGCACCGAAGCGAATGAGACGATGAGTTTTCAAGTTGATACAAATAGTCACTATAACCCCATATTTGCGTTCGGAGGTTACAAACGGCATGTTGATGCGCCACGTTTTTATGACATTCAGCCCAGAAGGAGATCGCATACTAAAGCGGAATCTCTACCTAAACGGTGCTAGAGCAAGTAGGAGCCCTTTGCTTGATTGGCGAATGCTGACTATGGATGAATAGCGCATCAGCGCGGCTATTCGTGCCGAGACCAGGCTTTGAGAACATCAGCGCTCATCAACACTCCATCCTCCGACTCCGCACCTCTCACGACACGCTTGGACGGCGACAAAGCATAGCCAGCAACCGATCTTGCCTGCGAGCAAGACAAGTTACGACCAAGGCAGTCCGAGGGCGACGCGTGAAAGCTCCGCTCCAACACATCTTCGGCTGAACCGGGATATATCTAAGGCCCCACACCAACTCCCCCAAGTCACGACACCCGCCAACATGACAACGTACTCGCCATTCCCTGCATACATATTTGGAGCGGCCTGCGTCAGTCGCGGCGTCATGGCCTCGCTCTGGCCCCGCGCGGAATACGACCATATGGGCCTGCCGCTCGAAGCTCCCGGTCCCGTGGAAGACGCGTCCTCAGGACTCGTGTCGCCCCTGATGTACTATAAGGGGATCCGTGAGATCTCCTACGGGGCGACAATGGTGGCTCTGCAGCAGCAAGGCCTCGACAGGGCTCTCACGACGTTTTTGGGGATCATCTCACTCGTCAGGTTTGGCGATGGGCTGGTGGTGTGGCTTCACGGAGGGCCAGAGCGAAGATACAGAGCTTGGGGGCACTGGATCACCGGTGCTGTCTTTGCGGGGTGGGTTTCTTGGCGGTGGACTCGCTGAATGGTTGTCAATTCAGCTCGGTCTGAAAAAGGGCAGTTGTCCGATAATTTGTATGTAACTAATTGTGTAGGTACTTAAAAAATTCCTCTTTCGTTATGGACTTAAAAATCTGGGCACAAGGGGCAGCAAAATGATGAAGAAAATGCCAGTTAAAAGTGTTCAAAGAATGCAAAAAGAATGCAAAAGAAGGTACAATGGTGGAATTTAACCACCTGTGATGGACGAACAGGGAATCGAACCCTGGACCACTCCCAATAGATGGGCTCAAGAGGCGAGAACATGCTAAGGGAGTATTATACCACTAAACCATTCGCCCAAGACTTGGTTCGTTGTAGACAGGACTGGAAAGAAAACTTTATGTAGCCACATGTGAGGGCCTTCTTCTTCGTGCCCTGTACGTCTGACGGCCCTTGAGGGGAGCGCAAAACTGCTTGCACAACCGTGACCTTCGCATGCAGATGGGCATCCTGGAGGCTAAAGATCTTGGTGGTTTTGAGACGAGTAATCTAATTTGCTTGAAGTGGTCGGCGCATCGGGTGGCATGTAAATTGTCAAGAAATGA
Source organism: Clonostachys chloroleuca (assembly GCA_037952775.1). NCBI lineage: Eukaryota > Fungi > Ascomycota > Sordariomycetes > Hypocreales > Bionectriaceae > Clonostachys > Clonostachys chloroleuca. The sequence continues at coordinate 10,910,432 of JBANAY010000004.1, forward strand.
CAGACCTCGGTCATGTCTTCTGGAATTCACAACCGTCGGGGAGCTTTTCGCAATGGTTGGCAAAGCCTGTGAGCTTAGTCAGCACATCCGAAGCGTACCGCAAGGGAAGGCTTATACCTGCGACAACTCAATGCGCCTCAGGTTAACGCTCACCAAAATTCCATTGTCTATTACTATTTTATTAATTTTATCCATTCTCATTCGCTCAAAAGGAGAAATTGATATAGATAGCATCAAAGAGAGAATCTGCCACAACCAGACGAGCTTGCCAGGCTTTACTTTTGAATTATGTTGGCGGCATATAGGGTAAGGTACCTAAGTAGCTGCCCACCTCGAGCTGTTCTCGGCATGACGTCCCATGAGCATCCCCACCAAAGCTCACGGACTCATCTTTTGGCGCCGAAACTGCACCTCGTCCGGCCGCGGCACAGTAGAAAACCAGCCAGCTCCCCCAGCCGACAAGGTTCCCTCATTGGCATCCAGTTCGGAGACAGAAGACGAGTTCAATTGAATCAGACACAAGATGAATTCTGCATTTGCGACGGCCCGACTGGGTCTCTCTGGCAGACAGCCAAAGGCGACATTGGTTTGTCGCCTTTCCCTCAGAACAGCCCCGGCCCAGCGCATGCACCGAGGGTTCGCCTCGACAAGAATTGTGCTTTCCGCCACCGCTGTAAAACACAATTCAAAGCTGTTTAGGGACGCGGATGCCGCCGTCGCTGATGTGAAAAGCGGATCCACCATCCTGAGCTCAGGCTTTGGCCTCTGTGGTGTTGCAGGTACGCCTTGTCCTGAGCGGACAGAAAACGGAGTACAGGGGAACCGCTAACAGAATGCCGTCAGATACCCTTATTTCCGCGCTGCACCGACGCGGCCCAGAGTCGCTCCATTCCCTCCGCGCCGTCTCCAATAATGCGGGTCAGGAAGGAAAGGGTGGCCTTGCTACCCTCACAAGCTCAGGCCAGGTCGACCGGCTTGTGCTCTCATACCTGGGAAACAACAAGGTTCTCGAGAAGAAATACTTATCCGGAGAACTTGCAATCGAGCTCTGCCCACAGGGAACTCTGGCCGAGAGAATCAGGGCGGCTGGAGCTGGCATCCCTGCATTCTTTACACCTACAGCAGCGCGTAAGTTTGGATTGTCTAGCGCCAATTGCGTATTTTGCTACGAGGAGCGAGAATGAAATATGCTGACTGTTGCGACCAGACACTCTTCTTCAAGAGGGAGAGATCCCCGTGCGGTTAGACAAGTCGGGGGCCGTCATCCAAGCCGGACGAAAGCGCGAGACAAGAGAGTTTGGAGGGCGAACGTTTCTGTTAGAGGAGAGTCTGCCTGGTGATGTTGCCATTATCAGGGCATGGAAGGCCGACAAGGAGGGCAACTGCGTTTTCAGGTATGTTAATCCATTCCTCCATGTTGGTGATTTTGGGTAAAAGGGGGCCGTTTTCTAACAATTGGCAATAGATACACCACAAAAGCTTTCGGGCCAATCATGGCCAAGGCTGCCAAGTTGACGATCGTGGAGGCGGAGCACATCGTTGAGGTCGGAGAGATCGACCCGAACCAGGTCGATTTGCCCGGAATCTTCGTCGATCGCATCGTGCCATCGACCGCCGACAAACAGATTGAGGTTTTGAAACTAAGAGAGGAGGGCGTGGATGCCAAGTCAGTCAGCCCAGCGCAGCAGAAGAGATTGAGGATCGCTGGCCGGGCTGCCAAGGAATTGAAGCATGGTTACTACGTCAATCTGGGTGTTGGTAAGTTTTCATTGACACACGGGGAACTACGGGGCCTTGCTAATCCAATTACTTCCTAGGTATCCCAACGCTCGCTGCTTCTCTGCTTCCATCTTCCCGCAAGGTCTGGATTCAGTCAGAAAACGGACTCCTTGGAATGGGTCCTTATCCCACCAAGGATCAAGTTGACCCGTAAGCGGCTCTCATGGTTCTGATTCTGGCTATCAGACTAACAGCGATATCTTGTTTGTAGTGACATCGTCAATGCCGGCAAAGAAACCGTCACTTTGGTGCCTGGTGCCTCCTGCTTCGACTCAGCCGAGTCCTTTGGGATGATCCGTGGTGGCCACGTCGATGTATCCATTCTGGGGGTAAGGACTTCATGCTTTTCTGGAACTCGAAATTTTGAGACTAATGATTTCTCTTTCTAGGCCCTGCAAGTAAGCGCGACAGGTGATCTAGCCAACTATATGATCCCCGGAAAGGTCTTCAAAGGCATGGGTGGCGCCATGGACTTGGTCGCCAACCCAGACAACACCAAGATTGTTGTTGCCACCGAGCACGTCGCTAAGGACGGATCATCCAAGATTGTCCAAGAATGCTCGCTGCCCCTGACAGGTGCTCGCGTCGTCAGCACCATCATTACTGATTTGGTCAGTTCCCCTCTCATTTTCCATCTTGGCTATTGTTTGCTAACTGGCTAAAATAGTGCGTGTTTGAAGTGAACCGTGCCAAGGGCGGCCTGACACTGACCGAGTTGGCGCCCGGTGTTACTGTTGACGAAGTGAGGAGTAAGACAGATGCTAGATTTGAGGTGCAATTGGATGAAGCCAACACCTACGAGTAATTAAGCGGCCGGAGATTTGTTGACCATGCTGTTGCATGACAATTGTACATAAAATGCTTTTAAACAGCCACTACATAAATTCTCTTCCACGACAGTTTGCTTGTAAGCCACTTTAGGCATCATTGAGACTGGTTGAAAATAATTGAAGACATGGAGTCATTATGTGTGTATATTCACTGACGAAACTCCTTAGACTACCCGTTCCGTGGGAGGCGGCTCATAGGCTGCCCACTTCAATCGCTCTTCAAACCAGCGCTGTCATGATGAATGACTGCTCTGATCAGTGCTGTCAGAATTTAAAATAAAGACTGTCTGAATAGATGTCGTCGTCTAGAGCAAGGACTGATTTGTCACTCTCTGGGATTAAGTCTCGCATTTCTTCCATCGACTCCAAGGCAACTTCGAGGCGGGCATTATAAACTACCCCTAAACTCAGTGCAAGCTGTCGCACTTCATCTTCGTCAAGTGCCGACTTGGCGTCCTTGATCGCATGGATCACGTCCTGAGCAATGTCCAAAGATCCCGGGAGATCATACCCATCCTTGAGAAGACCCCCAGTGTAGACAATCTTGGCGCGTACATCCAACCTCTCATTTTGGGAAGCAATCTTCTTGTCGATTCTGTTGTTCTGTCTGCTCGTTGTGTGGGAGTATGGTTTGGTTTGCAGCACCTCATTGCGAACTTGTTTCAATGCATCGTGAGCCCTTTTAAGGGCAACGAATGTCCCATGTACCGCCTTGAAATTCTCCGTGGAGGTGGAGGTGGGTGCGTGAGACAGTATCTTGTTCTTATGGACTACTTCCATGTTGGGCATTGTTGAGGCCATCGTACCAGTGCTGGGATCTGCAGATCCAACTTTGTAGAGCTGGATCAGAACTCATAATAAGTAGGGAAGTAGTAGGTATATATAATGATGGGCTGACTATGATTCATAAAGTCTTTATAGTAGCTTGTGTTGCCGGACACTTAGCAACAATGAGTCTTGAGCCTCTGATGGGAATGTGGATAAGGGACGAAACTTACAGAACAATGGGACTTATAAAGGCACTACTAAATTACAAAGACGGAAGTCTACGTATGCTTGTATTAAATCATATGCTTCCTGTGACTCCATGTTACTCGGGAAAGACGACGTGGCAAATGACAAAATAGTTGGATGAAAATGGAATGTGAATCACTGCCTTTATCATAATGAAGTCCAAGCTGTGTTTGACCTTGACATTGATGTTGTGTAGATATGAATGATTCGAGTTTCATTTGAGTTTCATCCTTATTAAACACAATCTCAAAGAGTCCCTTGCATGGAAACTATGAAGTATTGCTAGCAGTAGCGAAACAACGCAGACTCTTTGATGAAATCCCAATTTCCAATGAACTTCTCCGCAGCTGGACGAGGTAGGGTGCGATTCATCGAACAACCACATTCGCTCTCATCCGGATGAATCCTCTGTGGGTAAGATGTGGGTGGCGTCTGTGATTGAGACGCGGGTAAACCCTTGTACGCGAGATGCGCGCACGGGAAACGTCTGCAAGATATTGCTGAACATGGCCTCTGCAGAAGTGACTCGGCTGCCCGCTATGCGTAATTTCCGCCGGTTTCGGGGTACTCCTCTAGGAAACTTTCAACTCGTCCCTAACCACTACACAGTTTTCGAGATTGCCATAGCATAGTGTTGCGTCCGGGAGCGCCAGTCGGAAGATTTCAGCCGTTTCAAAGGTCGACCTGATGGCTCTGATCTGTTCGATTAGCCCCTTGACAATCTCGTAACATTTTTCGCGTTGAGCCTTATCCTGGAAAGTCACTTTTTCAAAGAAGGTATCTCAATAATCCTTCAACCAATGGAGGGAGTTCTCAATCTCATCGAGACTCTCAGAGGTGCCGGGAGTTATTTTCAATGTTTCGGCAATGTTCCTAAGAGCGTTGAGAGTTGAATCCAGCTTCCTGTATAATTGGCAGCAAAGTATGAACTCATCTCCATCGGGAGTGAGAGGAGAAAACGTCTCCTTCAATTCCTCAAGTGTCCATTCCATAGTGCAAGCTTAGCCAACGAGAGTTGTAGCGTTATCAGTACTCTGTATCTTGGTGGGTTGGTGGTATCGACGGGAGGCTGTTATATGCTGACTTTTTTTATGCTGTGACATAAGTTCTAGTCATCAAGGGAATGGCGCTCATATATAATGATTGACCAAGTGTAGTTTATGGACATCACTATCACTGTTGTTCGCTGTTACTGAACGATGAGTGCTGTTGTCGTTTCATAAGACAATACTTTTAGTTGCCGGACAGGGAGCACTCTATCATATACTAATAGATACAAACAGACAGAAGTCTACATATATGTACACAAAATGAACGAACTATGTCATTGACTTTTTGAACAGGGAGATGGGACGAGGAGAATGATAATTGGTTGCACTATACTAAGAGATTGTCTAGCTAGAGGCAATATCATCATCTATAGACGCCTGAACATGCATCATTCCTCAAAGAACGCATGTCATCTCACACACGTTCTCGAATCACGAGAAAGATCCTTGAGTTTTGAACTAGGTTTCCGCACACCCTCTGTTATGTCATTGGCGCGAGGCTGGAAACGAACCAACCTCACTCCACCTCCTTTTCCATCTCAACGAAGCAGAGACCTTCCGGGAGTGCTCTACCGTTGATGGCAGCAACAGGGAAAGGGCTCAGCTCACCAGTCTTCTTATATCCCCGCCGGCCGTACCACTCAATAAGGGGCCCCCGGGTCGAGAGAGCATTGAGCCCCATGATCTTCACGCCCCATGTCTGGCGGCTGTACAACTCCGCATGCTCGAGGACCTTGCGTCCGATCCCACCCCGATGACTCTTCTGGTCCACGGCGACCCACGAGACTCGAGCCACGTTCTCGCCGTGCTTGGAGACGGCGACGCAGCCTAGATACTTGTTCTCGTTGTTGGAGGCGATGAGAACCTCGCTGGCGGGGCTGCTGATCCTCTCCTTGACTTCGTTGACGTCCATGGTGAAGACTGCTGCGAGATCAGCGAGGCCGACCCAGCCCTCCCTCGTGTCCTCGGCGCGGAAGGCGGCTTGGATCAGTTCCTTGAGAGGCTCGGCGTCCTCGAGCGTTGCGACGCGGAAGTTGAGTTGGTTGTCAGACATGATGGCGGTTGAGGGGAGTGATGATTCGGTTATGGCTAAGAAAGATGAGGTCTAATGATAGATGATGTATATAGAGATATAAGTGCTACTTTGGGTAAATTTCGTGCATCGAGGCGGCGGATATGCCTCAATTTAATGTACCGGTAGTTGGCAAACACCTTCCTGTTTCTTGTGAGTGATGCCGCTATTTCCGGGCTTAACAGGCGATAAATGCGCCAAAAGGTCGCGGTTAGGGCGTCAATGGCACGATTACAGCGCCTGCCACACATTTCCGGCGGCTCTGGAGGGCGTCAGATCTGCCAAGGCTTTTGCGCCCTTTGAGATAGAGGATCTTGACATCTGATGACACCATCCTTCGTGATATTTTGGTTGTATTTATCTTCTATCAGCATATACTTCTACTTGATTTTGATTGGTAATGTTACAGCTTGGCTTCCCGTGCCGCGGCGAAGTTCGATCCGCCCATGGCCTCGACAATGCTGTCGATGGTCTTAAGGATCCATTCGCCTCCCTCGTCCGTCGCGAGCCACCTCACCGCGTCCTCGCTCTCCCCCTCGGGGTCCGCCTTGAACGAGCCGTCGTCGAGCGTCTTCCGGAGCCCAAAGACGTGCGACAGCACCTGGGGCCCCACGCCCGTCTGCGCCCTCAGGCACGAGATGGCGACCAGCGAGGTGTGAACCCTGCCGACGCTGGCGAGCGCCCCCGTTCCGACTGCGGCGGGTCGGAGAGCAGGCCGGCGTAGTTGTGGTTCAGGATGAAGACAGGCAGGTCCGGGTGCGCGAGGCCCAGCTTCTCGTAGAGCTTATCCTCGAAGGGCTGGTACACCGAGTCCCAGAGACGCCTGCCGCGGGCGAGACCGTCCGTCACGTTCTCGGGGGTGGACTGCCGGCTCGGCGTCGTGGCCAGCTGCGCGGTGACGGACTTTGGGAGGGAAGCGTGGAAGGCGTTGAGGCAGTTGATTGAGCGGGGGATGCCGTTGAAGCTGATGCATTTGAGGCCGACCTCCCTCATGAACTCGGCCGCTCGCACGTCGCTCTTGGGCTGCTGCGCCGAGGCGACGCCGTGGAGGATGGGAAGCGCATCGGGGGCGTTGAGCGAGAAGGTCGTTGCGGTCTGGAGTGTCCGGTCACGTCAGCGTATTGACCAATTGATGGTAGTCCAGGTAGACTCCGGGAAGACATTGTACTGAGCGACTCACAGAGATTGCTAGCCACGATCTGGGGCTGAGGTTCTTCTTGGAGGCGTCCTGGGCGATGGACTGGAAGAGCTCCTTTGCGTGGGATGGGGCTGGGAGGGGGCCCGGGCGCGAGAAGGGCGCGTTGATGAGCGCTTTGAGGGACGGCGACAGCTTGGACATTGCGGAAGATCTTTGCCTGGTTTCTGATCAGAGCAGCCGAACGTCCAGGACGAGCTGGGCGATCACGCACAGTCGCCATCATTTAAGAAGGCCATTTCTCGGGATTCCTGCTCGGACACAGAAATAGAGGCCGCGATTTTTCCCCACGGCATTCCCATGACTCTGAAGCACGTCAGTCCACGCAGAGTGGAGGTCGCAGGGAGCAGCGCGTTTCCACTTCTCCGAGCCAAGCCCAGAGCAAGCGCAGTCCGTGTCGGGCGGGGCTGGCCACTTACTTTTGGGATCCGTGAGTAGCCATAACCAGGAGGGGTATCCCGTTGGTCGCGTCGCTCGATTGTCGAGTTGTGATGTTCAAGTCAAGTGTCGAGTGAAGTTTGGAAAGATGCCTTCAAAAGAACCCTTTTGGTTGGGGTGAGTTCAGTGCTGCTATCCACTTTTTCAAGCACTGGGAGATGGCTGACAGGTTCTGGAATACAGGGGGGCCGCTGCCTGTATGAGCGTGTGCTTCAGTGAGTAAAGCCCCTGAAGTTCTTGTTGGGACAGCGCTGAACAGATGGGAACAGCACACCCGCTGGATCAGACCAAATAGTGAGTGTTCGTTGTTATGGTCTTTACTAGGCTCTTGCTAATCTTATCAATCAGCCGGATGCAAGTCCTTAAATCACAAGAGTCCATGTTCAGTTTGATCGTCCGTTCTGCTGGTCGAGATGGTAGGTGATGGACATAGGTAGACACGCACTGAATCCAATGGCTGACGAGTGCCATGAAGGTATCCCTTCCCTCTGGACTGGACTTTCCGGTTCAATCCTTAGACAAGGAAGTTATTCTACAGCACGATTCGGTATTCACACCGTCCTATCGCAGCGTGTCATGGAGTACACGGGTCAAAAGAGGCTGTCACTGGGCTCCAATATCGCCTGTGCGGGTGTAGCTGGTGGCATCGCAGGTGTAGTCGGCAATCCAGCCGAGGTTGTTCTGGTCAGAATGTGCGCAGATGGCGCCAAGCCACTCTCGCAGAGATTTGGATACTCAAATGCCATCGAGGCCCTGTGGAGAATAATCCGCGAGGAAGGAGTGCAGGTATTTGGGAAGGGCCTCAGTGCCAACATCACGAGGAGCGTGCTCATGAGTAAGTGTGCAGCCTGTTGATTTGCCTGTGATTGGGCTGAGCTAACTAGGGAACAGACGTATCTCAAATCGCAACGTGAGGGACCCAGGTCTAGGAAATGGGATTATTACTAACTCCACATGCAGATACTCTTCTGCAAAGCAATACCTCGTCTCGCACATGGGTCTGGCTGACGATATCAAGACTCATGCGGCGGCATCCCTTGCTGCCGGGACCATGGCAACGACGCTGTGCGCACCTGCCGATGTGATCAAGAGCAGGCTGCAGTCGAGCGCCGGAAAAGAGGTCGGTACCCGAAAACGAGAGAAATCTCTTCCATGCATCGTGACTGACGGAATTTGCAGGGCCTGGGCGCAGTTCTTCGATCAGGGCTGCGCGAGGAGGGTGCCTTGTTCCTGATGAAGGGGTGGACTCCGGCGTGGCTGAGATTAACGTAAGTAAACCGCCCGGCCACACAACAATTCTTCCCGTGACACATTGTTTGACTTTTTTCGGGCGGAATTTAGACCCCACACTGTCCTCACATTCGTCTTCATGGAAAAGCTTCGACAGCTGACGACAATCGGGATCCCGTGGCTGCACACCCGCCAGATCGGGAGGGAGGAGGAACAGGTCCTCAGGTAATCCTGGTTATAGATAAGGGTTTGAATTGTTTTCCTTTCTTTTGCTTTGTTGGAGTTATTCCATAGGTATATTATTATACAGATGCCAAATAAACCAGTGGGTAGTAGTTGTTGCTCTCTCGCGGCATCGAGCTTTGCCTTTTCAAACATCCCGGTGTGGCACTGAGTGATATGACGGGCCGGGTAATCGGCAACAAGTACCAAGAGTACTCTGTCAAAGTAGCTGTTAAGCTTTTCATATACCTCCATAGCCACAGAGTTAATGTTTCTTATTGCTAAAAGCTGCTCGATGTTCTACAACTACCACCTGCTAATTTCATTATCACCACCGGTCTTCGCGCGATGCTGATAATGGCATTCTTCTATTTGTAAGGGTCTATTGGATTAAAGACGATTTATTCATCGACAAAATCCCTTTTGTACTTGCATCTTCCCTGTATGAATGTTGGTGTTGTTGAAGCGCATATACCCACGGACATTGTCGTCCGGCAGCCACAAACTATAAGCCATGCATGACCTTTCCCGCGGGAAACAAAGAGTAGAGTTCGCAATGTTCGAAGTAACAAAAAGTTGTTTCCTAGTGGCTCTCACGAAAAAAATTCGTTGCCATCGGGTTGGTACAACGATAGAAGCCATAAAACCATTGTCGCCCTTCCAGCCCTGTCCCTTAGGTTCTTCCCCAGACACTCTTCCCATACTCTCACCATATTCTTCAGAACGGAGTTTATGTCTCATAGACTTCACTTCCATCAATGAATTTCCCAATATTCTACGCCCGAAACGGTCAGTGTCATCGTCAGTCCAGGACCTGCTTGGCAAAAGTCTAACTGCAATTCGACAGCTAACCAACTCTCCTGACGTTGAATACGACTGATCCTAAAACAACCCGAACATCGTCCGTTGTTTGAACGTTGTCTCTCATCCAACCGATCCGAAGAGCCTCACCATCCCAGCAACAGATCACATCCACCCCTTTCGTGGCCATGGATACATTCGACGATCCAGCAGCCCAGGATAGACTCGACTATTTAGAAGCCCGGAAGGCATTCAGAGATCCAAAAGCCCACCCCCGACCCTGCCCCTCGATGCTGATGTCCTTCACGATCGGCCAGATCCATCTCGACAGGGTCAGATGCGAGATGAGGTCCCTCGAACTCCTGTTCGACCGGATCCTCCTGGCGACCCACCCCTTCATCGTCTTCCAAGCCGAAAACACTGAGTGGCATCTACTCTGGACCCCGAGACCGATCCCGTCTACGGCACCGTGGCCAGATCCTTCATCCGCCGCCTGCAGACCTGGGTCGCCACCCCGCCCTGGCAGAGGACTGAGGTGGTCAGCGCAGCAGAGATCGTCACGCTCTCGACGCATTGGAAGCATTTCAAGGTCTTTGAGGGCAAGGTGAAAAAGGTTTTGAAGCGCGAAGAAGAGAGGGCGCTGGCCAGGAGCGAGTGGTTCGGGAGCCCGGGGGTGAAGCGCGTCCTGATCAGGCAGATCCGTGGCAGGAGGAGCCGTCTGCGCAAATGTGTTTCGGTCGACGAGGTCTAAAGTTTGTCGGATGCTTGTTGGATCAAGAGTATGGGAGTCATAGTTAGCTCGAGTAATTTCTTTGAGAACAAATGAATGTACAAATGAAATCTGACTGTTATTAAGAGAAAGGTTTTCTAGATCAGATCGATGGTGATATATTTGTTCGACACTCTTTGATCGAAGTTACCGGTCGGGGTTAACGCATACTCCGAGAGCCACGCAAACCACGATATATATGGTTCACGGTGACTCTCAAATAACCTGACAGCGAATGAGCTCTTTAGGAAAGAGTTTTAGATTTGTATCCTTTTGATTGGCCACGGGAGGTTCTCGGGCGTGCCCAAGCGCCCTCTCTTGGCAACTTGGCAACTTGGCGTCTGGGGGAAACTCGGCAGGGTATCCGACTCGACCTCCAATGATCTTTGAATGGTTAGTGAACTTCCAACATCACTTGCGGAGAGAGATGCTGAGGATAGCTTAAAAGCTGGGTGATGCCCAAAGTTGAGGGTTGCGCGTTGAAAAGAAGGGCTAGTCGTTGGTCAAGTCACATAACACTCGCCCGCTATCGAGAATGAAACGGACTTTGGCTTAGGTAGGTAATTACCTAATTAGTCGTTGCTGTTAAGCTTACATGCAAACCTCCGGTAAACCGCCTTTGCAAAACGAGTCTGCAGTAGTGCTCTGGGGAAACTAGTGAGACGCCAACGGAAATTGCCACAAACTCCAGTTACCAATATATCAGAAGTCCCAGATGCGGGAATCAATCCACAACGTGGTCCTCTTGCAGCTCGTCGGGCTGAGCACTCAGGGTTGTAGGACTCTGGCTCTGATTCGGACCATGATCAAGCAGCCATTTGGCACACTGTCTTCTCCCATCTCGCTCAATCCCAAACGCACGTGGCACCATCTTGTACCCCGATTACGAGCGTGTCAGGGAAGTGGATCACACCCTTAACGCAACCCCAGGCCAAGATAGCCCCTTTGCATCCTCATCAGCCATTGGCCTCGCGCGCCGTCCTAACCGAGTTTTGGTTCCCTTTCTAACCCCATGCGACCCTAATGTTGTATCCTACTATCTTCCCCTCAGTCCCCCACCCATCTCTCCTCCGCAATCGCTAGACCTCGCTGTCGCCGGCCTCCAGATTTGAGCCCGACGCCTTGCTGGTTGCGTCCACTACCCCAGGTTTCCACCGCCAGTTTGTCCCCGCGCTCGACCCCCGCGATCCTGGAGCAGTTTTTTCCCCACTGGTCTCTCAGCCAGCCCATCACGGATTGTCATTATAAATACCTAGGTCAGCCAGGTAGGATTGTCATTCCATCTCGCTCTCCAACAACCCATCCCAATCTCCTCGCAGAGTAACCCTTGACCTCCCTCTTCTGCCACCCCTGCTTCAGTCCGTCATCTCGCAATGGGAGCCTCCACCGACAGTAAGCGCGAACCGATTGGTAGCGATACCAAGGACGGCGCCAATGTTGCGCACGTCAATAGTGTCCTCGAGTATGAGAAGCCCTCTCAGACTGCGGAGCGCGACTGGACCGGCACGGTCAAGAAGACAGACCCGGAAGAGATCGCCCTGGTGAGAAAACTGGACATCTGGATCATGGTACGTTTTTCCCATGCTGCGAATTCGCTGCCTCGGTCCATGCTGATTGTTGTTTCCAAGCCTTGCCTCTGTTTCATGTACTTCCTCAACTATGTCGACCGAAACGCGATCGCTCAAGCCCGCCTGAACAACTTGGAGAAGGACCTGAACATGAAAGGGTCCGAGTTCAACACGACCGTGTCAATGTGAGTAGCGCGTCTAGCATCACTCAAACCTCACGAAGAGCAACCGTGCTCGTCTCAATACACTTGATTTCAGGGAACCCCTTGCTGTCAGGCGTCGCTAATCAGCCTCACAGCCTCTTTGTCGGCTACGTCTTGATGCAAGTGCCCAGCAACATGTTGATCACAAAGGTCAAGCCTGGACCTTACATGTCTGCCTGGATGCTTGTTTGGGCTGCGGTATCCGGTGCGTATTGTGATGTCTAGGGAACCATACCGTGATCCCAGACAGCTAACTTCATTCTGCTCAGCATGCACGGCTCTTGTCAAGAACTACGTTGGCCTCCTCGTCTGCCGATTCTTCCTCGGTATCACTGAGGCACCCGTAAGCAAACTTCAACTGTCTTGAGAGGCATCTCTGACTGACGGCTCGCAGTTCTATCCCGGTGCTACCTATATGCTCTCCATCTTCTACACCCGCAAAGGTGAGTTGCCCCATCTTCGTCGCCATCCAAATATTGCAATATCCACAGGGCTGATTCTTGTCTGATTCACAGAGGTTGCTACCCGGATCGCCTTACTCTACTGCGCTCAAATTCTCGCAACCGGCCTCTCTGGCCTCATCGCTGCTGGTGTCTTCCAAATGGACGGTGTGAAGGGACTCTCAGGATGGCGATGGTAAGACCAAGCAGCGTTAACCCTCCCACATGCGCCCTCGTACTAATTATGGAATGTCATTAGGTTGTTCCTCATCGAGGGTGTCGTCACTGCAGGCGTCGCCATCATCGGCTTCTTCATGTTGCCAAACACCCCCTGACAACTTGGTGGTTGACCGAACGTGAGAAAGAGTTGGCACACTCCCGCATGGAGCGCGACAAGATTTCCGATGCCGATGAGAACGAGGCCTCCGCCTGGCAGGGTCTGAAGCAGGCTGCCTCCGACAAGAGGACCTGGCTCTTTTGCTTGATGCAGAACTTCCACCTGAGCGCCTGTTCATTCGTAAGTTTTCATCGTGTTTGAGTGATTAAAAAGATGTACAATTCGCTAACTTGATTCTAGAACTCTTTCTTTCCAACGTAAGCACACTTCGCCCTTGAAGAATGGAAGCGCAAATCACTAACTCTTCGTGCCATTAGTGTCGTGAAGACTTTAGGATTCAACACAACCATCACCCTCGTCTTGACTTGCCCTCCCTTCATCTTCGCGGGCGCCGCCGGTATCCTTGTCGGCTGGAGCTCAGGTAGATTCCACGAGCGTACATGGCACATCACAGGAGGTCTCGCCATCTCCGTTGTTGGCTTCGTGCTGGCCGCTGCTACGCTGAACACTCCCGCTCGCTATATTGCCTGCTTCATCTTCGCGATGGGAGCATACTCAGTCAACTCCGTCATCATCGGATGGGCCTCGTCAACACTCTGCCAGACTAAGGAGAAGAAAGCAGTACGTGGATCACCAGCATCATACAATTTCCTCGCAGGTTTCGCTAACTTCCCATCGCTGCTAGGTTGTCCTTGCCATGACCAACGTTGGCGGTCAGGTATGTATCCCTCGTCCGCCATCTGCCCTTCAGCAGCTAACCCTTCTGTGCAGATTGGCTACATCTACGGTGCCTACCTCTGGCCAAGTAGCGACTCTCCCCGCTACGGAATTGGCTTCGGCGCATCCGCCGGCTTTGCCCTGCTCTCCATCGTCTGCGCCTGGATCATCCGCTTCATGCTGGTCAAGGAGAACAGGAAGATCAGGGCCTCCAGCACTGAGCACGTCAACCTCTACGGATACTAAAGAGTTTTTGGAAATACTGGTGGCTGTTCGGTAGTGGCTGTGATTCTGGGTTAGCAAAATTCTGAATATCAATAAAAAGTCGAACTGTTTCCGTCAAAAAGAAGGCCTTCTCTTCCACAGCCAACCAAGGCGCTCGGCACTCTGCTATTTAATTCGTCTGTAGAGTAGTCGCCTCGCTCTCTTCATACGTCAGAGAAATTACGTATTGAGTGAAACCGGAATGACGGTTTATCTCACCTTTTCTTTGCAGAGTTGCTTCATTTGATGCACCGCCTTTGAGAGGAGACAGCTGCATAAAAAACCAGTCTCCGTTCAGCGACCTTCTCAACTACTGGAGATACTCAGGCCCGGATCCTTGGCAACCGTGCGAAACTTAGTGCAATTGGATTATTCAAGTTTCAAGCCACCCCAAAATCTTCATTACCTACCACTTGTGGCTTGATGTGAGCCTAGGGCTGATACCGCAATTGACTTAAACACACCTGCAAAGGTCAGTCTCAGACAGACAGCTAAAAACTCATACGCATCCACACAAGGGACTGAGATGCCCGGAACAGCGATCACGTTCACATGTAGGTGTCAACGTGTGTTTTTGAAGAAGGCCGGTGCGCGTAAGCGAAAGATTTGAGAGTAGCCGAGTTATTTAAATTCAACTTATATTCCTAGATAGGTAGAAAAAAATTGATATCTCGGGCGTCAGGAGGGCAGAAGTACAAGTGGATCGCTGGTGACAACCAGCACATGGTTAATGCATACATGTCCTGGGCCTTCTTTATCTCAATGGCCTCTCTGTCTTCGTATTTGAACGCCATAATGTATTTTGTACCCGAACGTGTTGCGACGGTCACATTTTTTAATTTGTATATGTGTATGGTCCGGAGTCAACGGCCAGCTCAATACAAGCGAGGTTTGGATTCTTGGACACTACCTAAACTGATATAACAAAAGTTTGCGACTACCCCTACCACAATACCACCCACCTATTCAAACTACATAATTTCAAATGCGTATTTCACAGCTAAATTAGCTTTAATTTTAAAAAGAACTATATTACTAGATAGCCTGAATCTTAGCGGTTAATATTTTATATACTAACCCCGTGCCCGGATAACTGCATACAGCTGATTTGATAGTAACTCAAGTAGGCCCTGAATCTTATACTAGGGGATATCCCTCTATATTTGATCAATATATTTAGTGAATATTACTCTATTATATCTGTTATCCTTAAGATTATAAAGGTAAGGGTATTACTTTTATAACTACCTCTTTAGAAGGCTTTAAATATTCTTAATTAGACTTAAATCCGGGGAGTAAGGAGACTACTCTAATAGCTTAATCTTATACTCAGCTAGCTATACTATTAAGCTCTTAGCTGTATAAATTCGAGTATTATCTTACTAGAATCTTCTGAATTTATTATAAATTAGAAGAAGATCTTTCTAGAGAGCTTTTTAATAGCTCTAAGTACTATAGTCTTAGTAAGATATATTTAGATTATAGGTTATAGATATAAGGGATATCTAGCTTTCTAATTAGATTCCTCCCTAATATATCTAAGAAATTATAGGATTATTATAATTTATTAGATTAATAAATTCTTAATTATATTTCTTATAAGAATATTAGAAAATAAAAAGATTAGAGTTATTAGATTTATTCTATATTAAAACTTTATCTAAGTTAATTATCTAGACTAGTTAGTAATACTATAACCCCTTAATCTTTAAAAGTATATATTATAACTAATTCTTTAATATCTATAAGCTAAGCTTATACCTAATAAAGCTAAATTTAAATATATTCAGCAGTAAGTTTTAGTCTTTTTATTACTTTCTATTTATATTAGAAATACTATTAAATAATATATCTAATTATCCGGCTTAAGACTCTGCTTCCTACTTTATTAGTTAAGGTATCCTATATAATCTTACAATCTTTATAGACTATATAAATTATATATTGCTCCTCTGCCTTTATAAGTATCTTAGACCGCCCGGATCTTAGCTTATAATTAATAGTGCTAATTACCTTGAACCTCTTCTTAAGGGCTAGGACTATAGTATATATAGTCTTAAACTCCTTTGTAATAGCGTGTACAGACCTACCTGCAGCTAATTGCCCTAATATAGCTCCTTTTGCTTCAGGAGAAAATTAGCAGCCTTGATAGCGATTTCCGGATATTTCAATACCAAAGCGATGTATTTTAATGAAAAATTGGCTATATTATAGAGGGTTGAAGAGGAGGGGTTGGTCGCGACCGTGTCGGGGCTAAAACGCGGTCGCGTCGGGTGGTCGCAAACTTTTGGCCACTAACTGTACCTACAGTGGGGAGACAAAAGTTTCGTGTAATTTCCCCACACACACGCTAAGACGCGATTTTCGCGTTCGTAACAAGACAACCCTTTCAAGTTTACAAGCCAATTGCACAGCCAATATGCCTTCCCGACGTCCGGAAAAAAACTATAGCCCTCACAAGCGAGGTAGAATTATGCAAATGGTTGAATTAGGCTATACAGCTAAGGAGGTTGCGGAGAAAGAGCGAGTTAACCCGCGTACCGCGTACGGTATCGCATCACGCTATCGGGTGCAAAAGAGAGGCCAGTCTCGCGACCGGTCTGGCTGCCCAACCAAGATCTCAGAGAGAGAAAAAAGGCATATAATGAGGTTAATTGAAGCTGACCCTTTTATCCGTAATGAGGATATCTGCCGCCAGGCGCGGCTAAGCTGCTGTACGAGGACTTTAACACGCTGGTTGCGATCTGAGGGTATACAACACGTTTATGCACTTCGGCGGCCGAAGTTGACTACAACACAGGCCCAGCTTAGGCTTGAATTTGCTCAGGGGCTTATAAATAAGCCAATTTCGTGGTGGATGAGTGTTATTTTTACTGATGAATCTACCGTGGCTCGTGGCGAGGGTGAGAAGGTGAAGTGGGTGTTCTGCTGTCGTGTAAGTTAAAGCACCTTCTCTTTCAACCGCGATTATTCAACGCTCATATATCCGTAGGGAGAGAAATTGCTACCCAAGAATATGCAGCCAAAGACGAAGCCAACGAGGCATTCGCAGATGTTCTGGGGTGCTATTGTCGGCCGCAATCGCAGCTCGCTCTTCCCCTTGCTCGGGGATCCCGACTCTGCAAGAGGTGGTATTACAGCTCGCCGTATCCTATCCTGCTTGCAAGAGCAGCTTCCAACGATTGCAGAACCAGGCATGATATACGTTCAAGATAACACTCCTACACACACAGCCCGTATAGTTAGGAACTGGCTTCATAGCTTCGCTCAAGAGAACGGGCTTGAGCTGTTGGACTGGCCTCCTTACTCCCCTGATCTTAACCCTATTGAAAATCTATGGAAGACCCTTAAAGAGAGGATTTGCAAGCGTTATCCGGAGCTCTCGGAGATGCCGAAGAACGATGAGTCATTGCAATGGCTGTGCGAGGCAGCTGTTGAGATCTGGGAAGAGATTGAGTCGTCGATGATAAAGAACTTGGTTAGGTCAATGCGTCGCAGGTTAGCCGCAGTTATTGCTGCACACGGATGGTATACCAAATATTAAATATATCATTAGAATCGCAAGCTTCTAGAGAATATCCGCCTTCAAACCTGAATTAAAAATATTCATAATTAGCTGTATAATTGGGCTTCAAAGTTGGCTGTAATATTGGGTATTGTTGGTGTTGTGGGGCATTACACGAAACTTCTGTCACCTGACTGTACAAGATTAACTGCGCTAAATCTAGATACAGCGATAGGGTCCAAAGTGTCCTCGGAGGAGCTATTAATCTACAATGGACCAAGAGTTCGAAGCGTTAGCAGCCAACGCGATATCATGTTAGAACTTGGTCTGAGGGCTTGCGTTAGCTACTTGCATTTGCATGGACTCATAAGCTTAGCCCCCCTTTTGATTGCAGATGCCACGGACCGCACGCTTACGCAGACATATCATCTTCTTGCCGTTTTAATCAGCGAAATGGAAGTTCCCACCCTGAGCCATATAAGTATATAGATACCAGAAGCAAGGGGTAACAGAAAGAGAGGCTTACATGAAGGACTTCCTAGCAGGCACAGGTGGCCGGTGGCAAGAGAATTTGTGCGAAACAGAGTATTATTACTCTTAGTACTTACTATCACTTATCAAAAGGCACCGGTGGCTAGGCTCTATGAGTGTCGATCAGCCTTCCACACTGATGGACAGCTGTTGATGGCTGAATCTCAATGGCGGCCTGCCTAGGTATCTATCGAAGCCGCGCCGGTTAAGGATTCTTCCGAGAGGGTCCCCGGAGGCTGCCCGCCTTCAGCGGAACTCGACCGCTCGCTCGGCTTGCAACGGGTTTAGTGCCCCAGAATTACTTAGCGACCGATTACGGCGGCTCGAATGCTAAAGGCCTCCTCTTCGAGTGAATTCCAGCCTTTGCGACCACATAAACGTGCCCTTCACTCGCTTGGGACAGCCGTTCGCCCCTTGTCACCTATCATGTCCGCCGAAATCAGCGCCGAGCAACTAGATGAGATATACGCCTTCGCCATCCAACTCGGCAAGGATGCTGGCAAGATGCTCATGGACGCCGCGGCGGTCCGCATAAGCAGCGCGCCCGGCCAAGGCCAGCAGGCGTTTGAAGACAAGGACAATGCGGTGGATATCGTCACCAAAACCGATACCGGTAATCACATAGCCTACGCTGGTCATCCTTGTTGCTCTTGTGGTTAGCTAATCCGTTCCCTCCCAGATGTCGAGGCTTTCATTCACAGTTCGATATCTAAGAAGTACCCCGACCACAAGTATGTCGCATTCCCTGATGACTGTCGTCCAGAGTGAACACGAAACTTATTGCGATTTGGAACGTGTCTAGGTTCATCGGCGAGGAGACATACTCGGCCGGCTCCTCCAAGGACTATCTCATCACCCCGGACCACCCGACCTGGTGCGTAGACCCCCTCGACGGCACGGTCAACTACACCCACCTGTTTCCAATGTTCTGCGTCTCCATCGCCTTCATCGTGTCTGGGAACCCCGTCATTGGCGTCATCTACGCGCCCTTCCTCAACCAGCTCTTCACCTCATGCAAGGGCAAGGGCGCCTGGCTCAACGAGACGCAGAGCCTGCCCTTGGTCAAAGCGGTGCCCATCCCGGCCAATGCCCCCAAGGGGTGTGTTTTCAGCTGCGAGTGGGGCAAGGACAGACGGGATCCGGACTCGGAGAAAGGGAAAGGGGGAAACTTGGGCCGCAAGGTCGAGAGCTTCGTTAATATGGCGGTAGAGATTGGCGGACGTGGCGGGAAAGGTGGCATGGTGCACGGCGTCAGAAGTTTGGGCAGGTAAGTCCGATCTCATGGTCGAAGAGTCATGCTCGGTACAAAGCTGGGTACCAAGGACAGAGATAGAAGCTGACGGGTGATTAAGTGCCACGCTCGATCTGGCGTACACAGCCATGGGCGCCTTTGACATCTGGTGGGAAGGCGGTTGCTGGGAATGGGACGTGGCAGCCGGCATCGCTCTCCTTCAGGAGGCTGGTGGTTTAGTCACCACGGCCAACCCACCCTCTGATCCCGTAACAGCAGAGATCATCACAGATGTGAGATTAGGAAGCAGGCTATATCTAGCCATAAGGTATGTCCAGGCCTTCGCTGTACGCTTGTTTGAAGTGAACTCACTGGTTAACTTATGTATGCAGACCAGCAGGACCATCCGCTTCGGAGACGGGACGACAAGGCCAAGAAAGGTTAGTGAGGGAAGTTTGGAAGCGTGTCCGTGACCTGGACTACACCCGCCCAGGAGCTTGACAGGTCACAGTATTGAAGAAGAAATAAGACCGGTGAAGAGGGTGAACGGGACTTGAGGATATTTACACACACATAGAACATAGACATTACACTGTTGGGAGCAGATATCTCAGAATAAATCAAATTAAACTCCATTATTACCCTTCCCATTATCACCATTCCCAGAATTATTACTCCCATTATTGCTTTTCCCATTATCACTTTTCCCATTATTGCTATTAGATAGCCCTTAAAGCAGCGAAATAAAAGACAAAGAAATCAAATAACAAATCTATTGAGTTTCACGTTAGGTTCAATCTTCTTACGGAGAGAAAAAGGAGAATTCTTCGACTGGGCTCTTACCAGAACGCGCACAAACGGATAGAGCCTGATCATAATCGGCCATCAGGTCCACAGTACTCCCCCAATAAGTAGAATAACAGAAGTGCGAACGGATCTGTCTCAAGATTGTTGCCTCTGAGAACAACATGGCTGGAAGCGGACTACGCGCGGTTGGGCCTGTTTCTGGACTCGCGCCAAGGTGAGACGCACTGGATGTCCTGCGGATCGATACTTGCCAGGATCTGGGCCTCATCGTACCCATCGCTTCGAAACTGGTCCGTAGTGTCCCTCTTCTCCTTCTCACATTCAGCCTCCCTTTCTGCCTCTATCGCTGGGTACCCTTCGTCCTCCTAGTCCGAATAGGGAGATGACGCTGTTTCTACAATCTCAAACAAAAACTCGATATCGGCAATGATCTTCCGATGGGACTTTCGCGAAGAATTGGCACCTCTCGCCCAAATGTGTGCGTCGGGGCTGCCCAGTCTGAACGCGATCCTGACCTTGCGGTTGTAAGCCGCCTCGGAGTACGGGCTCCATAGAGTGTAATAGACTGTATCCCAAAATTGACCCATTCGCAAGCCTTCTACTAGAACAGCCTTTTCTAGGATGCTAGGAGTATGCCAGTCCTGATGCGGATGAACGAGCCCGACTTTGCGGGCAGGGGGTTGAGTGATGAGCATGCGTCTCCAACTAGCGCGCTTATAGGTGAACTGGTCGTGCAGGGATTTGCGTTTGTACTTGTTGATACCGAGTCCCGTCTTCCGCAGGATCTTGCGTTTATACTTGGTAATACTCATTCCTGTCTTCAGCAGTTTTTTGATATCAAACATGTCTTCTAGGTTTGTCCCCATTCTGGTGCATTCAAAGTTAAGGGGTACTTGGACTAGGGCGCCGAAATGTTGTGACAGGAGGGGGTTGAGACGGAATGAGACTTCGGCGTCAGGATCAGACATGGTGGTTTTTAGATCAGGCGCGAAGAAAAGCGCACGCTGTAGAGCCGGGGAAGTGTCGATATGGTTTTTCCACGCTCTGCAGACAAGGGGGGCGGACGCAATCATGGTGGGCATGTCCTCCACCATTTGCAGGATCGTCTCAAGCAGCTCTGGGGTGGCAAACACTTGCTGGGCCCTGGGCGACTGTTTTTTGGCCAGCCGTGCCTTTTCCCTGGCACGGCTGGCTATGCGCTCGCTTCGTCTCATGGTAGCGGCCATTGTTCCGAAGCTGGATGAGACGGGGGGAAAGAGAAATCCTACGAACCCCAGGTCGTGGACTTCCTTTTAAAGGGCTCGATCACCCCCAGCTCCTTCCTCACCAGCTCTTTCCTCACCAGCTCCTTCCTCATCATCTCCTCCCTCGCCAGCTCGTTCCTCGTGACTAAGCGGGCTGGACACTTGGCCTTGAATGTGAGGCTCCAACTGTTTCTTAGTGATCCAATGTTGACAGACCCCTAACTGATGACCTACAGTCTCAACTGATGACCCAGGTACAGCTCTGACAAAACAACCTACAGCTTTGGGGAAACATTCTGCATTCTACCATACATTACCTAGGCACTAAGCTATTATTCTGCCTCCTATAGGATTATTGTCCCGCCTCCTACTGTAACAGATCTGCAATCGTCTGCCTCCGCGCGTCCTCGGTCAGGTCCTCTATCTCCTTAGGCTTTTTGGGAATCTCCCGCCTCTCGACGAGCATGTACTTCACATACTCCACCAGCCCAGGAACAGGCTCTGCCTCAAGTCTGCACACCCAGTAAAGCACCTCGCTGTAATACAAGTTGGCCAGGTAAGTCTCAAAATCCATTCCCACCAGCTCAAGGGTGCAGCCATGTGCCAGGATCTCCACCTTCTGAGCCTTTGACTCGTCCCGGTCTTCCTGGGTGACGTAAGGGCAGTCCTCTTCCTCATGAGGCACGTTTACACCATCCACTTCATAAGGGCACTCATCTTCCATGTCTGTCAGTACGCTGCATATTCCATCTTTGCCTGGTTCAAGGTATAGCATGACACCATCTATTAGATAGGAGAGAAAACCGATGGCATAGCCGACGCGACCCCCGATCCGCGCCTTTGGAATCCTGAGCAAGCCCCCCGAGGTCAAGTGAAAGGCTCCAGCATGGTGGGAAGGGATACGCAGCTGGAGTTCTTCATTCTGCATGAACTTGAGGAAGGCGGGGGGGATAGTGACACCCACACGCTCAGCGCTCGACAGGAGGTCGTCCAGCGCCGTGCCGATGAGCGCCGGACCACGGTAGTGGCCGGCCATGTCATCCGAGACGGACTTGGGAAGTGGCTTGAGCCAGTCGAAGTCTCCGTGGAATTCCATGAAATCCATGTCGAGGGTGCGTCTCCGGCGAGGCAGCTTGATGACGTCCCTGCGCGACAGGCCGAGAGTCTTCCTGACTGGCGAATCCAGGTCCAGGGACTCTAGGCCGTGTGGTACGGGGAACCTCTGCCCGAATTCGCCAAAGGCGCGGACAAGATCTTTCCTGTCCTGCCTGGACTTGAAAAGTGGTTGGAGGAGGGGAAGGCATATGTCAGTGATGGGGTGGTTGAAGGTCTTAGCGACCGTCTCGAGCTGCTTCAGAGGCAGGTGGGAAAGTATCTCAAGAATTGTCTCGTGCGGGAGGAGAGTCAAGGTGACCATCTTGTGCTTTATCACCTGTGGCAGTGGTTCTGGATGATTGATAATTGATGACAGGATGCGTTGTGCTATGATGTTGGGGAGAGACGGAAAAAAAGCGGTCCATTTCCCGGCTTTATTCAGCAGCGGACTCACGTGCTGTCAGAGTCGCTGGCCAGTAATATTGTCCCACGACTCTGACCTTCGGTAAAGCATGTGCACTCTCTATCTGCTAATAGGTCGTGTAGAAGGGTCTAATCTTGCCAGCTTTGATGCAGATCGAATTACTATCGCTCTCACTGTCAAGTTGGCAGGCAACGAGATCGGTCCCGTAATGTCTTTGATTGACGGCGCTATTTGTCTCCCAGCGGATCCTTCGGCAAAGCTAATAAGTGGCCCCTCTCCTCCTTTGCGGAGTCTCCCCATCGTGGACCCGCCAGATAAGCGTGGAGGAGTGAAACGATAAGGCAGCTACCCTGTAGCTCTCCACACTGCTTACAAAATGTCATCACCTCAATTGAGCATGCTGGAATATTAACGATAACCTATTGAGCATTGGAATTCCCATGCCAGATTTTTTTCCTGCGTGTGAGCTGTCTCTGTACTCACGGTTCTTGGAGCCTATTATTACACACTGATAATGATGTGCCCAATGTGGGTAATCAAGATTGCGAACTTTGATAAATGGATCATCCGACGTGCGCTCCACTCTTATTCTGATTTTGAGCCAATCAGAGGTATGAAGGCGGAGCCCACTATAGTGGGCACTCGGACGCTAAATACTTAGGCAAGTCAGTATAGTTGAATGTACTGCCAAGTGGGTTGGGAAAAGGATGAGCCACGACAACGGGTAGACAGGCTTTTGTCCGGCCACTATAAGCAAAATAAATTCAAATTCTTATTCAGAAAATCAGTAATTAGTTTCCAGCCTTAGAAGAGTTTCTTCCAGTTTTTTTGAACTTGAAAAGTCTGTATTACGTCGTAAATCCCCATGTGAATACATGGTATAAACAAGACATTGACGGTTCTCTTCTTATTTTGCACTCTTCACTAGTCGAGTTTGATGCCACGAGAGTAGGTTTGCAATTTTTATTACTTTTTTTACTTTAATTATGTTTGTTTACTTCTTTTTTATCTATTTATGGATCATATCCCAACCTCGGGCCAGAATAACCACTGGAAATTCGACATGTCCTCCCAAGACAACCCGCCAAACGTAGGGTCCAAGTCGTTTCCAGGCTGGTTCAGCACCTGCTGGATCTCATCATTCGACATGGCCGAGAACTGGAATGTTTCTGACCACAGGGACTGATCGCCCAGCATATCGTTTCCTTGGGCCTGCAGGGCCATGGGGCCTTGCAGATGGGGGGCAGTGGAGGACAACGACGTGGCGATGTTATCCATATTAGCGATATTATTGTTTCCAGCGGGGGCGGCCCTTCTTGACAGCTGTTGGAGATATTTTCCATGCAATACCGAGAGCCCGTTTCGGTGGTTGGTCACCCGTCCGGTCCTGATGAGGACGCTGGCGGCTTCCTCGATCAGATTCCGGATGCTCGGTGCAAGGGCCGAGCCGCCGCTAGCATGCGAACTGAGCATAAGGGCGAAGCAAGCCGCGAATGAAATCATGATAGCCGTGTTGTTGGGCATCGATCGCAGCTGCGATTCGCCTTGGATGGCGACACGCATTACGTTGAGCGCGGAGCTGAGTCCGGCGGTGCGGAAGAAGCTCCTGACCTCCAAGTGAGCGGTAGGATGGTTAATCACGCCGCCATAAATGGATAGACGGGTATGAACAACGAGAATCTCAACATATGGGGGGAGACGGCGATCTGCGTGACA
The DNA here is from genome assembly GCA_037952775.1 of Clonostachys chloroleuca. Lineage (NCBI taxonomy): Eukaryota > Fungi > Ascomycota > Sordariomycetes > Hypocreales > Bionectriaceae > Clonostachys > Clonostachys chloroleuca. The sequence goes on from JBANAY010000004.1 coordinate 10,934,913, forward strand.
TTAGCACGATACGTCTAGGAAGAGCCATAGGAGCGAGTCCTTACCGGGTCCTCTGCCGATCGAGTTCCCCCATTCCGTGAACCATTGATCAAAGAATCTCTCAATGGCGCCTTCGATTCTGCCACCGATTTTGTTAGTTCCATGCTTAGTTGTGACGGAAGGTAGAGACGAACGATTGAGCAACCAATGCGCCGTTGCTTGTAGGGTTGCGCGAACTATCGCATAGAGCACGAACCGCGGAGAACAGACCGTCCTAATGAATGTTAGCGAGTGAGGTGATTCTCCAGGTATAGAAAACTCCAATTACCAAATCTCTCCTCAGGACCGCCATAGATACGAGAGGTCCATCTTGGGGATCCCGCAGGTCCGACCTGTGCCAGTTGTCACAGTCCTTGAGCGATCTCGTGATGGGTACTGAAAAGGGGCGTCCGCGCGCCAATGACATTCTGCATCACGAAAGAAGAAACAGATTGTTAGCAAGGACTCGCAGAATTAGTTCCCGACCTTTCCATCTTACCCTCTTTCCAGCACGAAAAGCGCGATCCAGCACCTTTCCCGACTACGAAGAAGCAGGCGCCCTCTCTCCGACCTTGGATTCACATTCGGGAAGCCGTCGATGACCAATGCAGAACGGGGGTCGAGACAGTCGGCACGTGCAAGTCCCGCATCTATGATAGGATCGAACATTTCCGGCGACACCACCTTCTTATGAAGCGACAGGTCGGTCGCAATCGTGGTGGCCAAGGACATGTACGTACACGTTTCATCGTCGGTGCTCTGCTTGCCCGGAAACATCCACGGAATGTTGACCAGAAACGCCAGAACGATTTCTACTGATTTGAATCGGCACTCAATCACCCTGTGGGCGAGCTTCTTTGTGTGATTGGACAGGCGGCGTGATAGGCCTTCGCCGGAGGGTATGAAGAGAGCCGAGGCGGCCATGACGGACGTGAAGAGGAATGTGGAGCGGGACCGAGCAAACTCGGCAGTATAAAGTCTTGGGTCAAATCCCCATCTCGTGTGCGCAAGATTCTCGTGGAAGCTGGGTCAACATCAGTCATTTGGCACTCACAAGGTGGGTGTTTGGATCGCACAAGGCCAATGGAGTGGGCCGGTTCTACGTACTATGTGAACAACATCTGGGCTTCTTCTTCACTGACAAGTCCGAGGGAAATCGGGTCATAGTCTCCGCCTATGTCGAGTTTTGCACGAGCGGGGGCGAAGAACGCTTGAAGCTCGTCCTCAGTCTGTTGCTGATCTTTGGAGGACACGGAAGCCAATACGGACTGAGGAGACTTCCCGTGGCGAGAGTCGGGCGAGGGTTGGATATTGTACGAAGCACGGGCTAGCAGTTGCAATGGATTTTCTGCATCATCAATCGCGAGACTGTCCTCGGTCTGCTGGATGATTTCGGGGACGCCCGCCGCGTTGCCAGCATCCTCTTCATCGGAGTGATCACCCTCAGTCATGCGGTCCATCGCGGTGTCATGTTCTATCCTAGACGATGAGGCAGAGCCAGGACCCAGCGGTACATGGGTTGAGTTGGTATCATCTGCATCTGTCAATTGGCCCAGCAGCTGTTGTAGATGTGCCAAAACGCGCTGGTCATCATTATTCGTCTGCGAACCAGAACGCGCTCTCTTTACTGCTTCGTCAATTTGAAAAAGCGCCTTGTCTAGTCCCACGCGTTTGCTTGAGGTGCAATGTTAGCAACGATGCGAAAAAAGGCATTGGCGGATAAGTGCACGAGACTTGCTTCTTGATGCCCTTCTGGCGACCCGGGACAAAGACAGGCCGGATGCACTCCACGTCAAGCTGGACGCAGCGGTGGCATCGGTCTTCATTCTGCTTCCAATCGCATTTGATCTTACTGCGCCGACAGACCAGGCAAGCGGCCTGTTTCGGACGAGGAGAGTCCTCCATGTCGTGTGAGGTTGAGGTAATAAATCGGCTAAACTGGCAAGAGATGCGATGCTTCTCAGCTACGCGCTGGAAGATGACTAATCACCAACGCCCCTATTCGCCACCTGAAAGACAGACTCGCTATGATTGATTTCAGCTAGAGGCAAGTCACTGCTGGCATTTGATGAGCTTTGATTCGCCGATTGCTCGCTACGATAACTACCCGTTGCCAGCATCCTCTGAATTCTACACTTTGCGTAGCAAGTTCTTATCAAGATAAAACCACCGACAATTGTCACCGTCAACTCGGACAGTAGAAAATCTCGGCCGTGGACGTGTTCATGAGACGCCGAGGTGTCATGGTGGCACTCTGGGAGTAAGCAAGACACCTGCAGGTGGGGCAATGCTCCTCCTACTCTCAGCAATTGGCACTTTGGTCGACTTACACTAGTATTGCCCTCGCCCATGGTAGAAGAGAGTTCCCGGAGATCCTCTACGAGCCTCTCACCGGTCTGCTCCAGATTTACTCAATCTCGCAGCAGCTGCGAAGAATCGCCTTGGACAATTGATGGATGAATAGGGAGGACAGTACAGAGCGTAGGAGCGGGGTAATTAAGTTCTGCCGCGCGGTTGATGGGAATCAGCGCTAGATTCAGCCTTGAATAAGCGCTACTCGTAGCGACTCTGACAACTTGCCAGGGCTAAGCTGGTCTCATAGGGCAGAGGAACAGGGAATGTGGCATCACACTCACCACTAATATTCGATGCAGGGAACGGGAGTTTCGATACTCCCCTGACAGAGCGGCCCATTTAAAGTGATCACTTGCCCTCAGTTCCCTCCCTCCTATCACCAGTCAACCTACAACTCCCACACCGCAGTTACCTTTCGATTTACGGAGCATCAGACCTAAAATGGCCGCCCCGTTTCTCAACGATATCGCCGAGAACGGCAAGCTGTTTCTCGAGACCCAAGATGACGGCGCCAGGCGCAAGATTATCGCTGCTGCCAGCTCTCTGATTGCGAGCCTCGAGAATCCCGGTGAGGTCATGGCTCGGATTGGCTGGGGGAGCCGACCAAGGCTGCTGCTTTGAGAACGGCATTCGAGCTGGGACTTCTCAAAAAGCTATCAGACAAGCCGTTGAGCAGTGTGCAGTTGGCTGAAGGCACCAAAGCCGACCCGACTCTCGTGGGTAAGTAAGCGCACCATGTTTTGCCCTCCGATTTATAGAGGATATAAACTAACCACCCATAATCCGATAGCAAGAGTGATGAAGCATCTTGCTGCAAACGATCTAGTCAAGGAGGTCGGCCAAGACTCCTACGTTGCTACACCATTCTCTGGCGCTACACAAGATCCTACAATTGCCGGCGGACTCACGTACAGTTTTGAGGGCATGATTCCTACCTTCCACGGCCTGCCTGAGTTCCTGGAAAAGACGGATTATCAAAACCCGACGAATGCAGAGGACGGTCCGGTCCAGCATGGTCTCAAAACAACCCAACCATTCTTTGGTATCCTGCAGAGCAACCAGCGTCTGGGGTCGGCTTTCAACAATTTCATGACGGGTTACGCCAAGATGAGACCTCGCTGGTACGACTTCTATCCCGCTCTGGAGCAGTTGGGCGGTTCAGATACCGCAAAGGGTCCCCTCCTGGTTGATGTTGGCGGCGGCCTCGGGCACGAGCTCATCGGATTCCACGCTGCCCAGGGAGAGCAACTGAAAGGCCAGCTCGTACTGCAGGATCTTCCTTCGGTGATTCAGGAAGCCACGGACTCCAAACTTCTCCCCTCGGCGATCCAGGCAGTCCCCCACGACTTTTTCCAGCCCATGCCCGAAGAATACAAGGGTGCTCGGGCTTACTTTATGCGCCTGATTCTCCACGACTGGCCCGACTCGCAGTGCCAGACCATTCTCGATAATTTGCGTGACGCCATGGTCAAGGGTCACTCCAAGGTTATCATCAACGAGGCTGTTCTGAATGATGTGGGAGCCCCGTGGCAGCAGACCAGTCTGGACTGGACTATGATGGGGATGCTGGTGAGTCGAGAACGGACTGAGAGCCAGTGGCGCGATCTGCTGGCCAAGTCTGGATTGAAAATCACCGGAATCTGGTCCAAGGAAGCGGAAAACGTCATTGAGGCGGAATTGATTTGATAAAAGATTGGCCTGTGCCTATTCCTAGGATAGTTATCTATCGTTTTTGTGTGAACTCAGATTTGGCCAAATTAAAAGCCCCATCAAGCTGTCCGAAACTCGATGCTAATTATTCAAGTTGGAATGACTGCAACACCGTTAACCAATGGAGTACGAAGAGTACATCATTATCGGTGCTTAACAAGAAGAATAGTGTAGTATAGAGATAGCCCGAAGGCAAAAGAATAATTATTAAAATATTATTTGGCTGGATTCTACCTATAAGAGCATATACATCAACGCTACTGGGACGGAAATACCAGTCCAAAAAGACACCAAGGCGGGAGCCCCTGAACTCTTGTCACATGTGTAGCCCGACGGAAGCGTCCTGTTCGCGAAGATACCGCAGTCAAGCTTCCCCAATGCATCTGTTGGTGCCAAGCGGGCGATAGAGAGATATCGTCAACTACCGAGATAATCCATGAAGGTTGAAGCCCACCGTCCAGCCTGTTCGAACGCACACACAATTTACTAGTAAATACCATCAGGAATTCCGTGGAAGCCGGACCGGCCGCGATTGCAAAAGTAAGGTTCAATCGCACGATAGCTGCGGCCGTGATGCAACCGACCTAGAAGGATCAGTTTCACCGAGAGGGGTCAGTTAGTCAGGTTGGAAGGTTGCAACCTAACTGGACCCGATCGGCAAGGCCCTGACCTATCGGCTCGAGCAACCCTAGCCGGTAGGATCTATCGCGAACTACGGCTCTGACGATCAACCGAAGACCGAGTTATCGGCGCAGGCCCGATAGCTCGAAGAGCGTTCTGATCCTATCAAACGCACAAGTTGAAGGAAGGTCATAACCTCGGTCTAACGGATATGAAGATCCCTAACTAATTGTATGCCAACGGGGCAATTGACGGACCTTACGAGCCCGAGACCGAGCTGCTCGCGTGAGGATACGATCAAGGGATTCCTTGGGATATAAGGGTCAACGGATCCCTCCTGTAATTACTAGTTAGAAGCAGCAGTCTCAATATATCCCTTTTACCTGTATAACTGGAAGCTGTTAGGTGGCGACACCAACAGCATCACTGATCGAGAATGACTGGGTCACTTCCACATTGTTGGCAATGAATGAATCGCTGTGCCCATTGTGTTAGTTTGGGCAGTGGAGAGAATGACTCGCATGTTATAGCGAAAAGGGGGGTGCTTACAAGAATGAAGTTGACACATTCGAGGTGATGTTAACGCTTGCCATCGAGCTCTTGGGCCAGTACCACGTCTTTTTACCGTCTGCGCCATTCTTTGACTCGAGTCTCAAGCTCCCGCAACCGCTAATTGTCAACGAAAGGTTCTTCCAGTTCTCCGCCTGAGACGGTAGGGTAAGAGAGCGCAGCTTGCTCGAGTTGAAGAGCGCTATAGAGTCGACCGTATCAAAGGGGAGGCTCAGATCCGTGATATCATGGTCCGTATCCAACCTGAACTTGCCGACGTGCAGATTTTCCAGGTTGTCGGCGCGATGGATACCGAGAACGCCCCCGTGCAGAATGACCTCCTTGTAAGAGATGGACTTTGTCTCGGGCCCGCCGAGCACGATGGTTAGATTAGTGCCCCATACCTCGAGCTTATCCATTGCCGTCAAGCCGAGGTTCAGAGTTCGCACGTTGCGCAGGGCTGGGGGTTCAGAAGGAGCCCCTTTCCTGGAGTCCAGGTCGGGATCTCGGACGTGTTGATTGGGTTCTTGAAGAATGCGTCGACATTGTCCAGCTTGCCTGCGTTGTTGAGGTAGATGCCGCCAGTGTAGCCTGATTCCGGGAGCAGCTCCTTGATGCCGTCCATGTGCAGTTTCTCGAGATTCGTGGTTCCTAGCTCAATGGATGAAACAGACTCGAGGCTGGTCAGATCCATCTCCTTTAGAGAAGCCGTGTCCTGGACGGTAAACTCGTTCCAGACCTACGACAGGTTGGGGAGGCTGAGCTTCTCGAGGTTGTTGTACGTCATGAAGTCGATGCTACCATTAACTTCCTCAGCGTAGAGCTGGAAAACTCCAACGGGCCCTTTGGGAAGTTCTTGCAGCGGATAATGGCAGTCGCATCACATCCGTAGTGGGTAAGATCTCCGTGGATCTCCTCGACGCCGTCGAGGTTGATGCTGTCGAGGAGCTGCTCGGTCAGAGTCACGTCTCCGCGGGTGACCTTGCACGCCTTTCGAATTGCTCGGCGTCGGTAGCGTTTCCGATTGTGGTGGGCGCGTTACAGTCCACGTTAGCCAACACATCTGCCAGCCAGGTGGATGGGATTAGCCTATGAATGGCTAGAAGCACGATGGCTGGCGGCTGAACTTACGATTGGCTAGGGAGACAATCCCGGCAGCGAAAAGCGGAAGACGCGCGAGCATGATGAATTTGTGGCTTGAAGTGAAGGTATCGTCACCCGTACCTCGTCATTCTTGCTGCAGAGAACAGCGTGGAAGTGACGCAGAAAAGTTATTTGGTAGATGTGCCTGGCAAGTCAGCCGCAGTGGATATGGGCTCGACAACGCGGCTTGCACGGCGCGTGAAGGAGCTCAAAGAGGTGTCTCGTCTCTCGGTCTCAGTTGGAACCGTCTGGACATGTTGGAATTATGGAGGAGTTGAGCTGCCACGTGCCTCGTTGGCCTCTGATCATTCGGCCAGGATTCTCCACCCGGACATTATTCTGCTGGCAGATCGGCCATTAGTAAGGGTATTTTTATACCTAAAATAAAACAAGGCCTAATGAACGCTTTCGATGTAATGATTCCGTGGATGGGAAAAGAAGTCTGACTCTGCCACCATTTTGTCACCCACTTCCCGGCCGTGGCTGATTTCCATGGTGGCTGATGATATGTGGAACCCGATAGACAAGACTGTGAACGCAATTATATTATCAGACTACCTATACGCGGATACATGATGCTCACCGCCATTGCCATGGCCGTAGAATTGCCTGCTTTTTGTGTGACATTTAATGCATCTAATTGGAACGTGTCCCTCAGCTGGTGATCCCAGTCTTAGTCTACAGGAGTAAGTGATAGAATTCTTTGTTCCGAAAACCATGGTACCAGGCGACTATAAGCGGCTTTCTTCGATCAGTAGAAAGAACTGGGTGTAGACATGGGTAAAGAGACGCACCAATACCAAGAATCTGCGGGGCATAGAAGTGGTAAGGGAATCAGTGACCGGGTCTGATGTTCTCTCACAATAGCAGCGAGTTAGCGAACTGAGATGTACCATTGTTTTTCGTCTGCGTCTTTGTTCAGCCAGGTGAATGGCGACAGGCCGTTCCACGTTAAAGCATGAAAGAACTTGAATGTGCCTGCTTTATTCATAAATAAGATGCATCAAGAGTAGACAATTCATTGCGAATTTCCATTGGCTAGGTAGAAGATAGAAGGGCATCTATTGCTTGTAGGTTGAAATGTGTTCCTCAACAAAATAGACGGAACAATTTAGAAAAAAATACTGAAGAGAACGTGAGGGTTTTGGTTTGTTTCCTCTGGATTAGGACCTTTTCACTGCGGTGACTGGGACGTAACGCTGGCGGACTTGCTACTTCGCCGAGTTTTGCAGCTCCAGCGCGCACAGCCCAACTTCTTCCTGCACATCACACGCAAGCACAACTTATTGTGCTCTGATTTACAAACAAATTCCACAACCGGCAACTGCTGTGCTCTCATATTAAAGGACCGAAGGTAGTACCAAGTCGCACGTGCCTGGATTCATGATGCCTTTTTTCACTGACAGAAGAATTCACCCAGTTGCCCCCCACAGCGGGTGACCAAATCACTTTAGACCAAGATTTCGGCTTCTCTTCGACAACCTAAATCACTCTAGATTGTGGAGGAATTTTGATATTGGTTCGTATACCATCTACAAATGAGAGATCAGGGGACACTGATACTGAACTTTCAGGACAACAGATCTCGGCCAGCAGAGTCTCCCATCAAAACAAACACACAACACTGAACAGTTCGTTCCAAAAGCACCTCCACTCCCGCCAAGAGACTCGCAACTTCTCCTCGGACCAAGAAGCGCTGCAGATCAACTCACCTTCGGTTATTCCTCGACTTTAACCTCGACCATTCCTCTTCATCACGATGCCCTGCCTCGTGTGCCACTCCAGCCATCGGAACGTGCCGAAAAGGCACATTATCGTAGACGAAAGCCGATGGGTTAACTGCGCGACGTGCGCTCTCCTTTGCCCTGAATGCATGGGTCTGGGACGATGCGGGAAATGCCGAGGAACGGCTCGTGTGGCAAACACGGGTGCCGACAACAGATGCACCGACTGCATGGGGCTGGGAGTGGTTCAAGCCTCGAGAATGATAATCTGCCGTCATCCTATGTGGAAGTATGTGAAAGGAGACAATTAAGGTCTGAAGTGGAATAAGTTTTTCGAAAAAGAGATTTCTTTTCTTTTTTCTTTTTCCTGTTTTCTTTTTTCTTGTTTGGAGTTTGATTCTGTTAGCTCAGATAAGTAAGGACACGAAAATACTACTCTACATCCTACGTTTGGTGGCTAAGTTAAATCATCGAGACCAGGTTGTTACACCCCTGTCTCAGTCCACATGACGTCCTCAAAATCAACCAGAAGCCCAGGCTCACCTCGAGGTGATACTGAAAACTGTCCCTGACCAAAGTTTTAGCGTTACGTTTGAATTTGTAGAACTCCATATCAGGCAAAACATTGTAGCGGATAACTGTCCTGGAGTCTGATTCTAGATTCCTGACGATGTAGCTCGGCGTAGCCTCGACGCGCTCCTCGCGGTATATGTAGAATTCAGTGCCCATACTAGGTCCTAAGCAGGTATATATCCTGCACCACTGGGCATCCGGAGCTAAGGAGGAACGCAACGAGATGTAACCCGATGTTGCCATCCATGGCAAGGTCGGTGTGGGAAACTGGCCCTACGACCTCAAGAACTGAGCTCGTTCCTTCCACAAAAAAGTGCGGGACTCTGGTAGGAATTAGCTAGGTGTTGAGGGTCGAGCATAGCACTGGCCTCAAAATTGTCTCGATGCAGCATTTTCCAACACGATGAAATACCATATGATGGTTTGGATGCCAGAATAACTTTAGACAAGGTGTCCAGGAGTAGTGATTTGGATATTTGATCCAGCAATGACTCTTTAGTCCAGCTTTAAGCGCAATATCTGGGAGTACCTATCATATAGTGTGTGGTTGAACTTTAACAGCTAAACACTACCCTGGAAAAGAATCCAACATAAGACTACTTCCATTCTTGAAATTGATTATGATTATATAATCTGAGCGAGAACTGAGCTCAACTAAGGCTAACTAAGGCATACATAATTTCTACATCCGGTCAAACATGAATGCCATACACGGACCAGATTGGGATAATCGAAGCCAAACGTTCTTGTCAGTCCAGATACAAAGAGAGAGGAAGATATTGAAATGAGAAGAGAACATCAAATTTTGACGAGGGATCTTCCCGAGCGCTTTCAGCCGGGGACCCGCTGAAGACAGATATCGGGAAGAGAAACGAGTAAACACTCATTCAGACCAATCATTGTCTAGGTATGCCGCTTGATCCAATCGTGATAAGCCAGATCCTTTGGGGAGCCTCGCTTGGCTGGGTCCCATTGAAGCAACTGTCCAACTAGGTCTAGAAAACAGCGCTTCTCCTCTCCTTGAAGAGTTGTTTCCCTTTGTTCCAGTGAAGTGCGTTTTGGTAGTGGGATTTCGGCAGAGAACTCTCCTGAAAAGAAGTATAAGAGATTATTAGAGGGCTATTAAAATTGCAAACAATATATGCATACCTTTCTTTGAGAAAAATTTGTCGCTCAGGCTTCCTCGCAAGAGAAAGTCCGTCGGCGGGTTACCAAGTAAAGCCACCATTTCTGCTAGGTGAGCACGGCTACTGTAAGTCTGAGCCTCAGGGTCTTTACCTGTGAACAGATGACCTCCTTCAAAAATGTCCCATATCTAAAATCAGATGGAGTTAATTGAGTACAAGGAATAGTATATCTTGGGTGTTCTAGGGTATTTACCATGCAGCCAGCGTTCCACATGTCAACGCTATGCGTCCAGGGAATGTCTAAAATCACTTCCGGTGCGCGGTAGACATCTGGCTGTATCCTCTCTCTGTTCGATTCCTTACTGGTGATAGCGGAACCAAAGTCACAGAGCACTGGAGCACCCCATTTTTTTCGGCTGCCTAAGCTCTCTGGAGGTGTAAATAAATCTGCCGTCTACTTCTTTTCTTGGGCACGGGGACTCTAGTTCTTCCTGTTCAAAGTCACTCAAGATTGATTCGTCTCGAACGTCAAACATGATATTGTCCGCTTTGATATCTTAATGACAGTTATAAGTTTAGTATAGGTATGATATGCGGAATGTGCGGGCTTGATTACTTACCAGCATGAACAATGCTGCACTCGTTATGCAAATAGTCCAGTGCAAGAAAAAGTCGTTGAAGAATATAGGCCAAAACAGGCTCTGGAAGCCTCACAATGGGATTCCTGTGCAAAAGAGTAAGAACGCTTTCGAGTAGTGGATGATGAACCAGGCAGCGGTGCGTTCCATCCGGGCCATCCAAGTTGAATACATCGATCAGAGACCTGATTGCGGAGCGGCCTGGGTGTTGTTTGGATCCTTCTCGATCCGCCTGTACATGATGATCTCGTCATCCAGTTGTCTCCCCATAGCCGCAGAGGTAATGAAGAGCTTTAGCGCGACGTGTTGGCGTCCCCTTTCACCTCGTCAACCACCTAGTCTATCGTCATGTGCTCGTGGATTGATCAATCTCGGACTTACTCAAGGTCCCGCGCAAGCTAGACCGTTGATGTGGCACCATACCCAAGTTTCCCAACGACTTGGTACCCGGTCTTTCAGCACCTCGCCGATACGAACAGGGTAATAGCGTGATGGAACATAATCTGGGAGAGTCTCCTCCTCCGCCTTTTGGTCCAGGGGGATTTGAAGAAATTTTTGATTGGAAAATGCCAATGGCTTCCACGCCCGGGTTATTCGGGGAAGATTTCGAAGTAATGACCGAACCATGATAGGTAATTACATAAGATAAGTCAAAATCCTGGGGAAAACCGAAAGCATCGTTGCTGTGATGAGTGAGATGTCATGCTCAGTATTTAGCCCCTCGTGGTCATGGATGGGGAAGCAATGATGGAAACGTAATACGAGGGAGTACTGCTCCGCCAACGACGTTAAACATGCTTTCTACGGTGCCGTTCTTTCTACTCACATCCCATATAGCCATCGCCCCGACGGGTCCAGTCCTGTTCATCCATCAAATTTTAACCCCGAAGACAAGGCACCTATTGTCAGTCTTCGGATTACGCCCGCTGATGGATCACGTACTATGACCCATCATGTTTACTCTGATGGCACGGGTACTATCGAGAAGGGAGATAAAAGAGAGTACTCGACATCCTCCAAACCTTGATCGGGACGTCCGAATGATACACCTGCCGCCGCCAAGAGCAATAAGATAGGTCAGTTATAGTTAGAGGAAAAATTCAGGTAGATTTATCTTGTTATTTTTATTTTATCAATTTTGCATTTCAATTTCCTTTCTTAAGTAACCTGCAAGAGTCCACAGCCCATGTAAACTGTGGCACGGAAGCTCTTAGCGCTCTGTGTAGATAGTTACAGAAGGATTCTGGTATAGATAAAATTGTACGTATTTCACTGCCCATTACGCTGGTGATTGGATTCAGCATCAGTTTTCCAGAGTTTGAATCACGTTTCCCATTGCATCGAAGCAGCTTTGTGATCTTCGGCCGTGACTCCATAGTTATTCCTCATCGACGGCTACTCGACACAAATCGCTGTTCTCGTAAACCTCGGTATGAATGTCGCCTCTGTTGTAGTAGAATATTTTGCTATTGTACAGGTCTATCGCAAAGTCCCTGCGTTACAAGAATCGAAGAAAAGGACAGAACAGCCCCCTGGTTCAGAAACCGACCGACCGACTCTCGCACAACTGGAAGCATGTCAAGGACCTTTTCAAGAGAACCGTTATCGACTTTAAGCTCTACTTTAACCATCGCGCTTTTCTTCCTTCGTTCGCTGGAGCCCTTCTATACTTTACCGTCCTCAGCTTTGCAGGCCAGATGGTCACATACCTCCTTGCAGCTGGATATGACTCGACCCAGATTGGTATTGCGAGAACGCTGAGCGTGGTGTTTGAAATATTAGCAACCTGGGTGGCACCATGGTTGATTAGTAAAATCGGCCCGGTGAGAGCTGGCCTTTGGATGAGCAGCTCCCAGGTGGGTATGCTCGTGGCTGGCACTGCCGTGTTCTGGGTGTTTGAGAACCGCCCTCTCGTATCTGCATCCGGGCTGGTTGTTGGTACCATCCTAAGCCGTCTCGGGTTGAGAGGCTTCGACTTATGCGCACAGATTATCGTCCAGAATGTAGGTCAAGCTTGCGTCTATTTCATGCGCTATGGCGGTTCTAACTCTCCCCCTAGGAAGTCGAGGCCGAGGTACGTGGTGCATTTTCGTCAGTTGAGGCGGGTTGGCAAAACGGTTTCGAGCTTCTCTCCTACGCATCAACAATGATATTTTTCCGCCCTGACCAATTTAAGTGGCCTACGCTGATTTCGGCTGTGGCGGTCGGGCTTGCGAGCGTGATCTATACTTTCTATGTGTATATCCAAATTGCTTCACAAGCTTGACCTGGGCATATGTTTGGGCCACTACATGAGGCTACAAGAGAGCCATAATCAAGCCGTGATCAAGGCTGGCAATGGCTCTCCTGGCTCAGCCCTGGGAACTAGGGACCAAGAGGCTCATAATTCAATCGGTCGATCCATCTGCCAAAACTGGAGTTTATTCATTTGGTAGTTTAGTTACATCATGCCCCAGATGGATGGGTCAATGTGAGTATCTCAAGGGATTGGAAGGGAAAAAGGTTAGTTAAAACAATAAATCAAATTTAATTAGCATAGAAATAAAAATCTATAGCTCAAGGCTACGTAACTAATCTTTCTAGCGGGAAAAGGAGGTAATATCTTCACAAGAATTATTGAGTTATTGAATTGGAAGGAAAGCTACCGGCTATCTATAGCCCGTGTTATAATTCCACCACTGCACATCTCGGTATAGGCTCCTTCGCCTCAGCAATGAATGCATGATTTTTCTAAGTTTTGTGGCTTTTTTTTTGTTGAGGCTAATAAAAGTAGCTGCTGTATAGCATTCGTGGCGTATAAATGGAAGCACGGATCATCTAGTGGTTAATGATCCAAGCTTTGGAAAGCAGTGCACGAAAGGAAGAGCCCTTCGTTCCTCAAGGCACACAAGTCAAGGCACAAGTGGAGGCTTTGATTCTCTAGTCTACAAAGAGAAATTGCCCCGCGGTCGCACCCATGATAACTAACAAGAGCGCGGTGTACTTGTTATTGAACTTATAGAGAGCCCCCAGGGCTAGTATGTAAAGAACCGCCGCCGGGCCGGTCTGAGCGACTGTGTCAATCACCTCACTAACCATTTTGCCCTTCACTTTATCCAGAGGGCCTTCGATACTGGCCTTCAGAATCTGTGCCGCGATGATGGCGATTACGCCAATGACCGCGCCGCACAGGCCGTCGAAGAAACTAGCGAGAAACTTTGGCGGAATTCAAAGGTTAGCAAGGCTCCTGCTATAGCCGGCGGTACATAAGGGAAGTATTTCGGGCCTCTACTAACCTTGTTCCGAACTAACTTCTCCAACAACTCATGGCCCGCAATAGTAAACAGGAAACAAGGGAAAAACATCCCTAGCGTGATAATAATCGCCCCTGCGAACGCATTGCCAATGGACCCATCCGAATATGCGCCCTGGAAACCCACAAAGGTCGCAAAAATAACCAGAGGTGCCGGTAAGATATTCCCAATGGCGATTCCATCGATGAACACGCTCTGGGGCAGCCACGCTCCCATCAGGACGGCCTCAACCTGCACGAAGGGGATAGCCGTGTAAGCGCCGCCAAACGAGAGTGTGCCGGCCACCAAGCCCAGCACGAAGAGGTTGATAAGGGAGGGCGTCTGGGCGATGCCAAGAGCCAGTGACACGGGCGAAGGTATGCCACGGAAAACGACGTAGAGCGCATAACCGACATATTGCAAGATGAAGAGTGCAGCTGCGGGGATCCAGAAGCGCCGAGCAATGAAAGAATAGATCATACCATAGAGACCGAGGGAGATGAAACTGTGACGGGTAATCGAGTAAGCTTGCCTGCCAAAAGCGCGGGAACGGCGTGAGGCACATGGAAGACGTATCTGCACTGACTATCCTCTGACAAAGGCATGGTAATACTAACATATTGATGCGAAGTGCGCCATTGATTGCGGTGCAGATGGCTGCGATGACTAGAAAAGGATCGATTTTCTTCGTGTCGTGCTTCCTCACGGAGTGATCAGCTATCTTGTGAGTTGCTCGCAAGATCTAGAACTCAGCGTCAGAATCGACGTTCCACGCCTTCCCGGTGTTTGGACAGATATTAGGATCCTTACCATAGCTGCAACGATGGGCTGTAAAGCACGAAACGAAGCATTGAAGTACTTGTTCTCAAATCCAGCAAGCGAATATAGATAGCTAGCCAAGAGCATCAACACGAACCCCGGCAAGATGAATGCTATGCCGGCAATAATCCCGCCGATCCTACCAGCAGACAAACAGCCAAAGAACATGCAAAGCTCAGCAGCTTCAGGTCCGGGGAGGATCTGGTAGACGGAAAAGACGCGTTGGAAGCGTGGGAGAGTGATCCACTTGTCATGGACCACAAGCCTCTCTTTGATCAACGCAATCTGCGCAACAGGACCGCCCCATGCGAAGAGGCCAAAATTATAGAAAAAGAACCAGAAGAGCTTTAGGTACGATAGCTTAGGGACATTTGAGTTATCGTTCAATCCCGGGTCGTCATCAGATGTTGTGGTGTCGGAGGCTGTTGCTCTGCCGTCGAGCTGCGGGGGGTTGACGTTCTGGGACTCCTCATGCACTTTGTCATTGTTGTGCACCACAGCCGCAGCAGGTTTAGGCGTTGTAGGATTTACCGTCATGGCGGAGGATGACATCGGCAACTGTTTGAATGCGGTTCGTAATGAGAGCTTATGACTGCCATGGCGAGCAACATTATCTAGGCCTTTATAGAGATATCTCCCCAATCGATGCTCAGTTTGGTGACATGCCGACAAGTCTCTACATAAAGAGATGATGGACTGACAGCAGAGCTTTAATTGGCTCGCCGCAGTGAGCAAGGCACTAGGGGAGCCCAAAACTAGTGAGTTTAAACTAGTAGCAGAAGTAGGTCTAGACCGAGTGTCATCTCCCACAGCAGTCCTCAACCAATAGTCATCGACGCATCTGTCTATCAAGACTCGGCGAACCTCGGAAACCGACCGGCAAGCAGACGGATACTCTTTGATCCTCATTGGCCCGGCGCGAGACTCGAAGGCATCGCTTCTCCAACTTCCCCATGCAATTTTTGGATACCATTCAAGAATGGTAGAATCGAGGTAGTGGCTAAGCTCAGAGCTACCGGCGAGGCGCGGTCGAGCTCCAACATCGTCGTTTGATTATCAGTTCCAAGAGACGGACATCCCAATTTTAATTGTCCGACACACCGCATTACCGCGCCAAAGCATCACTCTCCGGGGAAGCTTTAGCGAGGGCCAGTGGTGACAAATATGAATAGCCAGAACTAGAGAGATAGACAGTCGGGACGTTAAAATTTCAATTTTTTGGTATGCCATGCGCATCTTGACAGGAGCTCACGGAGACATGCTATCGAGAGCTTCCCAAACGACATTCTTCTTAACGGCACAGCCACCCTTACCAGTCGGCGTGCAGCCGCCTTCCAACGCCTGGGCAACGCGATCCATCTTCTCTTCAGATGTGGCGTACTGCATAAGCATCTCATACGCCTTGCCGCACTCAACATCACCTCCATGGTGCGTAGCATCCTCAGCAGGATGAGATGAGCTTGGAGGGACAGGAATTTGGGTGATGTCTGCAGCCGGATTCTCTGCCAGATGCGAAAGAAGCTTACAAGGCATGATTTGTATACCGCGGCAGATGCGAGGCTGTACTGGTACAGCAGCAGGAGCCTCGGTCGCTATGGGTGCTAGAGACGGGGCCGTGGTAGAGTCGGAACCTGGACGGTTAGAGTTGAGCTCGCTAACGAGCGGCTCCTCGGTGCTAGATGGCGTGATGGCGGTCTCCGGTATCTCCCTAGCACGGCTCATCTCTCTCTCTATGTTACTCTTCCGGGGCGAGCATGGCTGTTGCCCCTCCATGACCGCCCCGTTTTGGCCAGCTGTAGATGCGAAGCACAGCCTCGCCTTCTGCCCGACTTCACGCCTTCGGGCGAAATCCGTCACATTTGCGTTGTCCTGCCTTGCCCATACTTCAATGTCTTCATCAGTGAAGCCAACCAGCTGAAGGAGTTCCCGGAGCCGCCCATTTTCCACAACGACCTTCCGTGCAGCTAGCTGTACTTCCGTGGTTGCTTTAACCCCTTGCTCTCGCGCTTCTGCGAGCCTTCGCTCAAGATCTGATACATACTCTTTCCGACGCGCCCGATAGCGACGCTTATTCTCGGTTAATCGAGATGTTTTCGCGGCATTGTGGCTTTGGGAGAGTCGCTGTAAAATCATGTCAGCGGTATTTCGTATAAATCTTGCGCTGAGATCTCGTCGAGCTCTTCCTCCCAGCATCAGATCAAACAAAGGTATCATAGGGACAAACAGAATAGAGATTCATGAAACTTACCACCCTCGTATTCCTATGGAAAGACTCGTCGACTTGGTGGGCTTGATCGCATCTCGGTATAAATGAGTCATTAACGGGTTTACCAACGGAATTTTGGTTAATAGAAGATATGGCCAAGTCATTAGCGCAGCTAGCCATGGTGGTAAAGAAGGGATGCCGTGAAGCTTGCTATCGAA
This sequence comes from Clonostachys chloroleuca, assembly GCA_037952775.1. Lineage (NCBI taxonomy): Eukaryota > Fungi > Ascomycota > Sordariomycetes > Hypocreales > Bionectriaceae > Clonostachys > Clonostachys chloroleuca. The sequence continues at coordinate 10,951,886 of JBANAY010000004.1, forward strand.
GGCCTCAAATTACTCTACTGTAGTGGCACGAAAACGACAAGGCATCCAAGCGAAATCGGATTAGCTAAGCCAGTTGTTTACGTAAACACCGCGTGCCGAATACCCCTTCCTCAGCCAACGTTATTGTTCTGAATCATTTTGACCCCGCCTTTCTAGGCTCTCTGAGAAAACCCCGTCGAGCAGCAGACGAAGAGGAGTGGCTGCCGGTCGGCTAAATCATTAGTCCAAAGATTTTCATAACCTATAATGTCAAGAACTTCTCATTCCATATCCTCTTCATAACCCTAATGATGAAGGTGCTTATGTTAGTAACAGAGAACTATCTATAATGGTAATAAGGATAACTTAGTGGGGTATAAAATAGGGGGTCCTTATCGACTGAGGCGTTATTCCGAGATATGATAGTTTATAAATCTATATAAAAAAAATATCTATAGACTGGTTATTATACTTAAGCAGTCTGGGTACTAGTAACTTCTCTTATCTAATACTAGCTAACTATTGGAACCGAGACTTTGTATAATCTGATATATTTTTTTTATTAGTTTTACTATAAATAAGGGTATATCCTAAGATCAGATAATATATAATCTAATATATATTTTTTAAGAATATAATTAGTAATCTATATCTGAATTTTTAATACTATAAAATAAAGTTAAAATATTATACTTTTAGCCTAGGTATAGATATTAATCTTATAAAAACTCTAGTAATAGAAGGTATTTATATAGCTAGATATATAAATAATCTAGCTATAGCTATAGCCCCTAAGAGGGAAAGCTTATTATCTAATAATAATAACTATATTTTCTTTCTAATTTAAAGTTTATTATAATTAATTAATTAATTATATTTTATTATTAATTACTTAATTAATTAATTACTAAATATCTAATAAGTATTTAAATAGTTATAATATCTAATATATATATTCTAATCTCTTAGGATCTAATTAATACTTCTAATAAAATTCTTAAAGTAATAATAATAGTTATCTAAGATAATCTAATATAGCTATTTACTAAATATATTTATAATATATTTCTCTAATTAGTTAAAAATCTACTTATAATAATAAAACTACTCTTAATATTATAGATCTAATAACTATATCTATTTAATCTATCATTTTATATAGCTTACTATCTATAACTATTATTATAGAAACTTATAAAGAATTAAAATAAGCTTAAATAAATATTATATCTTAAGAATAGCTATTCTCTTATATAAACTTACTATAGCCTAATATATAATTTATAGTTTTAGTATATTATATACTATATTAAAATAATTAGAATAAAGATAGTTCTTAAAAATTAATTATTTAAACTTTTTATTTTTTAGTTATATTTAGATCAGGATATTATTTATATTAGATTAGAGTATATTAAAATTTATTTTAATTTAATCTAAAATTATATATATTTAAAAATAAGAAAAGCTAATTATTTAAAATAGTAAAAATAAAAGTATTTCTATAGACTATAGATAATTTAGCTCTTAATATCTTTATTTTAGAAATATAACTAGATAATATAGTATTAGTATAAATAATAAAGGAAGGAAGTTAAGTAATATACTAATTAGACTACTAAATATAATCTTAAGGATAAAACTAATAGAAAAAGATATTATATTATAAACTACTTTTATATTATCTAAAAGATTACCCTTAGTTATTATATCTAGTTATATATAACTAAATAATATAGTTAATATTATATATATTAATTATACTACTAATTAATTACTAATAATATATATCTTCTATCTAATATATTACCTTAGTATATATATAGATTTATTTTATTAGTTAGAATACTCTTTTAGATAGTTATTAATAATATTATTTATATATCTATTATTACTAGCTTTATAATATTTATATATTAATAATAACCTATATTATATAGCTTATAATAATCTAATTATACTATTTAGAATAATACTCTAATTAATTATATCCTGATCTACCCTAGATATTTATCTAGTATAAGTTATCTAACTATTATACTATACTCTACTCCTTGTTTATTTATCTAATTCTAATATTTTACCTACTATTATTATTTAAATAAAAGAGTATATTATTATAGTAGTCCCTAGCTATACTTAATATTAAATAATAATAGACTTACTATATAGCTTTCTTAAGACTAAATTATAAGATTTAACTTAATACAATAGTACTATATAAAATAAACTAGTTTAATAGTTTATAAACTTAAATAGAGATATAAAGGAATTTATAATAATAAGTTCTACTAAATAATTTACTATTTATTATTCTAGAGTACTTATATCTATTTTAATCTCTTAATAGATAACTTTTATCTAGTACTAGAGTTATTAGATTTACTAGACTTTTTAACTCTTATCTAAAAACTCTTAATAATCTATAATTTTACTAGATCTTTAGAAATAACTTTTATATTCTAAATATATAATTTAATACTATTAAAGCTTACTTTAAGTAATAGAGTTTAGATATAGATATTAAGTAGAGCTAACTAATATATATCTATTATCTAGCTTTAGATAATAAAATCTCTTTAGATATAATAGCTAAGTTATTATATATTATTATTAAGACAATTTATAATTCTAATAATATAGTTTCCTACTATACTTAGAGTCTAAGCTTTAATAGTAATAGCTTATTAGAAAGAGACTAATATATACTTTATAATATTATATATAAGTTAAGAAAAAAGAAAATAATATAGATATTATAGAGAAAGAGAAAGTATTTATAGTAAATTAAAAAATATTTAAAATTCTAATCTAGTAATTTTATAATTTAGTACTCTCTAGTATAGAGAATAACCTATAGTTAGTACTAAAGTAAGATATTTCTAGTACTAATATACTTACTAAAGATATAGTCTATATTATACTATAAGATAAATAGTATTTTACTAGAGCTAGAAACTAATTTAATCTATAAATAGTTTAATAAGATATATTAAATCTTAAAATAAATTAAAAAGAATATTAAAACTAGAATAGTTCTATATCTTAGTAAAGAGCTTTTTAGTCTATTTTTTTTTAGTCTATTTTTATATATTAATATTATATAGTTAAAGATATAATACTAAGTTTATATCTAGTTTAATAGTTATTTATTTAATAAGTACTATTATAATTCTCTTTATAAAAAACTTCTAAGTATTTATAAGTAAATTTTTAATTATACTATATTTATTTATTAGCTTACTAAGTTTATAAGTTTAAAACTTTTATAAGATAATAGATATATAGAGTTTAAAAAAATAATTCTCTATATCTATCTTATTAATTATTTTACTTCTACTTTAGATATATTTATTATCTATTTTTTTCTTTTTCTTAGATTATATTATAGAATAATAATATATTTAAATATATCTAGTAGAATTAGCTCTTTAATATAGATTTTTTAGTAAATTACATAATTATTATAAAGCTCTTTAAGTAGATTATATATAATATTTCTAAATATATATTAATTACTAATAGCTTTAATAAATATATCTATATAAATAATAATAGCTAGCTAATTATAAGGTTTCTTTATAATATTATAAATACTATTAGTAAGATTAGAATATAAATTCTCTTTATTAATTATAATAAGTTTAATATTTAGAATATATTTATAAATAATATATATATAACCTTTAATAGATATAGAATAATATCTAAAAATATCTAACTAGATATTAATATCTATATTTATATTATTATTAATAGAAAGCTTTCTAATAAAAATAATAATATCTATTTAACTCTTTCTAAAGTAATATCTAATTACTATTAATATTAATTTCTCTAGTTTAAGATATAAAAGAAATATTTTAAAGGTAGAATAAAATAAAAATAACTTTAATAAACTATTAAAAATATACTAACTAGTTTTAATAACCTATATAACTATAATTAGATAAGAATTACTAATTTAGAAGAAGAAGTAAGATAATAAGCTTTTACCCTTCTATATTAAATAGCTTTTTCCTTTTAACTACTAACTATCTTTAAAATTATTAATACTATTTTAATTCTTATATCTAGAGACTTAAGATAAGATAATTTCTCTAATACAATATATAATAAATATATTAAAAGTAAAATAATAGATCTTTATAGCTCTCTTTTAGACATTATAAATAGAAATACTATTATGAACAAAGGCTACCTTCGGGCCGCAGGAAGTCACGTGCAAGGTGGACGGTACTAACCCACCTTGGCAACCAATAAGGGCGACTTTACTTTGGATAAGTAAAGTCTCGAGTGAAGACTGTTGTAATATAATGGTTAGATGACTTACACTGGACGGGGGTCTAGGGTAGGTCAGGGTTAAACTAATCAGAGTATTATTCTAAGTAGTATAATCAGGTTATTATTAGGCTATATAATATAAATTACTATTAATATATAAGTATTATAGAGCTAGTAATAATAGATATATAGATAATATTATTAATAACTATTTAAAAAAGTATTCTATCTAGTAAAATAAATATATATATATACTAGAGGCTTATAATAGCTTACTAGTAATCTAGAATAAGTTTAATTAAGAATTATTCAGACTTATTAATAATCCGGAGTAATCTATCTCTTATTAATAGAAAATATAGAGTATACTATATAATATAGTAGGTATATACTTTATTTATAATATATTACTCCCTTTCTATTAGTTTTATTCTTAAGATTAGTTTTTATAACTAATAGTTAGTATATAATTTCTTTATTCTTAATTATTCTATATATTACTAACTATATTATAATTTTTATTTAAAAAATTATAATAGTATAAATATCTTATATTCCTAATTAAAGAAATAGGTATTAAAACTATATTTTACTTAAATTATTTTAAATATAAAAAGATATATTATATAACTAAAACTTCTTCTTACTATAGAGAGTATATAAAGCTAGATTAATCTTATAATAGTATTAAGATAGTATCTTAATATATATAATTTTTTTTCTTTATTTTTTTCTAATTCTTACTAATTTTATATATAGTAAAATATTTAGTTATTAAAGAGTAGTATTTAGAGAATAAATTAACTTTATTTAAATTAGCTCTCTAGAAAGCTTTAATAAAGGTCTCTTATCTTTATTACTAGTATTAAGTAGCTCAGAAGAAATTCTAGTATTTATTTTATTATAGAGTATATAATTTAGATAAACAGAATAGTATTTATTTATATTTAGAAGAAGATAATCTTAGAGGAGTAATAAACTATTAATATAGTATAGTTCTTTAGTACTATAGGAATTATTAATTAGATTTTAATCTTTTCTAATTTTTCTAATTTTTTTTTTCCTTAATATTACTAATAGAACTATTAGATAAACTTCTAATAGTTCTTTAGATATTTACTAGATTTCTAGATATTATTATTATTAGTATATTCCTTCTATTTAATAAAGTAGAATATTTATCTATTTCTAACTTCTTTTCTTAGTATTTTTTCTAATTTATATTTTTCTTTATAGATCTTAATTAAATAGTTTTAATTTAGAGTATTTTCTAATACTTTTTTAAGTAATAAAATATAAAAAACTAGATAGATATATATTATATCTAGTAGTAATAGTTTATAATTAATATCTGATTTTTTCTTTAGAATTTTAAATAGTTTTTATTTTTTATAGTTTAATTTATTATTTAATTATAATATTATAATATTTTTATAAAATAAGTAGATTTTATCTCCTTTCTTTAAGATTAATTTCTTTAATCTTATTTTATTATAATATTTTTTTATTCTTTTTTAGATAAATTCTAATTCTATTTTTATTTCTATATATAATAAGTATAATATTTCTTTTATAAGTATAATAATAGATATATCTAGTCTATTAAGTATTTATTAGTTCTGGAATTTTAATTTATAACTATAGTTTATATATATAGATATAGGTTAAATAGATTCTTATACTAAACTATTATATATAATTTATACTATAGATAATAGTTATATCTAATTATTTTATTTATAGTTAATATATATTTATAAATATTATTTTAATATTTAGTTTAATTATTCTATTTATTTATTACTTTAGGGGTAATAAGCTATTAAAAGCTTATATTTAGTATCTATTTATACTATAAGTAATTATTAAAACTTAGAAGTAAATATTATTCCTCTATCTAAAATTATTTCCTTAAGTAATCTATAGTAATTAACTATATATTATAGGAATTAATATATAAAGTCTTCTATAGAGCTTATTTCTTTATATAGAATAAAATATCTATATTTTATAAGTCTATTAATAATAACTAAAATATTATTATATTATACTTCTATTATTAGTTCTATTAATAAAAGTAGCTTAATAATATAATTAAAGAATATTAATTATTATAATTATTCTAGTACTAAAACTAGTTTAAGTTCTCTATAGAGTTTATATTTTATAGATTTAATTTATATAAGTATTATATTCTAAAACTATAGTCTATATATCTTTCTATAGACCAGGGTAATTATAGTATTATCTTATTCTATTAAATATTTTCTTAACTTTTTAATATTCTAAAAGTAGGTATTTATAGATTTCTTTAATAAGTATTATTCTTATATTTTACTATAGTATCTTTATATCTAATATAATATCTATCTAAGCTTTAGTATATACTATTTCTTTTAATATAGTATCTAAGATTTATTATACTAAATATCCCTTATTATTTATTAAAAATAATTATCTATTAGTTTTTAAAATTATTTATTTATATTTAGATTTCTAGCTAAGAGTATTAACTCTTTTATTTTCTAAATCTTTTTAATATATAACTTTATAATTAAATTTAGATAAATATTTAGTATAATATATTTATTTCTATTAAGTTATTAAATTATAGTAAAATACTAAATATTCTTATAATCTATATATACCTTAACTTTATATTATATTTCTAGATAGTAATATTTAAATTCTTTAAATATATATATAATAGCTATAAATTCTTTATTATAAATAGAATAATTAAGTTCTATACTATATAGTTTTTTTAAGTAGAATACTATAGGATATAGTTTTTTTTTATTATCCCTTTAGCTAATTTATATACTAATTATAAAATCTAAAGTATTAGTTTTAAATTCTATTTCCTTTTTTAGATTAAATATCTATAGTATAGATTTATTAATTATATAGTTTTTAATATTATTAAATATATCTTAGTATTTTAAATTCTATTAAAATTCTTTTTTCTTCTTTATTAGATTATATAATAATATAGTAATCTTTTTATAGTTTTTAATAAATTATTAATAATAATTAGTAAATCTAAGAAAAGCTTATATTTCTTTAATATTTATTAGCTTTTCCTATTTAGAAACTATAGTAATTTTACTTTTTTCTATTTATATTTTATTAGATTAAATAGTATATCCTAGGAAGTTAATTTTCTTAATATAAAACTAACTTTTCTTAGATTCTATTAGAAAATTTATATTTTTTAATTTCTTTAAAACTCTATATATATATTCCTTATATATATCTAAATTATCTAAAAATATTAGAATATTATTAAGATATATAACTATAAAAATATTAAGATATTTCTAAAGTACTTAATTAATTATTTATTAAAATATTATAAATATATTTATTAGTCTAAAGAGTATAATAAAATACTTATATAAATTAAACTTTATTCTAAATATTATTTTCTATTTATCTCCCTCTTTAATTTATATTAAGTTATAAGCTCCTTTTAGATCTAATATAATAAATTACTATTTACTTTATAATTAGTTTCTAAATTCTATAATTAGTAATAAGAGTATTTTATCTTTATATATAATCTTATTTAGCTAGTAATAATTAATAATTAAATAGAGTTTACTATTTTTCTTAGATATAAATATTATAGGATATTCTATAGATAAAGTTAATAACTATATATAGCTTTTTATTAATATATTATTAATATATTTATAAAGTATTTATAACTAAGATTTTATAAGGTTATAGAGTTTATAGAAAGCTAGTTCTTCTTCTTTAATAATAGAGATTTTATAATTCTATTAGCTATATTATAGTAATCTAATTTCTAAGGTTTTTTTGAATAGTTTATTATATTTCTAATATTCCTTTAAAATATAATCTAGTTTTCTCTTTTTAAATTATTTTTCCTTATTCTTCTATTTTTATATTTTTCTAGTTTATTTATACTATAGATTAAATTTAATATTATAATTATATTTTTATTAATTTATTATATATATCTAATTAATTTCTATTAATTTTAATATAGATTTATAAGAATATTTTTCTATTCTATATAGCTAGTAAACTAGTCTATTAGTAGATTTATATCTTATAACTATAATAATTCTTATATAATATTATAGAAATTTAATAATACTAAGTTATATATAATATTAAATTTCTTTCCTTAGATCTTAATTATAAGATAATTAGTTTTAGAGTTAATAATTCTATTATTATACTTAAATAATATTCTATCTAGAGTTATAATATTATAGGATTTTTTTTTTATTCTTTATAATAAGTAAAGTTAGTTAATTACTATTAGTAAAATATAATTACTTAATACTTTATAATCTATTTATACTATAAGCTAATATTTCTTAATCTTAATATCTATAATAATATTAATTAAATTTCCTTTTTTAATAGCTTCTAAGGTTTTCTAATTTAATATTATTTTATTATACTATAGTTCTATTATAAATAATTTATATTATTTTTTACTTAATTAATTTATTATTTAAACTATTCTTATTTTTCTTTATTTTTAAATATTTATTTTAAAATATTTATAAGGGTTTTTAGTTTATCTATATAATTAGAAATAAATTATTTATATTTCTTTTTCTAGTTATTTAATTTACTAATTATTATAAATATCTTTTTATTAGAATAAGCTTTATTTTATTTCTTTTTATTAGTAGAGATAATTTCTTATTCTTCTATATTATTACTTTCTCTACTATTTATTAGAAATAGTATACTTTATTTATAGTATTATCTTATTTTCTTTTTCTATAGTTAATACTATTAAAAATATAGTTTAATAGGATTTATATTATTATTATTATATTTAGCTATTATTTAATCTTTAAACTTCTTATTTTTATACTATAGTTTAATTTTAGCTTTTTTATAAACCTTATATTTTAGCTTAGAATATAATTTAGCTAGTAGTTTACTATAAGTATATTCTTTAGAATATTTTTCTAAATCTTTTTTAAAGATAATATATTATTTTATATTATATTATTAATATATATATTATTATATTTATTCTATAATATATTTATTAGATATTCTTCTATTAGAATATAGAAAGAAATTATTCTTAGTTTTCTCTATTTAATATATTAGATAATAGTTATTATAATAAGTTATCTAGAATTCTAAAGAGTAGCTATATATCTATATAGTTTCTATATAGATTAATATTTTATATATATTATTATTAAGTTATATAGTACTAATAGTATTATTTCTAAAAATAACTAGTTCTTCTAATATATCTAGATATTATTCTTATATTTTCTTTTAATAATATATATAGAGTTTATTATATTTAGCTTTAATTTCTATTTTTATCTATTAATATTATTCTTTCTTAGTAGTATTTTATAGAATAACTCTATTAGTATAGTAGAATATATATTTATACTTAGTAGATAGTTTAAATTCTAAAACTTATTCTTTTTATTTAAACTTTTTTTTAAACTCTTAGAAGATTTATTAGATTTCTTTTTATTATTTCCTAGTTATACTAAGTTTTATATATTTCTTAGATTCTAATATTTCTCTAAAAATAGATATATTTTTTAGAGGATATTTAAGAATTATAATAATTATAGAAGTTTCTTTCTAATTAATTTTATATATTATTTCTAAAACTCTAATATTAGTTTTTCTAATTATTTCTAATTACTTTTTACTATTCTTAGTAAATTTCTAATTTTTCTTCTTTTTATTTTTTTTAAATTCTAAATATTAAAGTAAAATATATCTAATCTTATTATAATTATAGTATTTATATTTTTCTATAACTCCTAGCTCTATAAAATCTATATATATTCTAAAAACTATAGTATACTATTATTATAGTTTTCTAGTATTAGTAAAAGAAATTATTTATTATTTATAGATTTACTACTAATACTATTAATTATTAATTCTTATAATTATAATTATATATTTATAAATACTTATTAGCTTATCTTCTTTATAGAGTTTATTTTAGATTTCTCTTTTAAATTAGTTAAAATAGTAAGATATAGTATATTCCTTATTCTATCTAGTTTTAACTAGTAGCTAGAGATAGTAAATACTAAAAAATAAATATAATTCTTTCTAAAAAAGTATATTAATCTTATATTCTACTTTATACTTCTTATTTTAAATATTAAAAATCTATTTAAAAACTTCTATAAAATAATTAAAACTTATTATAATATTAATAATTTATTAGTTTTTTTATTTACTAAAGTATTTTCTTATAATAAATTTAAACTAGTTAAATATAACTCCTTTAAGTTATAAGTAGATATATATAATTTTCCTTTTATTAATATTAAGTATAATAGAAAAGTAATTAAAGTATACTTAGAGTTAGATTATAAATTCCTAAAGTTTATTCTAGATTCTATTAAATATCTATAACTTATATAGTTATTCTAATTCTCTTTTCTAAATAGTAATTATAGTTTATACTTAAATATTAGTATTTATAGTATCTTACTATACTATAAAAGCTATTATATTAGCTAACTCTTAATAAGTATCTATAAGATATATATAGAGCTAGTTAATCTAATTTTATAAGAATTATATTTCTTTAGTATAGTTATTATTATTATTACTATTATTATTATTATCTTTATTTATTATATTATTCTTAATAATTAGAATAAGTAGATTATTATTTATAATAGAAGTATATTACTACTAAGCTTAAGATACTATAGTAGCTATAATATCTTCTTTATTATTATATAGTAATTGAAATAAGATAATTAGCTAAATAAGAGTTATTAATATATAATAATTAAATAACTTATACTAGATAGAGGTTTAAAATAAATTAGAATTAAATTAATTAGAGTATTATTCTAAATAATATAATTAGATTATTATTAGATTATATAATATAAGTTATTATTAATATATAAGTATTATAGAGCTAGTAATAATAGATATATAGATAATATTATTAATAACTATTTAAAAGAGTATTCTATTTAGTAAAATAAATATATATATATACTAGGGGCTTAAAATAGCTTACTAGTAATCTAGAGTAATCTATCTCTTATTAATAGAAAATATAGAGTATACTATATAATATAGTAGATATATACTTTATTTATAATATATAAATACTCTAGTAAATATACTAATATATATATATATTTATTTCTATAGCTTAAATACTCTTTTAAATAGTTATTAATAATATTATCTATATATCTATTATTACTAGCTCTATAATACTTATATATTAATAGTAACTTATATTATATAGCTTATAATAATTTAATTATACTATTTAGAATAATACTCTAATTAGTTATTTTAAAAGATTAAGGTCTAGTATAGGATAAACTAGCTATAGGGTAAGCTAGATCTAGAGTAGATAAAGCCTATAGGGTAGGCTCTAAAATACTAGAGAAGGATTATTTAAAAGAGTATAGTAAAAGGTATAGACTCTATAAGAGAAAATAAAGCTCTATTAGCTATAGGATAGCTAAGAAAGATAGACTATAGAGTAGGTAAAAGAGTATATTAATAACTTATAGAATCTCTATCTAGTAGGGAGGAAGCCCTATACTTATAGGTATTTCCAGACTGTAAGAGCTCTGAAGATAATATATTACCTTCTATAATATAGGCTTATAACTACTATAAGGTTCTTATATAGAGGGATATAAGACTGCTAATATAGATACTATAGCGGATATAAAGTCTGCTAATATAGTTACTATAGTAGTTATAAGGTTTATTAAACTAAGTACTAAGGTTCTTATATAGTAGATATAAGGTCTGCTAATATAAGTACTATAGTAGATATAAAGTCTGCTAATACAGCTGCTTCAGTATAATATAGGATCGCTAGTATGGATACTATAGCAGCTATTATAGCAGTTATAACTACTAATATAATTACCCTAATAGGCAGCTATAGTAGGTTAGGCCAGTAGCTTTAGAGGGCTCCCAGCTTTAGAGAGCTCTAAGTTAGTTAT